>CAEMYA010000211.1:1248608-1268869 GCA_903131615.1 Diplodus sargus
ATTCTCCTAATTTGTTGTTAACATAGAAGCAACGTTCCACCTGAGAATTAACATAAGTCCCGCCCACAGAGCTGCAGCTGGAGCTCTGATTGGCCAGCTGCTGTGTGTTTATAGCATTTACAGCAGGGTTACACTACTCTGTACAGGTGTTTCTGTTATTTTGTCCACGCCTGGTGCACTGAGCAACTGTTTGATTTGATTACGATTTGCATATTGACCTTATTGTTCCTTTGTCTTATTTAGAGTTTGCAGCACAAACACTGAGTGAGAGCAGCTCGACAGTTAGTTTAGCCTGAGCAGACAGGAAGTGAGCAGCTGCATTCACTGACACTCATCAGTGTCATCTCACAGGGAAAAGATGCAGTGGAGTCTGGTTCTGCTCGTTCTGATGGGTAAGTGCAGCAGTGTACCCGCTCAAGTGCACAAACCAGTACCAGCTTCACCTGCATTCATAAAGCAGCTTCACAGCTCTCTGTTATTATCACATGAAAGTTGAAACATCCAAGTGTCTGGTCACAGAGTCTCATGTGTAAGTAGGAGGTGTGTCCTGACTACCTGTGATTTTGCTCCATCACTGCAGTGTTTTCTCTGGTTTTAGGTCAGTGTTCCCTCTTCACATGTCAGCTCTTTGAATACCACTTCATTAAGGAGAAAAAGAGCTGGGATGAAGCCCGGAAGTTCTGTAGAAAGAAACACACAGATCTGGTCACAGTGTACGAAGAGACAAACATCGACAGACTCCTTCAATCTACAAAGAAAAAGAACAACAACGCCTGGACTGGACTGTACTACAGACCAGTATCAAACGCAACTGAATGGAATTGGCGCTGGTCTCAGGCGGAGGAGGTGTACACTGAAAATGCAACAAACTGGTGTGACAAGGAACCAAATAATAGCGAACCCGATGAATACTGTGTGTTGATGGTGGATAAATGCTGGTTGGATATCTCTTGTACGTCGAAATTGTATCCATTTATCTGCTACAATGGTATGAATACATTCCAATAACCGAACTTTGTACATTCTGATTTCATCCTGTGTGACAATTGCACTATGTATTGATGTTTGTTTTTAAATAAAACAAAACAAAACATTAAAAACTAAGAGACTATCTGGGTCGTGAACATGTTCCTCTGTTTACTCCACAGCAACAAATTCATCTGACAAATTCCAAGTGATTACAGAAGAGATGACCTGGTCACAGGCCCAAACATACTGCAGAGAGCGTCAGACAGACCTGGTCAGTGGAACAAAACAGTTGAAAGAACTAACCAGGAATCTTTCGTACAGTTATCATTGGATCGGCCTGTTCGCAGACACCTGGAGGTGGTCTGATGGGAATAGTTCCCTCTTCAGACCCTGGAACCGAACCTTACCTGAATATCAGCCAGTCAACAACACATGTGCAACGCTGGATAAACACGGCAGCTGGAATTCTGCCGACTGTAACTTAGAAAAACCCTTCTTCTGCTACAGCGGTGAGTGCTCCACAGTTTGGTCAACAGGAACATCACCAGAGACAGTCTGAAGATCTGCCTGAAGTCATATTTGTGTCTTTGTGTGTGTGTGTGTGTTTTAATTTCCCTGACAGACAACATAATCCTGATCCAAGAGAACAAGACCTGGGAGGAGGCCATCAATCACTGCAGAGAGAAGTACACCGACCTGATCTCCATCACTGACGCTGAGCAGCAGAGGTGGGTCCAAGAGAGAGCCAAGAACGCCTCCAGCTCCCACGTCTGGCTGGCACTGCGCTTCACCTGCATTCTGGAGGCCTGGTTCTGGGTCACCGACGAGAGGGTCGACTACAAGAACTGGGCCTCGGATGTAAAGATGGACGACTGCAACATGTCTGGAGCCATGGAGACAGGAGGACAACACAAGTGGTACAAAGAGGATGATATGAGGAAGTTTAACTTCTTCTGCTCTGTTTGAGGCCTTTCTGTTTTCTGGTGGCGTATTTCGCCTAAACAAGCTGAAGTTGTTGTGTGTGTTCTCTGGGTTTATTCGGTCACATAAGTGCTGCAGGATTGCTGAAGATGTCTATAATCTAACGTGTGAAACTCTGAAGTTATGATACAAAAAATGCTTTGCTGTTCTAAAATGCAAATGAATCGCTTGACGGCTGGATGATGAACATGACAGCCAACAACAAGCAGTGATCGTTTGTTTTTCCTTGATGTTTATTTTTCTCTCAAAGTGTCGATATTTTAACATCATTATATCATTTTTATCATAAGTAAAATATATCAAAGTTATGTGTTGGGGAAACTAACTTGTAGTTCAGCCTGGCAGTAGTTTCAACAAACTACATTTCTACCCCTGGAGAAATGTAGTTTGTGGATCTTATCATAAAAGCGTCAAATTTGGTATGCTTGTAGCCAAAGGCATATAGAAAAAAAATTAGATGTGGAGGCACGACAAATTTTCAATATGGCGGCCATTTTCCAAGATGGCCGCCAGTGACGACTGTTTTTAGATTAAATTCCACATTAACAATAGATAATATGTGATAGGAGCATCACATTTGGTACAGTTATAGCCAAAGACATGGGGAACATGTGGAGGGATCAAGACTTTTCAATATGACAAAAATTAGATGTGGAGGCACAGCACATTTTCGATATGGCAGCCATTTTTCAAGATGGCCACCAGTGACAACTGTTTACAGATATATAATATATAAGAGATTCACATTAACAATGGATAATATGTAATATAAACACCACATTTGATACCGTTATGGCCAAATACACAAAAAAAAATACAGATATGTAACCTCATAAATGATCAATGTGGCGGTCATTTTCCAAATTGGCTGTCAGTGACAACTGCTTTTAGATGAATTTTCATATTAATGATGGATATAATGTGATGTTGATTATATATCAAGGATATATGTTGGCTTTATCTGCATTGAACTTGGGAACTATCATTTAGATTATACTTTTTTTCAAGATGGTGACCAAGATGGCAGCCAACAAGCAAAAATTGGTAGTTGCAATAAAGTTGCATGGATTTCTCTGATTTGGATGATCTTTGTGTCGTTATATTTTCCTGGATCTGAAGTAAAGTAATTGAACATCAGAATTGCTCAGAAGCTGCAATTCAAGATTTAAAATATGTGATAGTCTAAGTAGGTCCAGCGCGGGAAAGTCTATTTAGCATTCCCCTTTACAGTAACAGAGAGCTGTGCATTCTAAGGCAGCTTTTTCACTGCCTAACACAACCCTTCTTACATTGACAGGAGACAAGTTCATAGCTGGACTGGCTTGCATCCCACAGGCATGTCCGGAAGGGTGCATAATAACCCTCAGATGTCTTTGACCAGCCCCATTTACATGGTGAAGGTAGTTCTGGTGTAGGAACCAGCATCTGACCCCACACATGTCCTCCTTGGTAAACTGCTCTCTTGACATGTTCTTCTAGGGCAGCCTTTGTCGCTGGGATAGACAGCACATTCTGTTTCTACCCTACACCTAGTCCGATCTGTACACCTTCTGGGTAACTAAATGAAAGTCATTTAAAGCCTGGTTACACGCTGGCACTTCCTGTCTATTCAGGTGCGGCTATCTAACTACATCATGTCATCAACAACTAGATGTGGGGCTAACATTAGATAGCATTTAGGAAACTAAACTACACTACCACTAAACTATCACTAAACTACCACAAATAAGTGAAGCTTTATAAAGCAGACTGTATTAGCTGTCACTGAACCCCATGCTGAGTTTCACAGCAGTGGTGTCACCAGAGTGCCCTGGTTGTGCTTTGACATCCGCGCTATTTAGGACAATTTTATTTCGTGGAAATGTGAATGTACACAGACTACCCTAACTCTAAACCAAACTCTACCCCTAACTAGTATCCAAATTAGACAAATGCAATTGTATTGAAAGCACTGTTTTCCTAGGCGACCAGGCATGCCCGCCATCTTGAACATTTTTGGTAGTTGGCTGCCATCTTTGCCACCATATTGAAAAAGGAGTAATTCAAATGAAGGTTCCCAAGTGCTACGCTTAGCACTTGGGAAAAAATGGCCACCATATTGAAAAGTCTTGATCCCTCTACATGTTCCCCATTTCTCTGTCTATAATTGTACCAAATTTCATGTTTCTATCACCTATCATTGTTCATGTGAAATTTAATCTCAAAACAGGCGGTCACTGGCGGCCATATTGAAAATGGCCGCCATATTGAAAATGGCCGCCATATTGAAATTTGTTGTGCCTCCACATGTAATTTTGTTCTATATGTCTTTGGCTATAACTGTACCAAATGTGATGCTCCTATCACATATTATCTATTGTTAATGTGGAATTTAATCTAAAAACAGGCGGTCACTGGTGGCCATATTGAAAATTCGTTGTGCCTCCACATGTAATT
This sequence comes from Diplodus sargus, assembly GCA_903131615.1. Classification (NCBI taxonomy): domain Eukaryota; kingdom Metazoa; phylum Chordata; class Actinopteri; order Spariformes; family Sparidae; genus Diplodus; species Diplodus sargus. The sequence goes on from CAEMYA010000211.1 coordinate 1,252,995, forward strand.
TTGTTCTATATGTCTTTGGCTACAAGTGTACCAAACTTGACACTTTTATCATAAAATGCACAATCCTTATATAATTTCTAGCTAAGCTGCCCCACTATAGGTCTTTTTTTAAATAAAAAATATTTCATATTATTGGTCAAAATTGTAGTTTGTAAATTGAGTAGTTAAATTACAAAAAATGACCCAAAAAGTAGTTGAATTACTTGACGCAGCACAAAATATGAATGTAGTTTAACTACCAGCAAGTTACAGCAAATTGTAGTTAAGCTACGTAGTTCAACTACATGTAGTTTACGTTTCCCCAACAATGGATTTTACTTCCATATGTGCCATATAATCACTGCTGAATATGTTATCTATCTAATATGTTATATAAGTTGAGTTAAGATCTGGTGGATGAAGGTAATAATATGTGAAATCATATTTCCGTCACAATCTCATTTTGTTTAAACATTTCATTTGCTTCATTTATTCTAAATAAAACTTAGAATTTTACATTTTGTCGTATTTTTTATTAACTTTACCCCAAAACGACTGACAGCAGGACCTGGTGTTCGGTTCCAGCGGACGGTCTGAGACTCATAGCAGACTTTACATTTCACTACACAAACAAACATTGAGCACAGCGGTGAGCTGACGCAGAGCCACAACAGTATCCACACTGTTCTGATGAGGTTACACAAACCCGTGCAAAATAACATACAAACCATTATATTTTATAAGAAATATCCGATTTGACTTCCTATAAAAAGTTTTTATTTGTGGGTTGTTCGAGGGTCTGAGGATGTGTAAAGGCCGTCATACGCTTTAAAAACAAATGTTAAGCCCTCTGAGGAAAATGTAAAGTGGAAAAATGGAAAAAAAACCTTCTATTTCCATATTTTATGTTTTAAACAAATTAATAATTGATGATACCATTTATTTGTCACAGTTTCCTGTTCAAATGGCTTTAATTTGAAGTTGTAGCATAGGAGCAACGTTCCACCTGAGAATTAACATAAGTCCCGCCCACAGAGCTGCAGCTGGAGCTCTGATTGGCCAGCTGCAGTGTGTTGGCAGGTCTGTGACTGCTCACACGTCTTCGGGTTAAAGACTGTTATGTGAGATGTGTTGAAATACATCTCAAATAAAAACACTCTTAGAAACTCTTTTAAGCTCCTTGAGTGCTGAAATGAAGTATTGACAGCAGGGTTACACTATGTACAGGTGTTTCTGTGGAGAGATGTAGTGCCCTGTTGGCAATATTGACGTTTATATGTGTTTGTGTGTGTTTGTTTTTGTGTTTGCTGTGTGTGAGTTTGTCTGTGTGTGTGTGTGTGTGTGAGAGAGAGAGAGTTTATTTATGAAAATCACTGATCTGCTGTGTCCATTGTATTAACACACCTCTGTCCTGCAGGACAACAAGGGATCCTTGTCAACAACGGACAGCTTTCCAGGAACTGTAAAGATCTGAAGCCTTTCTTATTTGAATATTAAAATTCTGACTTAAATTAGGTCCCATAACGCCGTGAGCCGTCTCCATCAGCACAGAAGGAAGGAGACGTCCGAGCAGAGTGAAGCTGAGGAGAGCAGAGGTGAGTCCACACTGTGTCCAATCATCCATTCTGAATGTAATTATTATTATTTTGTGGTTGTGTGATGTATTGAACATAGACTTAGAAACGTACTGTTTAATGTTCTGTTTGCGTTCAAACTGTATCCGAGGGTTTTCAATTAATCAGCAAAATATAACTTGTTGTCAACTTTTTCTATTTATTGCAACTGTAATTTAATGTAAAAATAAACAGAGCCTGAAATGTGCCAGTTAAATGATAACAGATATTAAACTGTTTAAATGTGATAAATCAATACAAAATTAACCTATTCTAAACAGCTTTTACAAAATAAATAGAACAAAATGGTGAATAGAACTAAAAGTGATGAAAATAACAAAGGAATGTTAAATTTACCAAATAAAATGTACGAAAATATGAACAGCCAGAGGTTGTCATTGTTATTTGCATATTCTGTGGTTTTGTGGCTTTGTTCTGTTCACTTATCTTTAGTTTCATCCGATTTGACTTCCTACAGATTATTTTTATTCGTGTCTTTATCTCCTGACCTGAATCGAGGGTGTGAGGATGTGTAAAGGCCGTCATACGCTTTAAAGACATATGTTAAGCCCTCTGAGGAAAACTGTAACGTGTGATTTTAGACAATAATTAATGATAAAAAAATTGAAAAAACCTTCTATTTCCATCTGTATATTATATTCAGACCGTCAGGTTTTCGTCTCCTGCTTTAGTCTTCACAGTTTCCTGTTCGATTGGCTTAAATTTGATGTTGTAGCATAGAAGCAACGTTCCACCTGAGAATTAACATAAGCCCCGCCCACAGAGCTGCAGCTGGAGCTCTGATTGGCCCGCTGCTGTGTGTTGGCAGGTCTGTGTATTTAAGCATTTACAGCAGGGTTTAAACTATACTGTACAGGTGTTTCTGTTATTTTGTCCATGCCCAGCGCACTGAACCACTGTTGTGTCTGCTTTGATTATGATTTGCATATTGACCTTATTGTTCCTTTGTCTTATTTAGAGTTTGCAGCACAAACACTGAGTGAGAGCAGCTCGACAGTTAGTTCAGCCTGAGCAGACAGGAAGTGAGCAGCTGCATTCACTGACACTCATCAGTGTCATCTCACAGGGAAAAGATGCAGTGGAGTCTGGTTCTGCTCGTTCTGATGGGTAAGTGCAGCAGTGTACCCGCTCAAGTGCACAAACCAGTACCAGCTTCACCTGGATTCATAAAGCAGCTCCACAGTTCTCTGTTATTATCACATGAAAGACGAAACAAGAAGTGTCTGGTCACAGAGTCTCATGTGTAAGTAGGAGGTGTGTCCTGACTACCTGTGATTTTGCTCCATCACTGCAGTGTTTTCTCTGGTTTTAGGTCAGTGTTCCCTCTTCACATGTCAGCTCTTTGAATACCACTTCATTAAGGAGAACAAGAGCTGGGATGAAGCCCAGAAGTTCTGTAGAGAGAAACACACAGATCTGGTCACAGTGTACGAAGAGACAAACATCAACAGACTCCTTCAATCTACACAGACACAAGACCACGACGCCTGGACTGGACTGTACTACAGACCAGTATCAGACCCAACTGAATGGAATTGGCGCTGGTCTCAGGCGGGAGTGGTGTACACTGAAAATGCAACAAAATGGTGTGAAGAAGAACCAAATAATGACAGAAGTAATGAATACTGTGTGTTGATGGTGGATAAATGCTGGGTGGATGTCCCTTGTACGTTGGACCATCGATTTATCTGCTACAATGGTAAGAATAAATTCCAATAACCCAACTTTGTACATTCTGATTTCATCCTGTGTGACAATTGCACTATGTGTTGATGTTTGTTTTTAAATAAAACAAAACAAAACATTAAAAACTAAGAGACTATCTGGGTCGTGAACATGTTCCTCTGTTTACTCCACAGCAACAAATTCATCTGACAAATTCCACGTGATTACAAAAGGGGTGACCTGGCCAGAGGCCCAAACATACTGCAGAGAGAATCACACAGACCTGGTCAGTGGAACAAAACAGCTGGAAGAACTAACCAGGAATCTTTCAGACAGTTATCATTGGATCGGCCTGTTCGCAGACACCTGGAGGTGGTCTGATGGGAATAGTTCCCTCTTCAGACCCTGGAAACGAACCTTACGTGAATATCAGCCAGTCAACTACAAATGTGCTACGCTGGATAAACACGGCAGCTGGAATTCTGCCGACTGTAACTTAGAAAAACCCTTCTTCTGCTACACAGGTGAGTGTTCCACAGTTTGGTCAACAGGAACATCACCAGAGACAGTCTGAGGATCTGCCTGAAGTCATATTTGTGTCTTTGTGTGTGTGTGTTTTAATTTCCCTGACAGACAACATAATCCTGATCCAAGAGAACAAGACCTGGGAGGAGGCCATCAATCACTGCAGAGAGAAGTACACCGACCTGATCTCCATCACTGACGCTGAGCAGCAGAGGTGGGTCCAAGAGAGAGCCAAGAACGCCTCCAGCTCCCACGTCTGGCTGGCACTGCGCTTCACCTGCATTCTGGAGGCCTGGTTCTGGGTCACCGACGAGAGGGTCGACTACAAGAACTGGGCCTCGGATGTAAAGCTGGACGACTGCAACATGTCTGGAGCCATGGAGACAGGAGGACAACACAAGTGGTACAAAGAGGATGATATGAGGAAGTTTAACTTCTTCTGCTCTGTTTGAAGCCTTTCTGTTTTCTGGTGGCGTATTTCTCCTAAACAAGCTGAAGTTGCTGTGTGTGTTCTCTGGGTTTGTTCGGTCACATAAGTGCTGCAGGATTGCTGAAGATGTTTATAATCTAATGTGTGAAACTCTGAAATGCTTTGCTGTTTCTAAAATGTGAATGAATCTCTTGACAGCTGGATGATGAACATGACAGCCAACAACAAGCAGTGATTGTTTGTTTTCCTTGATGTTTATTTTTCTCTCAAAGTGTCGATATTTTAACATCATTATATCATTTTTATCATTAGTAAAATATATCAAAGTTATGTTGTTACCAGTGTTGGGGAAACTAACTTGTTGTTCGGCCTGGCAGTAGTTTCAACAAACTACATTTCTACCCCTGGAGAAATGTAGTTTGAAAAACTACTGCTAACAAAAAGTAGCTTTAGCAACTACTTATACTCATTATACTCATTTAACTCCGTGTCAAATAAATCAACAGTCGTCTGTAAATTGAGTTGTTAAATTACAAAATATGCCCCAAAAAGTAGTTGAATTACTTGACGCAGCAGAAAATATGAATGTAGTTTAACTACCAGCAAGTTACAGCAAATTGTAGTTAAGCTGCGTAGTTCAACTACATGTAGTTTACGTCTCCCCAACACTGGATTTTACTTCCATATGTGCCATATAATCACTGTTCAATATGTTATCTATCTAATATGTTATATAAGTTGAGTTAAGATCTGGTGGATGAAGGTAATAATATGTAAAATCATATTTCTGTCATAATCTCATGTTGTGTAAACATTTCATTTGCTTCATTTATTCTAAATAAAAATTTGAATTTTACATTTTGTCGTATTTTTTATTAACTTTACCCCAAAACGACTGACTCTGTCTTTTCCGTCCGTCGCTGATTTGTGACAGCAGGACCTGGTGTTCGGTTCCAGCGGACGGTCCGAGACTCACAGCAGACTTTACATTTCACTACACAAACATACATCGAGCACAGCGGTGAGCCGACGCAGAGAAATGTAGTGCCCTGTTTACAATATTGACGTTTATATGTGTTTGTGTCTGTTTGTTTTTGTGTTTGCTGTGTGTGAGTTTGTCTGTGTGTGAGTTTGTCTGTGTGTGTGTGTGTGTGTCTGTGTGTGTGTGAGAGAGAGTTTTTCCTGCATGTAAATTAAAGGGAATATTTGGGTTTATGAAAATAATTGATCTGCTGTGCCACCGTTTTTTTTTTTCTTTTTTTTCCGTTTTTAACACACCTCTCTCCTGCAGGACAACAAGGGATCCTTGTCAACAACTGACAGCTTTCCAGGAATGATAAAGATCTGAAGCCTTTCTTATTTCAATATTAAAATTCTGACTTAAATTTAGCTCCCATAGCGTGCGAGAGGGTTCATTTAACGCTGTGAGCCGTCTCCATCAGCACAGAAGGAAGGAGACGTCCGAGCAGAGTGAAGCTGAGGAGAGCAGAGGTGAGTCCACGCTGTCAAATCATCCATTCTGAATTTAATTATTATATTCTTTAGTTGTGTGATGTATTGAACATAGACTCACTAACAACAGTAGAAACTTACTGTTTAATGTTCTGTTTGTGTTCAAACTGTATCCGAGGGGTGTTTTCAATTAATCAGCAAAATTGTTGTCAACTTTTTCTATTTATTGCAACTGTAATTTAATGTAAAAAATAATCAGAGCTGGTTAAATGATAACAGATATTAAACTGTTTAAATGTGATAAATCAATACAAAATTAACTTATTCTAAACAGCTTTTACAAAATAAATTAAACAAAATGGTGAATAGAACTAAAAGTGATGAAAATAACAAAATAATATTAAATTTGCCAAATAAAATGTACGGAAATATAATCAGCCAGAGGTGCAAAAATAACATACAAGCCATTTTATTATATAAGAAATATTGTCATTGTTATTTGTATATTCTGTGGTTTTGTTGCTCCGTTCTGTTCACTTATCGTTCTCTTCCTGGCGTCTCATCCGATTTGACTTCTTGTAAAAAGTTTTTATTCGTGTCTTTATTTCCTGACCTGATTCGAGGGTGTGAGGATGTGTAAAGGCCGTCAAAAACAAATGTTAAGTCCTCTGAGGAAAACTGTAACGTGGGATTTTAGACAATAATTAATGAAAAAAACCTTCTATTTCCATCCGTCTATTATATTCAATCCATCAGGTTTTCGTCTCCCGCTTTAGTCTTCACAGTTTCCTGTTCGATTGGCTTTAATTTGAAGTTGTAATAATAATCAAAGTGTTTTTATTGATTGAAGCCGCCAATTATGTTGGAACAGATGAAAACTCATGTTCAAAATAAGAAATAAAGGCTGCCAGACCTTAAAGTATCTCTTAGTGTTGCCCTGCAAAGTAAATCTGAGATGCTCTAATTCAAGGTGTGCCATCACCTCCTCTACCCACCGTTCATGAGATGGCGGTGTTGCCTTTAATCCAATTAAATAAGATCAATCTCCTGGCCAACAATGAAGAGAATGCTATTGCTTTCCCTTGAGCACTCGTTAGTTCTCTCTGCTCTATATCTTTATTGTAAATGGATGAGAAAGTTCCAAAAATGTTGAGCCAGCACATGTGACTTATGTTGGCTGGCACCTGTTTACATCTAGGGCAAGTGATAAATTCTTGCCAGTTTGTCCCTTGATAAATGAAGTCTGTGTAGCACCTTAAACTGTATCAATCAATCAATGCATTAACTCCACCGCCCAATCTCCAATCAACATCTGATATGTCCAACTCTAACTCTTCCTCCCATTTATTTTTAATGTAATCAAGGGATGGGGAGGCCACCTTCTGGATACTCATATAAAGCATGGAAACCGTCCTTTTAAGGGTCGGATTCATGTCCAGAAGCCCATCTATAGACTTTGTGGTAGCTCGAGGGATGAGGAGAATGTCTTTTTCACAAATTCTCGGACCTGAAAGTATCTGAAATAATTAGTTTTTGAGGGGATTCCATTCTCCTAATTTGTTGTTAACGTAGAAGCAACGTTCCACCTGAGAATTAACATAAGTCCCGCCCCAGAGCTGCAGCTGGAGCTCTGATTGGCCAGCTGCTGTGTGTTTATAGCATTTACAGCAGGGTTACACTACTCTGTACAGGTGTTTCTGTTTTTTTGTCCACGCCTGGTGCACTGAGCAACTGTTTGATTTGATTACGATTTGCATATTGACCTTATTGTTCCTTTGTCTTATTTAGAGTTTGCAGCACAAACACTGAGTGAGAGCAGCTCGACAGTTAGTTCAGCCTGAGCAGACAGGAAGTGAGCAGCTGCATTCACTGACACTCATCAGTGTCATCTCACAGGGAAAAGATGCAGTGGAGTCTGGTTCTGCTCGTTCTGATGGGTAAGTGCAGCAGTGTACCAGCTCAAGTGCACAAACCAGTACCAGCTTCACCTGGATTCATAAAGCAGCTTCACAGTTCTCTGTTATTATCACATGAAAGGTGAAACAAGAAGTGTCTGGTCACAGAGTCTCATGTGTAAGTAGGAGGTGTGTCCTGACTACCTGTGATTTTGCTCCATCACTGCAGTGTTTTCTCTGGTTTTAGGTCAATGTTCCCTCTTCACATGTCAGCTCTTTGAATACCACTTCATTAAGGAGAACAAGAGCTGGGATGAAGCCCGGAAGTTCTGTAGAAAGAAACGCACAGATCTGGTCACAGTGTACGAAGAGACAAACATCGACAGACTCCTTCAATCTGCAAAGAAACAAGACCACGACGCCTGGACTGGACTGTACAACAAACCAGTATCAGATGCAACTGAATGGAATTGGCGCTGGTCTCAGGCGGAGGAGGAGTACACTGAAAATGCAACAAAATGGTGTGAAGGAGAACCAAATAATAAAGCACGTGGTGTACACTGTGTGTTGATAAAGGGTTTAAAGAAATGTTGGTGGGATGACCGTTGTATGAAGCCATATCCATTTATCTGCTACAATGGTAAGAATAAATTTCAATAACCCAACTTTGTACATTCTGATTTCATCCTGTGTAACAATTTCACTATATGTTGAATGAAAAAACATTAAAAACTAAGAGACTATCTGGGTCGTGAACATGTTCCTCTGTTTACTCCACAGCAACAAATTCATCTGACAAATTCCAAGTGATTACAGAAGAGATGACCTGGTCACAGGCCCAAACATACTGCAGAGAGAATCACACAGACCTGGTCAGTGGAACAAAACAGTTGGAAGAACTAACCAGTGAGCTGGACAGGGCAGGACATTTTTGGATTGGTCTGTTCACAGACACCTGGAGGTGGTCTGATGGGAATAGTTCCCTCTTCAGACCCTGGAACCGAACCTTTCCTGAATATCAGCCAGGCGACAACAAATGTGCAACGCTGGATAAACACGGCAGCTGGAATTCTGTCGACTGTAACTCAGAAAAACCCTTCTTCTGCTACAGCGGTGAGTGTTCCACAGTTTGGTCAACAGGAACATCACCAGAGACAGTCTGAGGATCTGCCTGAAGTCATATTTGTGTCTTTGTGTGTGTGTGTTTTAATTTCCCTGACAGACAACATAATCCTGATCCAAGAGAACAAGACCTGGGAGGAGGCCATCAATCACTGCAGAGAGAAGTACACCGACCTGATCTCCATCACTGACGCTGAGCAGCAGAGGTGGGTCCAAGAGAGAGCCAAGAACGCCTCCAGCTCCCACGTCTGGCTGGCACTGCGCTTCACCTGCATTCTGGAGGCCTGGTTCTGGGTCACCGACGAGAGGGTCGACTACAAGAACTGGGCCTCGGATGTAAAGATGGACGACTGCAACATGTCTGGAGCCATGGAGACAGGAGGACAACACAAGTGGTACAAAGAGGATGATATGAGGAAGTTTAACTTCTTCTGCTCTCTTTGAAGCCTTTCTGTTTTCTGGTGGCGTATTTCTCCTAAACAAGCTGAAGTTGCTGTGTGTGTTCTCTGGGTTTGTTCGGTCACATAAGTGCTGCAGGATTGTTGAGGATGTTTATAATCTAACGTGTGAAACTCTGAAATGCTTTGCTGTTTCTAAAATGTGAATGAATCTCTTGACGGCTGGATGATGAACATGACAGCCAACAACAAGCAGTGATTGTTTGTTTTCCTTGATGTTTATTTTTCTCTCAAAGTGTCGATATTTTAACATCATTATATCATTTTTATCATTAGTAAAGTATATCAAAGTTATGTTGTTACTAGTGTTGGGGAAACTAACTTGCAGTTCGGCCTGGCAGTAGTTTCAACAAACTACATTTCTACCCCTCGAGAAATGTAGTTTGTAAAACTACTGCTAAAAAAGTAGCTTTAGCAACTACTTATACTCATTTAACTCCGTGTCAAATAAATCAACAGTCGTCTGTAAATTGAGTTGTTAAATTACAAAATATGCCCCAAAAAGTAGTTGGATTACTTGACGCAGCACAAAATATGAGTGTAGTTTAACTACCAGCAAGTTACAGCAAATTGTAGTTAAGCTACGTAGTTCAACTACATGTAGTTTACGTCTCCCCAACACTGGTTTTTACTTCCATATGTGCCATATAATCACTGTTCAATATGTTATCTATCTAATATGTTATATAAGTTGAGTTAAGATCTGGTGGATGAAGGTAAAATCATATTTCTGTCACAATCTCATGTTGTGTAAACATTTCATTTGCTTCATTTATTCTAAATAAAACTTTGAATTTTACATTTTGTCGTATTTTTTATTAACTTTACCCCAAAACGACTGACTCCGTCTTTTCCGTCCGTTGCTGATCTGTGACAGCAGGACCTGGTGTTCGGTTCCAGCGGACGGTCCGAGACTCACAGCAGACTTTACATTTCACTACACAAACATACATGGAGCACAGCGGTGAGCCGACGCAGAGCCACAACAGTATCCACGCTGTTCTGATGAGGTTACACAAACCCAGCTGTCTCTCCTCCTCACATCATCAGAGCGTCTGAGGTTTATCTCGCTGCTCATCTCCGATCGCACCACATGAAGGCCTACATTGGTTGTGACACGCAGGCAGCTGGGTGGTGCGTTCACCTGGGGCTGCCGCTGATACAGCGACAGAGGAGTGGGGCAGATTTGGAGGCCCCGCGGTGAGGAAGATAAGCTGCGGGGAAGTGGCATTAAAGAGGAGAAGCATTATGTGGAGTCGGGGAAATCATCAGCAGCTTGGAAATGTATTTTTATTCTGAGTGACTCTGTGTCACAGTGACATATTTTAGCAGAGCTCAGAGTAAAAAATGGTAATCGTCAGGTTCGGTGTCAGTCTCTCACAGTCGAGGACTGAGATTTTCTTTTTTTGCAATTTCGCGCCAACGATTAGAAATAACAGACGGTGGAAGAAGCACGCGGGCCATTTCCACACCGACAGGGTGGAAAACGTTTTCCAAAATAGAACCAGAATCCAAATCAAATACAGCTCGAGTCTCCAGTTCTGCGCTGTGACGGCCCAGCAGAGAACACAGTGATCTCTGGGAAACACACATTCATGAAGGGTGAAGACAGATATATACATGCACAGTATCCAGAAAATGCATCCAGAATGTTATAGATCCATCTTATATTGATGCATTAAGAAAGCTGAAGAAATAATTCACCCAAAAAACAACTCACACAGACAATGTTTCCCCTGGAAACTGTTTGGAAAAGAGGCCACGCTTTCATGAAATAACTCGGCAGGTGATTGGATGAACCATCCGTCTGTCACAGGCTAAATCCGGCCAATCAGATCACCAGTAGGCGAGCACTACCACCAACAGAGACAATCTGATTAATCATTGATGAATCAAACTCAAGAGGAGAAGTTGAGAGAAGAGCGAAAACATCTTTTCCACCGAGAAAAGCTGTTCTGTATCCTCCCGATGCAACGGATGCTACAGTGCTCACGCTAACCCTTTTGTTTTGAAAAGATCAGTCACTTCCTGTTATGTTTTGCGCTGTCCTGATCAGTCCGATGCTAACGAATCAGTCATCGTCAGGAGCAGGTACTGTTTCTCCACAATGACAAATATATACGTGCTAACGCTATTTAGCAAAAGTTTCTGTTCTCATCCACACTCTGTCGCCGTATTTGTGGCGGCTTCAGTCCTTTGTTTCAACTCCCAGCTGCTCGAAACAGATGTGGAAAAAAAAACAAAAAACCACCAGAGCTGTTTGAGTAGCTGATTACATCTAAGGTGTGGGCCGTGAGTCAGGCTGAGGTTTGGTGACTAACGCCGAAAAGCAACCGTTTAAACAAACGCCGCTGAATTCAAAGTGACCGAAACTTGACTTAATTCACTTTCACACATGGTTTACTTCATTACAAACCATTTAAATGTGTGCTGTAAGTTACATTTTTGCAGAAGATGTGATAGATTTGCTTTCTAGCCACCGAACGATCTGATACAAAGATCTCTAGCAGATAAAATGCGTAGAAGTGCAACGTACCATCAAGACTTTACTACCTTCAGATTGTTGTCACTGATAAAAAGGGAGCAGCAGTAGAACAGATATCGTTCTGTCTGAGTGCAACACCTGACCCGTTCCCTGCTTCATCCTGCGCTGATTAATCAATTATCATGCGTGTTTTCAGCTCAGGATTTCCTTCTCCTCCTCCGTCAGGGAAGAAGACAGCGGAGGAAAAAGGAAGGCGTGCTGCAAAGGCACATGAAAGGCTATTTTCTGCCCGCTCCTCATCCAAAAGGCTATTTTTAGCCTCTTATTTTTTTCATTACCGCTGCTTCAGTTTCTTACCGACATCAAAAAGCCGCCGCTACAACCGAGGGGGCTTGAAAGAAAGATGGGAGTCAAGAGAGGAGATGAGTTTCAGAGAGAATGAGTGTATGAGTGTGTGTGTGTGTGTGTGTGTGTGTGTGCAGGTCAGCGCTAACGTAGCTCCGCGGAGGTGATCAAACAGGTGGAGGGGGGGATGGGCGGGGCTCGTGCACGGTGATGTAAGAGGGGTTAAAAATGGAAGTGATCCCGGCTACTGGCTGAATGCAGCGGCGCCCTTTCAACTGCTGCCAGTTGTTATCACATGAACGCATTAAATGTACCCTTCATCTGACAAGAGCGAGATATTTTTCCTCTCTTTGTCTCTCTGCTGCATGTGGCTGCTTTTAATGAGAGTGTGGGAGGGCGGCGAGGCGGATCTCTGCCCCGGGTTCCTCATTTTTTTTTCCGCAGCACAGATCTGCCGGGCTCGTCCGCTGGATTGCGAAGCGGGGCGTGGGAGGAGAGCTGGAGGAGAGACTCACGCGGCCAGTCCGACCTGTTCTTTTTCTTTTTTTTTTTGCGGAGGTGAAAGCAGAGCGCCGCGATGAGTGACTTCACCGCGAGTTGATTTACAATCTGCCAATCAAGGCTGATGTTATCTCAGAGCGACACAAGGCCTCGTTGATTCAGCGCCGTCAGTCAGGTGTGCACGACGAGGGTTTTGTTCTGGGCTAATTCCTTTAATCGCCGTTTAAACAGACTGAAACACACACACAGACGCACAAACTAAACTGTGGCTGAATACATGTTGTACTTCTTGTTCTCCCGCTACTGTCGTTCCCTTCTCACTCGACCTTTCTTCATCGCTGCTCGCTGAACCCAAACCAAACAATCCAGGTGAAAAATGCAAAAGAAAAGTAGGACACAACTTGAATATATTGCTTGCAAAGGTTCCTGTTTTCAAGGGACAAGCTGACAACTTGAAGCAGAAAACTACCGGGAATTTCAATGCACAACGAAATGCAGCATTCAGTGTGTGTCACAACAGAAAAGGTTTTTTCTAGCAAATGTTGCCAGGAAAGGTTCCTCATGATAATAGAAAGGGACGAGTCTGCGGCGGCTCTGTTGATCCCTCGGCACCGTCATTGTAATGGGATTTATCACAGAAGAATTAACAATGAAGAAGTAAAAGAAAAGATCTCCAGGTTTTAGTTTCGAAAGTCCTTTCCAGAAACCAACAGCGTAGTCGTGGCCAGTGCATCTTCCTCGTCCACTGTGTTCAGATAATGTGAACTGACTTTCATTGACTTTTGGAGGACAAGGAGATGATCGTGGCGAGACAGCTGAGGAAGACAGTTACCGAGCCAGAGGCCACAGTTTTTGAGACGACGTTTCAACAACCTCTTGATATTCTTCACACCACGTTGGGACGATCTCCTTCTGTGTTTGCGGAGACAGAACCAGGTACTGTGATCCAGGATGTGATCTTTCCCAAACTTCAACCAAGTGTTTTCATAAAGTTTTAGATTAAAACAAAGAAACTTGAAGAAACAAACCTTGTCGACTCATATTCTGGTGATTACGGTCGCTAACATGACATTTTAAAAATGTCAATATGTTCTGAAACTTTTCCATCTGACAACAATAAAACTGTATTTCTTTTCTGTTCTGATGTGTGAACTGGTTTTTAAAATGTCACAAGACTTTATGAGACCGTCTCCAGGTCTCATCCACCACCTGAGGGACTCGGTTGAGGTAATTTGTCAAACTGACGCAGGATGTTTCAGATCTTCTTCTGTCGCCGATGTGTAAACAAGCGAAGGCACACGTGAAATCAGAGCCTCTTGTGTGCAGAGAGGCCGTAAATCCTCTGCGTATGGATGTGTATAGAATAGAGAATGTGTGTAGAAGAGAAGTGCTGAGAGGTGGTTTCACCTGCGCTCCCGCCCTCAGCAGGCCTGCGAGGGAGTGTTGTTGGCAGACGGCAGGTGTGTCACAGCGTTTATCCATCATCGCCTCGCGTCAGCCGGCCTCGATCTGTCACATGAAGGCAGAGAAATACCTGATGGAAGCCGGCTGAGCCGAGACGTTACACAACTGATCGAAAACGTTTCCCATCACACCGTGTTGTTGGCAAGACGCTCTGTGTGAGTTAATGTTGGAGTTTTTTTTATATTCCATTCTTTGTTTATTTAGTTTCTTTGACACTCCGGCATGATGTGCTCATTTGCACTAACTGTCTTTGTCTGCATTAAAGTCTAATCAAGAATGAAGAATGAAGAATTTTCTGTCCGTCCCTCCAGGAAGTTGTGATGTCACGATCACAACAACGACCACAACTCCAACCAATCACTGTGATTTATGCACAACCTCGCAACTTTTCTGCAAATTTGACCAATCACGTGATCAAACCTCTGCAAAAAAAAGGGCCCATGCATGTTCCTAACCAAACTCACTTCCTTGCGTGCAACACACCTCACATTTACTAACAAACATTACAATAAGACTTTGCAAGGCAAGTCATGATGTCCTGCACGAAAACAAGGGGGGTAAAAAGAAAATCCAGATGGATTCAGATCTTTTACAAGTGCTGAAAAAATAAAAGTGGTTTAGAATAATGTAAGTGATGGAGGCGTGCTCACGTGACAAAACGCGTTTTTTGGAAGCTCTGCCGTGAAATCAGGCATTTCACAATAAAAGCCCAGAAGTTGACATGTTTGGTTTTAAAGGGTTTTTGTTTGGGTTTGAACTGATGCAACTCAGGAGGACATCAATAGATCAACAGTGTAGGAAGTTGTGGGTTCAAAATGTTAAGTATGTGTCTGTCTGTTGTAACAGAGAAAATAATGGTCCGAGTCCAACCGGGAAACAAAACCCATCTGTTCAAAGACAGCAGAGCAACGCTGCTCATTGATTGGTCATAGTCTGCCCACATGTCCGCTTATTGCTACATCGCAGCTAAGTGATAAACACAACTGTGATCGGCCTCCAGTCGCGAATGTGCTACAGTGTTGAAATCGCGTTTTGCACATCTGTTTGTGCGCTCGCACATGTCCACAGCTGCACCTGCGTGCTCTGTCACATGCTATCAGCGCACAAACACTGAACTCCACATGCAGATTATGATCTCTGCTCCCTGACGGAGGGGAATTTGCCAAGAGCAGCTCAGCACCTCTCCGCCGCAGAGCTCGCTGAAAAGAGCATAATGTGCTCGGTTGCTTCCCCGAGGCCGCCGAATCGAACGCAGAGGCCCCTCAGCAGATTCTTACCAAAAAGATCTGACACAGTGAAGTTTTGTGGAATAGCAGAGCATAAAAAGCAGATCAGCCTCGTGATACCTGCGCTCTCCCTCCAGGAGACACTTTGTGACAGCTGATGAATTTGCCTAATTCTGATTAGCCTCCCGTTGGTTTGCCTCTGTGTTTGTCGCTGGAAGGTAAGTCTGATTCAGTGGTTTCTTTAAGCGTGTGAATGGGGCAGGATGGGCGGGAGGGTGGAGGAGGAGAAAAGCCCCCTCGCCGCTCCAAAGCTATTAGCTTGCTCTCTTTCCACCTGTCACACATTGGTGACTTTATTTCGACTCGGCCGAGGCCCCCTGGCAGATATCAGAGAGATCATCTCCGTCTTAAGCTAAACGACTCCAACAAGCGTGGCGGCCCTCCCCCTCCCGTCCCCCCCGTGACCCAGGCGACCCCTCGGCACCACGGGCCGCCTGAGGGGCAGAGGTCTGAGCCGGGCCGAGGAGGAGGAGGAGGAGGAGGAGGAGGAGGAGGAGGAGTGGCCACGGGAAGAAGGAGAGAGCGAGATGGACTGAAATGAGCTCTGCCATGCAGAAAACTGCAGGAGGGGGAGGCGACGAATACACACTCCCACCCCCCACAGATATGCACACACAGCTGGGACAAAGAGTCA
>CAEMYA010000211.1:1269349-1284409 GCA_903131615.1 Diplodus sargus
CACACACACACACACACACACACACACACACACACACCACACAAACACACAATAGCAGCTGCGACAAAGCCCTCTGCAGGATTAGCCAGCCTTTGTTGGCAAAACACAAATTACAAGTCTTTTAGCGCTGACTCCTCCCTGCCTGCAAGTGAGTGAGGGAATGTGTGTGTGTGTGTGTGTGTGTGCTTCTCGCTTAATAAGATGCATGTACGCGTGCACAGGATCGCACGTCTTGATGCTGGTGTGTCATGTTGTGTGCAGGCATGTGAAACCAACTGTGTGTGTGTGTGGAGTGTTTTAAACAGTGGGTTTTGTTTTCAGACCAGCAGAGACAACAGGCCTGACAGAGAACCCTCGTCTGAAACACTGACGAGGACCAACTTGTCAATTAGAGACGTCTCTTTTAAAAAAAAACGCAGTGCAGCTGAGTTTTCTGAGCTTTTATAATCTTTGTGTAGTCACATCTGCAGCACACACACACACACACACACACACACACAGGATGATGAGGCTCCGGAGGAAGACGAAACAAGGAGGAAGGTGGCGACGCTGCGGGCCGTTTGAGTCACTGTGTGTCATTTGTCTTCATTCAGGTGACGACACATTTCCGGGTAAACTCTGCTGAGTTCAGCCTCATTACTGCGCTCGCTTACAGTTCAGGTGCAGCCGGCTGCTGAGGGACGAACGGAGCGGGACACAAAACCACAAATGGACGAACAGAGACGAGAAAATCCTTAATATGAACACTAGATTCTGTCATTCTGTTTGTGCAAAAGGAACAAAAATCAAATTATGTGACTGCTTTATTAATTAGGCTCATTCAAATCAAGAAACTTTGACTCTTTGACAATGACAGGATGAAATTACGATGTCACGTCTTGATATCAACAACAATATAAACATACATAAAGAACATAAAGAACAAAAAGAAGATCGATAAGAGAATAAAGCAGCACTCAAATTATCAAATAAACACTAAATAATTAGCAGTATTATTGGCAAAAGTATTGGAATACTCAATTACAAGTAAAACTACTGGTATTAAAGTAATAGTTAAGTAAAAATACACAGAAGTAGTTGTCCAAACGCAACTCAGAATACTACTTTTTGGCATTTTTGGGTATTTTGTCTGTATATCTGGGTTTTCAACTCAACTATGATTCTAAAAGTAACTAGATTACAAGGTGTAATGCATGAAGTACGAGTAAATAGTTGGTTAGACCGACTTAGAAACACACTACAAGTACAAGTACCCAAAAAGTGACTTAATCACAGTAATTTGAGGAGCTGTAATAAGTTACTTCCCCTCCGGCTGTAACATACATAACATTAAATTCATAGTATAGTGACTCAAAAGAGCTGTAAGAGAAATTAAATGTGTTTTTCTTTTATCAAAGTTTCTTAAATCAAAGAATCTTATTTTGAAAGTTTCAGAAATCCTCAAAGAAACATCACGTCTCATTCAAACTGTGAGAAATGATCCAAGAACTGTCAGTTTCTCCTTTATTACGTTATTTTCACATCAGCTGCTTCTTGAAATGAAAAATGTCTCCCAACTTCTTCTTTCGAAACACTTTTCGCCCTGTGTGTGTGTGTGTGTGTGTGTGTGTGTGTGTGTGCCAGTTAATCCATATTTCTTTTTTTATAGTTTAGTAAAAATCCATATTCCTTATCCACGTTTCCTCTGAGAGCGTACTTTGTCCTTCAGAATCGTCACCTCGAGCCACAAAAACAAGCGGAGGAGTTATTGAGTATTGATCCGTATGGATCAGAACAGCAGCTCAGTAATCATGTGGGCTGTGGGGTCAGAAGACAAACACATGAAACACGTACCGCTGGTTGTTTTCCACATAAAGGATGGAGCTTATTAAATGTGAAGATGCTCCGACTGTTTGAACATTCATCAGTTTGTCTCAGACGAGAGACGAGGGAATCATATCGATTACCATACGGAGAAGAACTGTCCTGAAAGTGCTTTTTATCTCGACATGTTCTGAGTTGGTGGAATTGCGAGCAGCCAGCAAAGTACAAGCCGTGATCCTGCGGTCCGTCTGAGTCCTTAACGTCTACTTAGAACGAGTTCTGAAGCTGAAATACAGTTTTTATCTTCGCACATCTGGAGGGGAAAGTGGCAGCAGGAGCTCAAGATCTGAATCATGTGATAATGTCACACTTTAAGAAGAAGAACAGAGAATAACAACATGATTTAAAACCATTTCTTTATTCTTATTTTATGATTTTGTGGTTAAATATTGAGTGTTTAGTGTTTCATTTGTTCTCTTTTTGTCCTATTTCTCAGTTGTATGTGTGCGCTTCCTGTATTTTACCCCATCAAAATAAACTTCCCTACAAAGAGAAGCACATCTTTTACAGCTTAAACATCACGTTAAATTAATTGTAACCTCGTTGTTCATCTGTTTTGGTCGCGTCGCGGCGACGATAAAAAAAGATCGTCCTCTTCCTGCAGCATCATAATACGTATTAAACTACATGGTGGCATTTCAAATTAAAAGCCCTGGTTACAAAAAACTATGTGATTGCACGATGAACTTCAGACGAGCCAGATAACTGTGGAACACATTTTCAGGCATCGCCCTGGTAGCTGTTCGGCAAACAGCTGTGAGATGTTACCGCCTTTAATCAGTTAAGCAGCGAGGTCAGCCGTGTCAATATTTTCCCATATCTGCTCGGCATTGTCTCCTTTATTTACCTTCCCTCTCCCCGTCGGGAGCAGCATTCCACTTACATCTTAAGATGGCCCCCAGATCACTTAAGCCACTGACCATATGTCATAACTCTGCGCGGGATTAGGCACATTCTCCACTTTATGGGGCTAAGTTGTGGGAAAGTGTGTGCAGCGCCGGACTACCAGTATTACTTGGAGAAGATCCACCTCGGATCAGAGTCGGCTGCTTTTATTCCTCAAACCTGTCTGCAGAAATGTGAGCGGGAATGAATAGAATACCTACGAGCTGGGAAATTAGAGCAACGGTGACGCCCAACACGTGGAAAAAAATATATGAATAAACATCTAAAGGCTCTTTACTCACTCGTCACGCCGTGAATACATGCATACGTAATGCTACCGATGAATTAATAATGCCACATTGTAACCGTCGATGGCACAGCGCTCTTGTTTTGTTTGGTCTCCATCTTCGTTGCTAAGAGCTAATCTCTGCCCTTTATTCACCTGTCAATCAAACACAGAGGGAGGCACCGCGCGCTCCTTCGCCACAGTTATGTTTGTCGATAAAGTTTTCCTCAGGTAAGTGCAGATACGAGGAGCTGAGAGCAGCTGATTGTCGTTAGACGGTGACAGAGAGAAGTCCTCGGCTGTCCGTCTGTTCGTTAACAATCTTATTTGTGTTTCTTCTTGTGTGTTTGTGCAGTTAATGAAACACTACGAGACCAAATCAGCGTGACATCACGCAACAAGAACAACAGCTTCCAGGCAGACGTCTCGAGGTTGTTGTTTTGCAGAGATAAGTGAAATCTGCAAACTTGTTACCTTCGCCAAGGACATTGTGTTTTCACATGTGTCTGTTTGTCTGCAGGATTACACCAAAACTACAGCTGATGGCTGGATGTGGAGGACACGCTATGAAAGGACAGATTTTTTCTCACTTTCTGTGCATTGCAAGTTTTATTTTTTCCTAACCAGCGACCACATGTGAAGATTCACCCCAGTAATGATCGCACAGCGTAATGATCGTAGCAGCGGGGAGCAATAAGGAGACAACTTCCCCTATAAAGCTGCTTCAGTGCTGCATTTATGTAACACATAACCTTTTTATGTTCCACCTTCAAAGCCTGGGGATCAATGTGATACATAATGCATGTTGCAGATGAAGATAAAAAAGCAGTCGTGATGCGTTCGGACGGTTTGTTGCTGGCCTGAACCTCCATATCAGCGATTGTGTGAAAACCCTCCAGAGTTTGGACCTCTGGAACAAATCCGACCGTTTGTTACATGAATATGAGTAAAATGTTGCCAATGTGTGTTTCTACATAGTCGAGATATGTTGTTGTTGTGTTCTTTTTGTTGCTACTTTGGGTGTTTTCTTCAGTTTTCAGTTTCATGAGAAGATAAAGTTTTGGCTTCTTGTCTCTATCGGCACAAACGCGGCTGGAAATTGTCACAACGTCTTGTTACAAATATCCTGCAGTTTCAATTTTACAAGTGTTGAAACGCCGTCTCAAACTCCATCATGCACATGTAATGCAACAAGAAGACGCAGAAATGTAGATACGACACGTGTAAAACAAACATTTTGACACAAACGATGCACGACGCGATAATAACCTCGTCTCCCAGAGAAATGTACGCTTAAACTCCACCTGTTGACCTTTTACTGCAATAGTTTTTTGATTTCAGTTTTCAGCAAATCTCTCTGCAAACTTCACGCAAACTTTTCCCACATTTGCACAAAGTTAATGCTTTAGGCGATGATTTTTTGCATCACGTCACACAGCATTAAGTACGTTATCAGTATACGAGTTCATCACATAATATTGACACAAAACCCACTGAAAGAGGACAATCAGGATTCATTCCTGAATGAAATGAGCTTGCAGTATTCGCGGCTCTGATCGGCTGCGATTTAAACGCTCCAAGTGGACGCGACAAGTTTCCTGCTTTGCACTTTGATGTGATGAAGTTAAGGACGTTGTTGCATGAATACTTTTCCATCCATCTCTGATCCGGCACGTATTGTGAACGAAAACAACTTGTCGACTTTTGTGAAATGGAACCAGCGATTAGAAACCAAACCTTCTCATGAATCTCTTGTTTACATGACACAAAAACTCTCTGTATGAAGTTTTGGAGGACATGGTGGTGACGACAGGAGTGTCAGGTTTCTGTAAATATACATACAACCTTTCTGTGTCACAGTCTTTACAGGATCGCCCTCGTTCCTGCTCGCTTGTTTTCAGCTCGAGACCTCAGAGGCAGCGGTGAAGAATCTAAGACATGCAGTGTTAAACCGAGGTGGATAACAGCTCGGCGCTCGGACCGGATATGTGACAGTCTTAAGATTCTTGTTGTGTTGAATACCTGCGTTTGTGCCCCCGGGGGCGACGAGCTGCTGCCTTCAAATACACCCCACACTCAGCAAGCACAAACAAACAGAGATAAAGTTTGTGCATCACGTCAGAGGAAAAGAAAACTTCCCACCTCGTGCACTAAAATGACCTGATTACCGTTTGCCGATACCTCCCCTGCGCGAGTGCAAACATCTGGGAAATCAGATCGCGTCAGATAAATAAACGCATTAGCGGAATGACTGTTTGAACGAAAAGCGAAAACAAAAGCAGTCCAATTATTAGGAGCGCTGATTTTCAGTTCAACAGAACGAGCGAGCTTCATTAGTTGATTATAAAAACTGTCTCATTAAAAGCAATCATGACGATAATACTCAAAATCAATATCTCCGACTCCCCGGCGGTCCCGAGGGTAACGGTGTGATTAACGGTGGCGGGTAACCTTAATTGGAAATAAACACAGAAAAAAAACAAACATGTAAGGCTGTTTGTGTTGCATCGTGGGATGAGGTTCGCTGGGATGGCGGTTGCCTTGGAAACAGCAGAGGGGCAGACAGTCCAGTTAGCTTAGCTTAGCATAAAGGCTGGAAGAGAGGGGAACGATCACCAGAAAGCACCTCCGAAGCTCAATAAATCACTTATCGCTCATGTTTATCTGCACAAAAAACAAAAAGAAAATGACTTTTATTAATCTCTCGCATCGCTTTTGACTTGCCTCTGCAGTTTAAGGTCTGTAGAGCATGAACATCAACACTGAGAGTCATCAAGAAAGCGCAAATTATTAAAACTTGCCATCGATGATGCTTCACAAACTTTCTTCTGACTCAACAGCTACAAAATTAAGCGAGTTTCAAAGGGAGTCTGGGGAGTTTCTGCACAGACAGCAAACAAGTTCAGGTCAATAAAATGTTGTCTTAAAATCAGTCGTGTCTTCAGAAAGCTGCTACGTGTTGGCAGGTAAAACAGCCACACGAGGTCGCGTGCCAGGAAAATGTGTTGTAGGTCGTAATGACACACAACAATCTCTCTCTGTCTCAGCCTGCTTCTCAAACACTGCATTTACATCTTTGTGGTTTATTTAATGATGCAGTTGTGCTTGAGGAGGGAGGCTAACACTGATTCTGGGTCAGAACCAACACGCCCCGAGGATCATCCATCATCTGCAAACAGCCCCGACAGCGTAATGACACCTCAGCGGACCGGGCTTCATGAGGCTGGATGGAGGAGGATCCAGCTGGACGGGGAGCTCGCGCGGATCAGGACTGGTGGTTCTGTGATCTGGATCCTTCAGTCTGGGTGTCTGCTCGTCTTTATGTGTCTGACCGCCTCTCTCTTTGTCTGCCTCTCAAAATCTAAAATGTGATAAACAACGTTCAAAAGAAATCTCTGAGAGCGAGTTCAAAGTCAGTCACTCCTCCTCCTCCTCCTCCTCCTCTCTCCATATATATATAAATATATATCTTCTCCTCCTTTTATTGTCTGGCACAAGTGGACGTTTGCCCACTTTCATGCTCCCTCCTGCTGTCAGTGCTGCTATATTGCAGGCCGGGCCGCTGCCGTTAAACACGGGTTACTATGTCTGGTTAGCGGTTTTTGTTCAGTGTGACAACGTAGGCCGGCACGTCTCTCCGAGCCCAAACATTTTGTGTTATGACAGCTAAAAGCAGGCAGCGTAATTACTGCAGCATAGTAACCTGAGTGTTTCTGTGGGGGCGAAAGGGCGGCATAAACACACACATCACTCTTAAATAGGTCGCATCCAAAATAGAAGACCGCAAATAACCCACAGTAATAGAAAGAGCGCTGAGAGCACTTCAGCGCGAACACCGCTGGCTGCAGAGTGCTTTAGATACAGAACAAATCCTGATATAAAAGCCACTTTTCTCTCTGTTCGTTTGGCTTTATTTAATTCTGTAAGCTAATATTTCTGGCAACGCTAACTAGCGTGTACGTGGTCGATCAGGAGGGAGAGAATAAAAGGTGCACCAGAGCATCATCGTCCTGTAATCTCTGTTTTTGTTAATAATACAAGTTTTCTTAAATCTGTGATCCTGGAGAATCGTGGGAAACATGTGCATGCATGAGAAAAGTGAAAAATATTATTTGTTTCTAAGCAAACCTCATTAATATCTGCCATGAGTTTAAGAAAATCCAGTAAATTCTGTTATGTTTCTGCATTATTTTGCACCTATTTATCTGCATATTTGTACCATTGCTTTTGTTACTAAGCTGAGAATTTTAAAGTCGACCTTCAGTGAGATTTTATTTCACATAAAAGACCTCTGCTGCTCTTGTGGTTGTCTTTTTTCTCCTCCCCTCTGCCCTCCAGTAGCCGGGCCTTGCATTCTCACGATAGCTTGTTTTGACAGGACTTCACCGCTCCAGACGGTCCGAGTATTACTTGACTCCAGACCTCCCCCCCCTTTAAATGCGCTGAGCCTCGCCTCAGAAACCCGATTAAAGCCCTCGGACAATAATCTTCCTCAATTTCCACCCCCTCATCTTCACTCTCGCCTCCCCGCCGCCCCTGTCGAGCCCCTCGGTCTCAGCCAGAGATCCGCGGTTTTGGTCAAAAAAAGCCCGGCGAGATCCCCGGCGCCGGGGCCCGTGTGTTTTCACAACTGCTGGGCTAAGCGCTCGGCGCAGCCTGTTAGCTCCGCTGTGTCCTCCGCTGAACGCTCAGGACAAAAAGGATCTTTGAGGAAGGGGTGTTAATGTCAGTCAGTCCATCCCCCCGTAAAGCCCTCACGTGTTATGTTTCAATCCTGCCGGATTTACTGAAACGATTGACTACTGCTGTTCAAAGATCTGACCCGGGCCAGCTCAGAAGCCGGACTCCATCTTTAACCTGTCTTTCCTCTCCTCCACCTTTGTTTACCCATCGTTCATCCAGGCGGAGTGCTGAGCCGGCACGCCGCTTTCTAGAAACATCCTGTTTTACATGCAGGTTTTGAGAAGCCTGCAACTAATTTTATGGTCGTTTTTTTTAATTAATCAATTTATATTTTAGTTTATGCTCATGCCAGCGTTCAAAGGCCCCAGGT
Organism: Diplodus sargus; assembly: GCA_903131615.1. NCBI lineage: Eukaryota > Metazoa > Chordata > Actinopteri > Spariformes > Sparidae > Diplodus > Diplodus sargus. The sequence goes on from CAEMYA010000211.1 coordinate 1,277,437, forward strand.
GAAAAGCAAAGCCCACACAAAACAGAGAAAAATAAATCCTCACATTTAATCATTTCTGTATTAGTTTCCAGCAGAAAAGTGAACTCTTGTATTAATGTTACGCTACGTTTGAGCAGATAAACACAGCAGGCGTCACTACAACATGTTTGTTGTTTCCTGCTTTTGGTTCTCAGTTAGAACGTCCTGTGACAGAACCAACAACGCAGCCGACGCTATGAAAATATATGAAAAGCTTCTCCTGTTGCTGGCCGAGCTTAGCATCGTCGCTAACTTGACTTTCCTGAGCACGTCACTAAACCTTCCCAGTGTCGCCTCAGGAAGCTTGTGGATCCAGACTCGTCCTACGGTGTATTTAGTCTGAAACAGAGCCGGCGGCTGGTATCTGCTGAGTACAAGCCTTAACAGTAGCATAACGCACCTTCCTCCCTCACATGTTCTCCTCGTCGTGACAATCCCGCCCGTCTAACCTGCTCAGATCTGATCTGTGTGCAACGTAAATCACAGCGCTGTGGTTTAGTCTGCAGACGAGGGTGCAGGTTAGTGGAGCAGAGATCACGAAGGCGGGGTGCGTCTGCAGAAAAGTTAAATTTATGTTACAAGACCGCAACATACAATAGAGGTTACGAGGTGACGCAACCCTCCTTAAAGCCGCCGCGGTGAAACAAAACCGTCTGAAGCTTTTTATATCTTTTGTCTGAGAACAGTTTTTACGTAAACATCTCTTTATTTTTATCGCGTTGCGTGCAGAAAACTGTGAGTTTAGATGATGTTACGGAGCACCAACACATCGCTCCCCATCTCTTTATCATCTCTTTATCCGTTGGCAGCCTCTAAAAGCTTTCTGATTCAATTAAATGTAGATTAATGTTGATATCTGCTGAATCTCTGCTTTTGCCACTTAGCGAGAAAACAAAGATGTAGCGCACTGTGAGACGCCTTCAACTGTGTCTCTGAATTTATAGAATTTATGGCACAAATGTGCTTTTTCCTCACATTTTATTAAACATCAGCTTATTGTTTTTGAACTTCATTAACACATGCCAGCCCTCCACTTTCCTCCCTTTTTGTTCTCACACCCTTTTGGATTTACGAACAGGCTTTTCTTATCAGATTGTTCTCTCGGATTAGATCCTCTGCTTGGATTCTGCCGATCCTTTTCCCACCGTTTCGTGACAATACTTGCAGCGCGGGGGCACGATTGTTAGCCAGAAACAGCTGACACAGAGCTCAAGAGCTCTCCGCCATCGTCAGCGTTCAGACCGCAGAATTCATCAACAACTGCTACAACAACAAATCTCACAAAGGTTTTTTTATCGCAGTTTCTGTTTCCTTTGCATACGAGTAAGTACTCTTCCCCTGCAGGGCTGCTGCTTGTCAGCTTCATACGAGACAAAACATTAAGAACATGATCCGAATGTTGGCTGAGAGCCACGTGTTGGGCCGGAGCCAGCGTGCTGAACCACATTTTGGCTGCAGTGTTTAATAATTGTTGTTTAACCAGCCTCGTCTTCTTCACCTCTATACACGACCGAAGTGGACTTAAGAGGTAAAATCAATAACACTGTGAGTGTGTGTGTCAGCTGAGTCACCTGCAGTGTGTGTGTGAGTGTGTGGCTCTGAATAATGCAACTCAAACACACATCAATCCACCTTCCCTCCCAGCATTCAAGGTGTGCCAAGGCGATCAGCGGAGAAGAATTGCAGCAACACACGTGGGAGACAGCAGAAGAAGAAGAAGCTCATTGTGTAGCCACGCCTTCGGGCGAGGGGACAGAGCGAAGTAACCACGGATATCAATCATCCCCGCGGCTCAGCTGCTGGCTGCCGGGCCTGCGCCGACATCCCCCGGCAAGTGTGAAATACCAGCGGTGAGAAATAATTAACGGAGCAGCGAAGCGAGGTAACCTCTGATGGGCTTTCTGCACACGGAGCGGCAGACTCTCCGCGCGCCCGAGTTTAGTTGTGCTGACTTCAGTTTAGTTTAGTTGAGGAATTTCCTAAATAAGCACGGACGGATCTCTGATGTTTGCTGACCTTCTCCTTCAGGTAGAATTATGTGTGTTTTGAGAGGCGGGAGTCTTGACCTCGAAGTATTCGGTGACTAAATCCTCTTTAAAGCGAAACCCTCACATGTAAGACCGCGGCTGCAGTTTGTGTTTCTTGAAGAAGAGACGGAGGAGGGAAGCAGGGAGTTGAAAGACTCTGGTGAGTGCTGACTGCAGTCAGAGTCTCAGCTGAACACAAACAGACTCAACCACACTCACTCGCTAGCTACTTGCTAATGTGCAGTGAGATCATCTGGCTGTCCAGTGCGAATTAATCCAGTTAAATCCAGTGTTGCACAAGTCATGCAAATGAGAAACGGTTAAATTTGTCTGTTTTTCTCGGTGAAGACAGTGAGCTCGTTAGTTTCCCTCGAGGTGGACACGTTTCGGGAACCAGACTTGATTGGACTCGCCTCAACGCCACCCACGCTCGTCCTCTTTGTCCATCTGTGGTAAGACCGGAGTCAGGTTCTGCCAGGACGGCTGGTACCGCCCGCTTTGAGCTTAAGAAGTCTGTGAACTTGACACAAGTTTTGTGATGCGTCTCAAAATGGTGTTTAACCTTAAATTCCTTGACCACCAAACTAAGCACTGGCCAATTTGTGTATTAGATGTAGGATATTGAAAGTATTGATCATGTTATTTTGAGGCTCGCAGGCTGTAATTCGACAAACTCATCTTCATTTTCTTTCACACAGAGCACATTTATCTGTATTCTTGATGTATCTGTTTGCATATTTGGCACAAAACTGCATTTTTTTTGTATAAAAAAGAATCCTCATCCAGATTTTAGTGGATCAGTTCTGCTTATGTAATCAATCCAGGATTTAAAAATAAAAAACCCTTTCGTACAGAACGACGTTAACAGGTTTGTGTGTGCAGTCGATCGTGCTGGACGTGGGTGGATGTCTGGTTACACTGCATCAGATTTAACAGTATCTTGTCTCATTAAACAGGTTGGAATGTGGAGACGAACGAGGACGAGGGTGTTGGCTCGCCGCTCGGTGCGTCGGGGCCTTCCAGGTGAACAAATCCCATCACCGATCATATATTTTAATTGCGGCTGTAAATCCTGGCATCCCCCAAAACCCCTTTACACTCTGAGCACCAATCAGACCCGCATTAGCCAGAAAACACTTAGAATAAAAACGCTCGCTGTTAAGAGAGTTGACATTAGTAATTACATATTTCACATGTCCGTGCTTGTTGCGCTTGAAAAAGCGATGGGGCGCCATGTCCTTCGGCAGCGGCTGGTGCTTTTTTTAACCCAGAATAATTTACCATAACAGAAGCAGAGTGAAACTGTGAGTCTCCGCCACTAATATCCACACCCAGACTGCACCCTGTGAGCCACGCATACTCATGTCTGCTGGCTGCAACGCCTGCGACAACTAATTTCTCTGGGAGTCTTTTAAGAGGCCAAATATGTTGCCTGCACATGCATGTGAGCCTGCAGCAGCAGCAGCAGGAGCAGGAGCAGCAGCAGCGGCGGCGGCTCCTCAAATATCTTGTTCCACCGGTGAACTGTTATCGACTTCAAAGATCTGAGGTCGTTCAGGAGCCTTGAGGTCGTCAGAAATCAATCGAATCGCTGTTTGGTGTTTGTTGTTGACAGGCGAACGCAGTGCACAAACACGGCACTCTTTAATTCTGCACTCAGATTATCAAAGGTTGGTAATTAGTCCCCCATTTTTCAGGGCTCAAACTAATTTAATTGCCATAACAAAGAAGTGAGTGGAGGGGAAAATGTTTAATTCATAGAGCATATATTGGCATTTACGGAAGACAAACGATATGGAGCAGATATTGCTCTGTGTCTTCCTGGAGCCCTGCAGCTTCAGATCTTCCCCGTCCTCGTCGGCCTGGAGGTGTAGCTGCTTGTTCGCCTCCCTCACACCCTCACAGTGACTAATTACACTGCACTTTCTCTGCCATCCTTAATTAACTAATGTTTGTATACGACTCCAGCAGCTGAGGATCTCCCAGACAGCCGCGGCTTCTCCTGGCGAGGAGGCGTATTGCTTCCAACCGCAAAGTTAATAATGCAGGACTGCGGCGGCAGCCAATTTCAGAGGCATGTGTTGAACTGATGACCTGCTGTTGAAGAGAAAGACCGCGAGGTCACGGAAGGAGTGAAATGAAAAAACGAGTGTCCCTGGATCTTATATTGGAACGTGACGACTCTCGATCTCTGTCGTTTCATCTGTTGTCCACTTTGGACCCTGACAGGAAATCTTGATGGGATGCTTCAGTGTAAACACGGATGCTTCCCACCTCGTTACAGCTGCACAGAGGAGGTCTGATGCAATTCACTGTTGGTGATCGGTGGCAGAATGTGCTGAAATATGAACATGAAGAAGGTGTGTGAGGCTGTAGATATCACATTATGTAGGACCTGCTGTCTTTTCTTGTTTTAGCTGAGTTTCAGTGGATTCAGATCACCTGTTGCAGATTGTGGAGACAGTTTGTGACGGCTTAAGAGAGGTGGGGAGCAGATCCCAGGTCAGTCTGACTCAGTACTTGACACACTGTAGATCTCACCTGTATTATTTTGTTTTCCCAGCTGTCAGGTCAACATGATGAACGTAACGAGGCAGCCTGGTGACGCCAAATGATGTATAAATCACATGCAAATGTCATGTAGCATGTTGTCAAGGCATTATTTTACCTTTTGCGTGTAATTTAATGTGTCTGCATTGAGTTTGTCACGTTTTGTTTTAGATCTGAATGAAGTACACATTTTAGGGGAAGCATTTAACTTTAATATCAGGTGTTGATTCAGATTCTAACCCCCAGAAGGAAAGGCAACATTTCTTTTGCTACAGACAGAAAATCCTCAAGGTGAGACTCTTTCCTTTCAGCTCTCTCTGACACAAAAACTACATTTCTGAGGTGCTAGAAAAGACTTCGAGTTCCCTTTTTTCTGCTCAAAGTGCACAGAGACCCTGAGCGATGAGGGTTTCATCCGTCTGTATATAAAGGAGCGTGTACAGGCCACACGGTTTATTCCCGAACACCCAAATAGTCCGACGGCGCGGTGGAGTAAATCAATCCGGGGGAGGTTCGCGCCACATGAAAAGTGTGTCATCCTGGAAGTAATTGCATCTGTATGTGCAGCAGGGGCCGACTGTGAAGAAGCCACATGAAGAGACGTCATTACTCTGAGGCCTTTTCACTGTCAGTGCTGTGATTCATACGGGGCTAATATATGGAAAGTAGCAGCTCTAATGCAGCAGAGCTGAATGTAAAGATCCTGTACGTGCAGCGAGGCTGCAGGAAGACGAAGCACGTGTGGAGACGAGAGAGATTCATACGGATAAAAGATTTTGCATTATGTACTGAGAGACTCACACGAGCTCACGGAAACAAACTCTTAACTCGTGTTTTCAAACGCAGTTTTTATCACTTCACATTTTGACGTGCAGGCTTGACATTTCAATTGTTCAGAGAATGAATACATGACAGCTCCCACATGAGCTCTTTCACTGCTTTTATTTTATTTTTTTCTCTTGTACTTTTTACATTCATATTTCTGAGCCGAACGGGAAACACGCTGACGTTACCTGAGAGGAAAAGACATGAAACGACTGAGAAGAAAAGACATGAAAGGACTGAGAGTCTTTTAAAGCCGCAGCTCAAACTAGGACGGTGTTCACTGACCGTTAAACAAAAGGCCTGAACGCTTCGGGAACGGGAACAGATGATGCTTCAGTCGTAAAGATGACGTTCAGTAAGCAACCAATTTGTCTGCAGCCGGTGTTGCCGTGCAGTTTACAGTAAAGATCAGTGATGAACGCAGCTCTTATTCTACGTCAGATAAAATGCTGCACTCGTGTTGCAGAAATGTGTTTTTCTCCTGAGAAGCTTCAGACGGTGAGCAAAGTGTGAGTGACTGAAAGCTTCCTGAAGGTGTAAACTCTTCAGCAGAGACGGATTCTCTGAAGCTTTCGTGCAAACTCAGCTTTGATAAACGGCGGAGGTGCAGCGCAGACAAACTGATTATATAACCCGGTTACAAAACACAGGAGCTTTCGCAGACTGGAGATGTTATTGTGCTTGTAAACTCATTTCCTATCATTCCTTTGGATGTGTTTGCCTGATACGATTTGTACCTGCCTGTGGCCAACTCTAAACCCACTTCTTTTTTAAATACTGCCTCTTCATCTGCTCACAAGCCTGATTCTGAGCCTCCCTCTCCATTAGAATTTAAGCCTTAACCTGCCTGAATATAATCTTACTGGATTCTCAGCCTGAATCTTTGTCTTCATTTGAGTCTCACTTGTCATCCTGATTCTGTGTCGACCTGAAACCATCTTCGTATGAGCCTCAACTAAGCTTAGCCTGAACCCGAATCCGAGTCTGAGCCTGCGCCTGAGTCTGCACCTGAATCCTAACCTGAGCCCGAGTCTTCCCCCTGAATACGAGCCTGAACCCAAGCCTGAACCCGAGTCTGCTCCTGAATCCGAACCTGAGCCCGAGTCTGCACCCGAATATGAGCCTGAACCCGAGTCTGCTCCTGAATCCTAACCTGAGCCTGAATCTGCACCCGAATCCAAGTCTGCACCTGAATCCTAACTTGACCCCAAGTCTGCACCTGAAGCCTAACCTGAGCCCGAGTCTGCACCCGAATCCCAGTCTGCACCTGAATCTTAACTTTAGCCCGAGTCTGCACCTGAATCCCAGTCTGCACCTGAATCTTAACTTTAGCCCGAGTCTGCACCTGAATCCTAACCTGAGCCCGAGTCTGCACCTGAATCCTAACCTGAGCCCGAGTCTGTACCTGAATCCTAACCTGAGCCCGGGTCTGCACCTGAATCCTAACTTTCTGCACCCAAAACACTCAAGTGTTCACATTTATTATAATTCTCATACTTTGCATGCATCTCTATATTTCCAAATGAACTCTGTAAGATCCCGTCCCCTCGAAC
>CAEMYA010000211.1:1284846-1294884 GCA_903131615.1 Diplodus sargus
TTTTCAGACATCATCAGAAGTGTTTTTGACTCGATGCACAAATAAAAAGTGGAAAATGCTGCAGGATGAAAAATGAAAACAGAACATCGAGCACAAACTGACAACACGATCGGCTTTTATTTAAACATAATGAGTTGAAACTGGACTCTAAAGAACACTTTCGTCTCTATTTAATACGTATATACGTGTTTTTTTAAGAGACGCTTCTCTGCAGACGCACTTTAAGCTCTTATATTCGGTTGCGACTGGTAGACACATTCTTCCCCATTAGAGGCAATTTTCAGAGAGTGAATCAAGACCAGATGCTGTTGACACAAAGTGAGTTCATTTTCAGGCTTAACAACTCACATTGTGTAAAGCAACAATAAAACAATGCCTCCTTGGCCGGGTGGCGCGCTATAAACAGGCGGGCATACGAGAGCCTGCTCACTGATTGTTGGAGGAAAAAGAGCTGGAGAACATCCAGTCATTGTTAACCATCCGTACGAAGGCAGCACGCTGCTGTCGGACTCATTTACCTGCCGAAAGTGGAAAGAATTAAGTGTTTTAAATTATTTTTGACCTCCGTGTTCTCGCTGAAATTCACATTTCTTTTTTTGCACATCCACTGTGCAGATTGCAACCAACTGGACGACCCTCGTCTCCCTAAATCCTACATAATAGACCTTTAAGTTACCAGGGTTCATGCAATATAAGATTTTTAACTGCAGACTTTAAGTGTTGTGTTTGCGATGTTCACTTAACGCCCTGCTGTGAACTCAAACTGCTGTGAGATCAGCTCTTCTTTTGCCTGTTCAGTTAAAAAAAAAAGGTGCATTTGTGATTACGGCAGCGTACAGTTACATGCTTCAGTCCTGACAGCTGCCTGTCTTTGGCGGCAGGTCTCTCCGTCTTGTGACAGCCTCACTTATCACCTCGCTGCAGAGGCGAGAAGTGAGAAGTGAGCTCCGGCTTTGTGCTGCTTTACTCCCCCCCCCCTCCGGCTGAGTCGGTGCCCAGAGTCTCTGGGATTGGCAGGGCCCTCGCTGTATAATGACGGTAATTCATTTCTATTAAACAGGTCCGTTATTATTGTTAAACCATTAGAGTGGCGTCGAGGCGATTAACACACGCTGCCAGACAGCAGGCTGAGCGAGACAAATTAAAAAATCCAGTCACCTCGGCGGCCACCGCGTGCACCGTCACCGCCTTCGCGCAGCCGGGAGAATACAAAGAGGCTGCACACGCTGTACTGTACGGTCAAATCAGACAGTGTGGATCCATATATAACAACCACTGGCTGCAACAAAAGACAAGATATTCAATGTACCCGGTACTGAAACTCCCCGAGGAGATGACGCTGAAATGTCACCACTCAATAAATCATAAAATGACAACAACAACAACGACAACAAAGGCGTGCAGATGGCGAGCTCACAAACAGCCGCTGTATTAATAAGGAGATCTAAATGACAAACACAAGACACAGAGCGACAAAGAGAATACAGTAGATAGAAGATGGAACCGTGATCAGAATGTGTTGTCTATTTTTAGACGGTGTGGCTCTGGGGAGGTGTGGGGGGTTCTGGGTAAAATGTCTTAACAACCATTGGACAGATGTGTACACACACTCAAGTCCCCCTCAGGATAAATTATAGGATGCACAGTATGACAGAGCTGCTAGATCTGCTTTCCTCATAATCCCACAGCGTATGCAGACTCAGATCCAGGACTGAGAGCCAAGGCGTGGTGGCCAAGTGGTAAGGCGTTGGTCTCGTAAACCAAAGATCATGGGTTCGAACCCCATCCATGCCTGCAGTGATATCTCTGATTACCTTTGTAATAAAAGAACACTCAGCTGGCAATCATGAAACTTTACATCCGTGGAATTATAACAAAAGCTGTTTTGTCTAGTTATTGGAAGGTCGCTGGTTTGATTCCCCTTGTCTGCATGTCAAAGTGTCCTTGGGCAAGTTTCTGAACCCCAAAAGCTGCTTCTAAAGTGCTGGACCTTGCATGGCAGCCAGCGCCATCAGTGTATGAAATGGAGATGTCATTTTTCATGCTCCTGTGTTGGAAAGCCACATCGCCAGCGTACACAGTAACTGTCACCTGCGTTGTTAGCGGTTTACCTGTGTATGACATTGCGGACGGATCTAAACAAGCACGATTTGCCCGCAGCCTGATATTAAGCTGACATCACCGTGTTTGTGTTTTCTCATCGGGACAAAATGTGGTTTTGGAAACGCGCCACGTGTCTGTCTCTCCCCGTCGACAGATTCTGTCACCGCCTCACACAAACCGATGTGAGGCGGAGCTGAGAAAGTTCAGCGCGGTGCAGCTGAGATCGAAATAAAGGCAGAGTTTGAAGATGGGTGTGAACCGAGCCGAGGTGATGAAAGCAGGTGAGGAAGGTGCCGTCGCTCTAACCCACGTTGTTTAGTCGCAGTCGCAAATCTTCATTATAAGTTGATTTATCCTTGTGTTTCATTCAAGTGGAAAGACAAACTCAGGGGTGCTTTCTTCAGAGACAGACACATAATGAGTCCACTTTAACACTCAGGAATCAGCTGTTTGTATCCTTTTATTGCACACAGCAGACTTATTCAAACCGTGGATGAGCCTCGGCAGTTAAAATGCCTCCTCTTGTTTTTTCCCGCCTGCCAAACTTTGTGTCTTTGGCTGGTGTTTTTGTTCTCGGGAGTCTAACGATGTTATTCAGGGATCCCAGAAGCAATATTTGCAACATTAGATGTGAATAAGTCCCTTTAATAGATTTTCCTTTTCCACCCCTCCGGTTTTATTTTTTATTATGTCTGTCTGGCACTGCAAAAAATATCTCCAGAGCCCATCCAGAGGAGGGGGAGGAGGAGGAGGACTTGGGAGAGGGAAAGGAGGGAGGAGAGGGTGAAGAAGAGGGGAAAGAGATGATATGGAGTACAGAAAGAGGGAAGGAACAAAGAAACAATCAAGAAAAGGGGAGGGGGAGCGACGGAGGGAAGAAAACAAAAGGGAGAAAAGCAGCGAGAAGCAATATTATCATGTGCCGCTCTTAGATAATCCCTCGAAATGGCAAAACATGATTCACCCACTGCATGACTCATGTTGCAGATCCTCACTAATGGTGCCAAATGTACAATCCAGCGGTAACACTGTCGCACCGTCGACTACAAACCTGCTGAAAACATGTCGTACAAGATAATCTCCAGTTTTAGCTGTTAGCCTGCGAGATCGGAGGGTCGTTGTCATGAACTCTGACCCTTTTTAGCGAACTTCCGCCGTAAAGAATGGAAGTTCAGGCTTTTTTAAAAAGATGTGTGATGGAAAATGTACAAACACCCACTTTGCTGAATACTGAACAGTTGGCAGCGTGTTTTTTAGACGCATCTCTGCAGCGACCTCCTGATCTTTTCTGGTTATTACGCGCTCGTGATGACCGACTGGCTGAAGTGTTTAATCCACCGTGTGAGGGAGGTGACGCCTCCTCCACTACAGGCTGGGCACTACAGCTACAAATATAATGCAAATGGGATCATCCTGATTCAGAATTAAGGGATTTAACTGTTCATATATCCGCTTTAGCTCTGCGCTTAGATTTATAAAAGAGTGATACAAATTCTTGCAGCAGCAGCTCAGATATCTTGACTTGTAGTTCCTGTTGTGGGTTGAATGTCACTATAAATCCAATAATCCAACTCAATAGCATCTTTTCATCGGATCCTCCTTCACTGGCGACTGCTTAAGGCTCGACTAGGACTCAAGTCAAACCGCGCTGCGTTGATTTGACTTTCCGTTGCGTGCAGGATTGACCATCTCCGTCAAAGTGCAGCCGACCACCTTGCAGGTACGTTGTCGTCGTTCTGCTCCAAGATCCACGACGTCACCCCAGCTCCAGTTTTCAAGTATGTAACAGGCTTTGAGCGTCATCGTCTAAAGACAAGAGCGTCATCAGTTACAGACACACCTTCAAGCAGGCAGTCGTGTTTTGTAGTGCTGAGGCCAACAGCGGATTTATCATCAGGCAATCACAGACAGTTGCCCCCAAACGTCTCATAAAAACTGATTAATATAGTCGACTTTTGAGAGGTTTTGAGGTTTTGAGGAAAATGAAGTTACCCCAGTGGAGCGGAGAAGAGAAGGTAAGACGAAAATAAACAGGTTTTATCAAAACTACCAAAGGTGTCGACCTTTTTCACAGCGACACCGAATGTAGGTACTCGACAACAGCAAGAGCCAGACGCTCAGTGTCAGCCAAGGAGGAGATGACAAAGATGTGAGTATTAAAGCGGTCGAAATGGTAAACTATATTAAATGTTGATTAATGTTCTTATCAATTACAGTAAAAGCGTTGAGATGATTCGCTTGTTAGATAATAATCCTCAAGAAGGATTTTAAGGACTTTATCTAGCTCAGGAGAAATAGGAGAATTTTTCTCAAATTCACACTTCTTAGTCGATTCAAAATCTTTGTTTGGTGATAAATGTTATTGACTGGACAGGGAGGGACATAAAGTAACTTAAGCTTAAAATAAAAAACAAATAGAACCTGATGGTACAAGAGGAGAGGAAAGAAAAAGTAGAGGAGTAAAAATGAGAAAAGGGACAGGAAGACAGAAAGAAAGGGAGATGAAGAAAACATCACAAAGAAAAAAGGTAAATTTGATAAAACTATACTGTTTTGTGGTGTCTTCTTTTAGTAACACAAGATACAACAACATCCAGGCTGAACCGACCTGCTGCTGCCCACATTGAAGAGGTGAGAGGTGAGAATAAAACTTTTGCCGGTGCAGTACGAGGACGGTGACTGCGCTGATGCACCGGGTCAAACTCAGACTAGCCAAGCCAGCACGTGCATGAAAACAGGGTTCAACTGTCTCTGTTTGTTTAGCAGGATATCTGATACACATTTTTAGTTTCCGAGCCCGAAGATAAGTCCGAGAATATCACAATAGCTCCCTTCACTCTGACCTTTCGAGGCGGGAATCATGCGCCGACGCACGACGGTCAGCCCTTCCGACCGAGCCGTTTGGTAAACTTTTCACCCGGAAGACAGCATCCCTCCTCGTGAGCGAGACAGTGGTCCTCTGTTTACTCGTGGCAATTATGTAATTGTGTAATTTGTCACTGTCCACAGTGCATTGTGGGTCAGGATCTCAATCGCAACACAATATAACAGCATCTAAATGATTCCACCCTGCTCGGTTCAGTGTGAACAAACAAAGGCGGCGTTAAGGTGAGCTTTCTGTGTGAAAAAGGCAAAAGACATCATTGTGGTTTATCTTCTTCTACCATGTAAAAGAGCCACAGAATACGTGAAACAACTGTTATTACTGGCTCGGTATCTAACCCGATCTGATCCGACGCGGGTCAACACAACCGCTGACGGATACAAAGGTCAGGACTTACAGTAGATCAGTTTCTCAGAAGACCAAAACCTCTGTCTGTCGGGAGCAGTGGGCATGTTCCCACGTGATCCACTTCTCGCAATCAGAGCTATAATTGGACCTATTTATAGCGCGTCCTGATCCACCACTTGTGTCGCCGCACCTTTGCCTTCAGCGATGCCGCTGCTTGTTTGATACCCCTCGATCCTTCGCCAAGCTTCTGTTTTTCCAGCTCTCTCCCTCGAGCTTCTCGGAGAGGGGTTAAACACGTAAGCCTCGCAGGTAAAGTGAGGTGAGAGCTCCAGGAGAGTTTAAGCACACAGGAGCGAGTCGGTGGAAAACAATGAGAAGATTGTGATTCCAGCGAAATTTGTGATGAACAAATTCCTCTGGAGCCAGAGAGGTATTTTAGTATAAACCTCCTAAATGCCCCTGTGTGCAGCAGCAGCAGCAGCAGTTGCGTGGTGTTGATGGAAAAAACGTTTTATATCCCAATAAAAGCCGGTTTACTGCAGACTAACTGGGTGTGTATTTATATCTATAAAAATAAAAAAAAACAGAGGGAGGACTCAGAGGCCTGCGTGTGTTTTCTGATTCACAGAAACGTGGATGTGTGTGAATAAAGTTGTTCAAACAAAGTCGTCTGTGTGGACTAAAAACAAATGTGCACCCTTAAACGCCCCCGCTGGACACAGCCGAGTATTAATGCCTGTTTTACGGTCGGGGTAACGGAAAATTGCTGGTGAATTTAAGCTTAAAATAATCCTGTACAGATTCTTTGTCCCACCGTCAACAGTGAGTAACAGTTCAGTCACTGAGTTGTGGACAAATGCGCTAAAAATGAACCCAGATTCTTCTTTTCTTCACCTCCAAAAACTGAGGCGAGCCTCCACCCATCGCTTCAAGGTTGATTTCTCCTCGCAGTTCTTATTTTGCAGCGCTGCAGCGTCGAGCTCCTCTGACCGGTGCTTTGTGGGATTGAACACTAATAGGATGAGGCTGAAGTTGTTCCACTCGGGGGCCCAGAGGGACGAGCGGGACGCAAACAAGGCCTAAAACCGGCCTCTGCAAACAACCGCCCTGTGGTGGCGATGCCCACGGCGCAGCTGCCGTTTCCCCAAAATGGGCGAGTAAAAAAGCTGCATTGGTTCCTGCGTGAAAGTATATAGCTGTTATTCAGGATGCTAACCATGTGTTTTCTATATGTGTGTGTGTGAGGGGGTATTCGGGCAGCATGTTATTCTGGTTTGCTGAGCTATAACTGGACAGCTCCTTACCGTAACCTCCGACCAAAACACTGGCCGCGCTTTACTGGATTCACCCCACTGTTACAGCCGCCCCGCTGTAGAACTGAAAGATCCAGACCGGTCGCTGAGCGATGGAGAGCAGAGCGAGCGCAGTCAAGTTATTTATTTTAAAGACATTTCAAATAAGAAGTTACGACTAAAAAACTGTCTGTACCTTGAAAAAGAAAACATAAATTGCTGCACGATGATGAAGAAAAATGAAACTTGCTTTTAAAAAGATCAAATTATTCTTCAAGAACTAAATTATAGACACTAAAAAAATGACTTTTTACAGTCCGAGTGTCAAAACGCCATCGCACTGACATAATTCTGTCCACAGACAGACTCAAAGTACTCAAAACGACTTCTGGAGACGTTCTCACTACAAAAGTTGTCTCCAGGACACACACACAGACTCACAAGGTGAATTATCACCTGACGCAGTCGTCGCTGGTCATAAAACTTTATTAATTCATTAATCTCCGGAGCAGCTCACACAACAGATCAGAGCAGTCGATGGAACAAGATTAAAAACTAAATCTGGTGATTTAGTGTCCACAGACGTCTGTTTGCATGGAAAACAATGACACGACGCTGTGAAACAAATTTTTTGTAATTTAACCAAGAACAAGCTGAATCCGGTATTTTTTTGTTCCAGTTCATTAGAAATGACACAACGCTCATAAAACAAATGAAGCGTAATTAGCCTGTCTGAAAACATCAGGATTTCTTCAGTCTGTCTTAATTTGATTCAGACTCGTTTTAATTTGCGGTTGTGAAATCATGTTGAAGACAGAACGAGCAGCGTTCACTTCGCTGGATCTGCACAAACTGCACAAACTCAAAATCCTGCAAAACTTCTATTCATCGCTTTTTAAAACGTATTCTAATTTCAGCCAGTAGATCAGATTGTGTAACTTTTCCTCCCCGACTGAAAACTTGCCATGAACTTTTCATGCACCGAGTCACTCGGAGGGTAAATGTCTTGTTATCGTCACACCTTCACCTCCTCAACTTCTCTTCCCTCGTGTTGAAGAAATGCTCCTGCATGGATTTTTGTTGTTTGCGTCTTAAAAACACCAGGCTGATTTCACCAAATGTCATGAGACCAGGCTGTTCCATTTTTCATGATGCGAGAAGTTCAAAAGTTCAACAGCTGCGGGATTTTCTCTCCAGGAGCTTCCTCTCAGTCGACTCGCAGCACTGTAAGAATTCTACCTGTGACGGCTTGAACATATTGATTTGGAGCGTGAATGCCTGATCTATCCGGTCAAGCTCTATGCAACGAGGGATGCTCGGCCACATCTGCCGTCGCCCTGATTCCTCCGTCCCTCCACCGACTCTGTTTTTGGCCTCGAGGGACGACACACACACACACACACAGACGGGCAAACCAAAAAAAAACCTGCAAGCTTCTCATTAAAGCTTTCGCTTCAGCATCACAAAATATTTGCATAACAGAATCTTCTGCTCAATTTAAAGTCTGCGGCGTTTTGGACCGAAGCGCCCCGCGGTTAAGCTCTGGTTTGGTGCTCCCTCTTTTCTCATGAACGCAGAGCGAGAAAGAGATGAATAATGTCAAGCTCGAATGCACGACAGTCAGCGGCGGCGGCTGGTGCTGGTGGGACTGTGACGAACTTAGACAGAAAACTTCTCTGGAACATATCGAAAGTGCTCATAAATCAGCCCTCGTCCGAACCTTTCCGCCCCTCAGTGTGTGTCTGTGGACTCGATGCAGACGAGGGCCGTGATGACATCGTCGCCCCTGCAGAACAAGTCGGCCGGACCACCCACACGGACCTACGTCAGCTGTGCTCTCTGAAACTGGAGGCTGAGACCCGTCTGCTGAATCAATGAGGATATTTTTTTACTGTGGCTGTTTTAGCTGCACCAACAAAGAAGCAGCAATCGCCGCAAAAATGTCGAACATGGGGGGGAAATGGGCGGTATTTTTTTTTGTGTGTGTGAAGGATTCAAAGCAGAAATGACAGAGTGGAGTTTAATGCATCTTTAAATCAAACTGCTTTGTAATTTCAAAACTTTTCTGTTGACATTTGTTTTGTGGTAAAAACTGGAGCACAACAAACTTATATTTTCTTCATGCTGAAGATGAGAGACTGTTGAAAAACCTTTTTTTTTTTTTGCGTCTCCCAAAAGGCTGCAAATTGCACTCCTCGGCATCCTCGGCGAGACGCATGGGTTTTCAAAATAATAATATTTTTTTGCTTTAAAGTTTTCAGCATTGGGCTGACACCTTCATCCAGAGCAGTCACAGGGAGGTAAAGCTGAATCTACCGTGCTTATTACTACCATGTGCAAAAAAAACTCGACAGCTTTCCTCAGTTTAGTAGCTCATTAAGACCACTTATGTAAATGAAGTCAGTCACAGTTTTCCAATCAGGATACCTGAGGCTCATTTTAGATACAGATTGCGCACGTTTTCACGAGTTAAACATGCGGTGAGATGTTTTATCAGAGTTTCGCCGTTCTGATCCCTCCTGCTGTGAGGCTTCTTGTTTATGTCCTAAGGCAGTAAAACTGTCATGAGGCCGACTTTAATTTCTTTAATTTCTGACCGAGAGAAAACCTCAAATGGGCCGGTATCATTAGAAGTCCTTCATCAGCACATCTACAGGGAAGAGCAGTTAGAAATCTTGCTAACCCATGAAGATTTCTATCAGAAGATCACTAAAAAAAGAAGAAAGCTTGTGCGTTAAAGGCCGAGAGTGCACGTTGCTCTGAGACAGTTACATGATGTTTATATTGGACGGTTGGTCACCGTGTGGTTTTTAATCCTTATTTAAAAAAATCTCTGACTCTTTTTGACACACACTCAGTTCAAAACAGCACAAAGAGTAAACCGAATTACCTAAATTCTCTCTAAAATGAAGTAAATGTTAATAATGTAATAAACCGATAGAGAATAATGAAGCATCATCGTTTACGTTGGTGCACTACAAACCTCGCTATCACTTTAAAATGTTGTCTTGCACCGGGCACACAGTCACTGAGGAAAAGGAGGATGACCGACTAAAAGAAACTCGTGTTGTTGTCTTTGTTCGTGACGGAGGGATGGAACAGCTGGGAGGTGAAGTAACCAAGTGTTTTAGTTGCCATTTCCACGACCATTGCATATAATGGTGACCCTGTACAGATATTTCATAGGACGTGATTTTAGAATTTGACAATGTGCATCCAAAATTGGCACCTTTTGACAAATACGTGCCACCAAAAAGTGCTCAGTTCTGCTTCAGAAACACCCCCGCAGTATATCTGAAGGACACAGAACTTCATCGGTGCTCAGACCTGTTGCGTTTGACATTTCGTCCCTCGGCGCTTCTCATTTATCCAAACACCGACGCGATTAACTGCTCGAGGTCAGACAAGCCT
>CAEMYA010000211.1:1295711-1321630 GCA_903131615.1 Diplodus sargus
ATGGAGAGAAGTTCTGTGGAAAAGTTAAAAGTTGTGGTTTGACTTTGGTAACACTCTCATTGCAGCCGCAGTTTCCATGTTTAAATACATTTAGAAGCAATGAAATGGAAGGAAAAATGACCACATGTGTTGACTGTGCAAGCAGATTATTACAGCCCATTATGTTTATTGTTCGGCATGTGACCTCTAGTGGCCGTAGTGATTATTACAGCAGCAAAGGAGGAAGTCAAGTGGAGTGGTAGGTTATCCCAGTTTAACTCAAGAGACCATCTCATGTCCAGGTGAGTTATTTCAACATCACATACTTAATTTATGTCATGTAGAGAGTGCAACTTACGTTACGTATGTAGGAAAAAAATACCTTGACGGGCTGGAAATGAGGCTCAAACATCAATTTTATTAACAGGAGCTATAAGTTGTGCACATTTTAACAAATTAACCCAAACCAACATCCCCGACAGGCGCAGTTTTGCTACGTTTTAAACAAATTAACTACTTGGTTTGGTCATCAAAATGGAAGCTGTTCCCACAGCCCTATGTTTCTACATTTCTTAGATTTTTTCCCCCAAAATTAGGCCCTATGTTCCCACATTTCCTTAAGGTTAGGGGTTAAATTGAAGGGAAATGTAGGAACACAAGACCTTATTTTGAAAATGTCCTAGAAATGAGGGAACATAGCGCCTCATTTTAAGAACAATCTTAGAAATTTGGGAACGTAGAAATGTGAGAACAGCGGTCATGTTGTTTTAGGAATGCAGCTATATGCAGTTGTAGGAGTCTCTGACACCTTAATAGCCTAATATTTGGCGATTTGTTGATTTGTTGTGTGAGGGCAAATATCATCCCTGCACACTCTCTTTTCTGCATTTGAATAACAATCAATTGCACATTATCTGACCTATAGTGTCGTGTAAAAAAAATATTTAATTGTAAACAAACACGCTGTCTAAAATCTCAAACATAACTATCATTTCGGATCACTATTTCAGCTGTGGCTCGTTTCTGTGTAATCAAAGTGCAATCAAATGACTGTGAATCTTATAAGACAGGAAGATGTTTTGTTGCTTTGAGATACAAACAGCAGAGAGAGTTTGAACGATCAACATTTTTCACTTATCACATCACCGTGTCTGGGAAAGAACCCATCACATAGTCGTTTTTTTTCTTTCTTACACCAATATAAGTCTCTTGACGTCAAACACTTTCTCTTCTTGGACGCACACTTCAAGAACCCTTAAGCCAATCAGGCATCAAAGCTGCCGCTTGTCTTTCTAAACCTCAGCTACTCTGAGAAAAGCTGCTGACAAAGACTCTAATGCAGGATGACCTAAATTACTCCGAGCTGAGTCCGCTCAAAGTCATGAAAAATGTATCTCCGTATCTCCGTCTGACTCTAATTTAGCTTTGCTGGGTAAACTGTTTTATGTCACAGTTGTTTAAATCAGTGTATAAAGAGTTGTCAGGCAGCGAGGATGACTGACAACTCCGATATTTGAAAAGATGAAAGTGTCTATAAGAGAGAAAGAGAAGAGGAATGCATCACGGCAGAAGTCATGACCTTGATTTGGAGGCAGAGAGTGAAGTATCGTCGGGGTATTTAGGTAGTTACTCATGACTGCATGATAAAGAAGTTGTCAAATTCAAATATATAAAGAAGAATTAAGCACAAATCAGCATTATGTACTGTGACGCCTGGCTTTTGTCTTCAATAGGAAAGGATTCAATCACAATCACTCCCAGGTTTACCTGTTTATGGGCTCCAACTCGGATCAGAATTAATAAAAACATGACACCGGGGCGAACGTGCTAATGTTAATCTGTATTCGGCACAACCATAACATTGTCCCAGGCCTCCATGTTAGTTTCTACTGTTGTAAGATTCCATGTTTAGATATTTCAATCAGGCCTTCAACAGTTGCACAGCTATCATTTTCGCGGGCTAATGAATTTGTTTTTCGGCTAACGTGTTAGCTAACAGCTGCTTACTTTTTGCACATTCTGCAAAAGTTCACAGCTCCTGAGAAAAATATGTGATTCTTAGCTGCTAAATGTCGCTGCTAGCTTAACCTGCTAGCCGCTAAACAGTCGCTTACCAAGAATTTAATGAGTGGTGCCGTTTGAAACTAACTTTAAATACACTGTAAAACCCAAACAATGAGCTAAAAGAGGCCAAAAGCATTCAGAAATGTATCCAAGCTTTCCTTGTTGGTGGATTGTATCTGGGTACTTTCCACGTCTGTTTATGACCAGCGAAGGTCACAACAGGGTGAGTGTATCTTGGGGGGAGTCGCGGGCAAAGAGAGCACAAGAGAGCTCTGTGAACGCTCCGGCTGAATACGGACCATTCAAGGTGAGTCACACAGGCGACAAACACAGGTATTTATTCAGCAGTTTATTTATCCAGTTTAATATGTTTCGAATGCGGCACTGAGACCTTGTCCTACCTCTTGTAAAAAAAACCGAGCGATGATAACGTTATGAGTCGTTTTGGTCCGTGCTGCTGCGACTCCTTGTGAGGTCAAGGCTGTCTATTCTGTATGAGTGAAGGAGGCCTATAGGCTGCAGCAGCGTATCCACCACAGGCCACACACACTAAGTTATATTTATCCCCTCATGTCTCCAGCGAGTTTTCCTTTCGTCGCAGGGTCTCTGAGGCTCTTTTCAAAGCGCCTGTAAATGCTCCTTGTGTAGCCCTGCTTCCTAATAACACAGGATTTCTTTTTATTCTGAAAGTCACCTCTGTCTTTCTGAATCACAGGGTCTGTGCCCCCACCACCCTCCAACACCACCACCAACAGGTTTTTTCCCCATTTTATGTGCTCTAATATATCAAAACCCTTCAACCTTTTCTGCCTTCAGTTGCTTCTTTTCACGATTTATTCACTTCTGACCTTCTGTTACGATGTCTGCTCTTTTCAGCGAAATGGAAATTTTGGCTGAACATTTGTAGGATTTATTAGAAATATCAGTTGTGTAATCCACGGCTGGGATGTTAGAGCCGGCATCTTGAGTTCATATGCATGTATACTGTATGTGTGCATATAACTGAGACCTGTTGAAGAGCAGATTGTGGAATTTAGAGTTGTAGTTTGTAAAATATCGCCAGAATTCAGAGGAAGCTCCAGCTCTTTGCTAGCTATTCACCGTGAAACCAGTGGCACCGTTAGCAAAATGGAGCCCGGCTATGACCGCCCTGGGATCTGAGGTGGTGGTCCAGGCTCAAACAGGCTCATCTGACCCCAGGGAACATGTTGGACACCAGACTGGGAATGAAAACAGCCTCAAACCCAGACGGAGGTTAATTTCGAAGACAGGATGGAGGCGATTTACAGCGACAGAGGTGATTGACCACATTACTGGTTTGTCTTTCCACAGTCTTTGTTTGGTCAAAGAGATAAACTTGATGTTGGATGTGGATGCTGTTATTTCCTCTGATATTTGTGATTATATTTCGTTTATTTATTAAACCGGAAGCTACGAGAACTTGCAGAACTTAAGCTAAGTTCAAGGCTAGCTGGTTTGCAAGCTAACTTCAGTAGAGATCTTCAACACAGTTATCTTTGACACAACATCAGCACATCTGATAATGTTTGTTCATATCTCACATATTGCCCCTTTAAATTAATCTCAACAAGTCTGCTGGTAGTTTAGTAATGAAACTGAGTCTGTATACTGTATCCAAAAAGCTCAAAATGCAGAAATGCTCACTTCGCATTAAGGAGGTGCAAATAAATGCCACAAGTCTGAGTTATAGTGGAGAGTTTTAGCGTCGCGTGATGATCCAAATGTTAATTGGGTTCGACAAGCACAAAATTGTGAGGGTGAAACAGTAAATACCTGAGTCATTTAAAGTCAGTCTGGAGAAACTGTGGTCAAAATACTTGACTTGTCTCTTTTGTTTACGCTCATGTTGATCTTGAACCAGGCGCTCACATAAGAAAATAAGAGAAAATACCTGAAAATCCAGGTTAAAATGAAAATAAAAACTGAGCAGCTGCTGATTGACACAGCAAAAGGCTGAGTGAACCAACACTCAGCCTTGAAGTGTGTGTCTGTGCTCTGTTTCTGGAGGATGGTGTTTATGTTAAGCGGAGAGCTTTTTTTTCCCCGAGCAGTGATTAATGTGGTGCCCTGAATGCCACGGCTTCCACATCACAAAGATAACGGTTTTCTGCCTCCTGTCAACATCCCGGCCCGGCCCAGCCCGGGGAATGAACTGAAGAGTCGAAAGAAAACGAATCTGGGTTTTCACACAAACACTTGCAGGTATGTGCTGCTGGCTTCTGTCCACAGGAACCTAAATGCATTTATGAAACCCAGGTAGACGCACACAGGGATATGAATTGTACACACAGACACACACATGCTTATACAGTGCTCTCTTTCTCTGTCACACACACACACACACACACACAGAGGCAGTGAAAGTCATGGCTTTCATTTTCCATTGTGTGACGGGTGACCCTAAATATTTACACTGCTTGGCAGCGGCAGTGCCCGGGGATTTGGGTCGCGGTGAGCAGCGAGCTCCCATTACGCAGAGACGGGGCTCCACTAGTAGCTGCGAGTATGTCCTGTGTTTATTTGTGTAACCAGCCGAGTGGAGTTAAATACAGTTCATTGTCAATCACGTAAAACTACACTCTCTGTCTTTTAAATTCTTATCTTTGATTGAATAAACACTCCTGGTACACGGTGATGTCTGTTCTATCACTGAGTAATGTCGGACCCGGTCTTTCCAGTCCAGACAAGGGTACAATCAGACAGCCAGACTGGGAGTCGTGAGCCAAACCATGTGTCAGCACCGCGACATGAACTTCTGCATTAATGCGCTACTGGCAACATATTAGACCAATCTCGAACTGCAGTCTTTTAAATTTACCGACTACCAGCTGAGGTGCGCCTCTCATCAGACATCGACCCAGTCAGCTTTGGTCCAGATTGTTCTAAGCAACTATTAAATAGTCTGGCACAACATGTTGTTCAGATATTTACGGTCCCCAGAGTGTAAATGAATCAAAGATTTCTTTGAAGAACCGCTGTGTTGGATCGAATTGCATCCAGTGGCGAAGTTGCAGATTGTAACCAACTGAATACCCCTCTTAGATAACATAGGAATGCAAAAAGCCTTCCATAGTTTGTCCCATATGGGCTACTGTAGAAACCACAGACTTTAAAAAAGGACTACATACCAGATGCAAAGATGGCGCCTCGTCAGTCCAATGAGAATTGCTCGCCTGGCGCATACGGCAAAAATATTTTCTCACTTCCAGAGGCAGGTTTTACATTTTGATGATGTGTGTTAAGTGCTAATTGTGTGATTGCTGCAGCAAAGTGTGTTAGCATGCTGACGTTAGCACAGCCTTAAAGTACATTATCCCAAATGTTTCCAACAACGTTATGTTTCAAGGTTATTTAACAACCTTCATGATGAAACCTTCAATGATGAACAATTGCGGCACGGTTGAAAAATACTCCCAAAACGTATTTTATGCCTCACTTTGTACTGGACACACTATTTCCTGCAAATCATGCTGCACGTTACGTAATTTCTCAGAGGACTGGCCGGACTTAACAGAACTAAGTGTCTGGAGATTGGACAAAAATGATTCTGCACCAGAACCGGAAAGGTCAGAGTTTTTATCTTCGTAATGATGTATAACACACTCTCAGAAACAGAAAAAGGGGCTGAGATAAGTGGACAGTTATTTCAGATTCAAAACTACATTTTCCATCATTAAAACATCACGCACGTCGTTAAAACGATGCAGAAAACAGGCTGCAAAGTGTCTCCAGTACACCGAGTGTGCTGCTGGTCTCACCTCCACATTCTGCTGACTTTTAGCAAGCTGTATTTTGGTGGAAAGTAACCAGCCAGATGTCGAACAATGGCAGCCTGCCACAGGACACGGTGTATGACAGAGGCTAAGAGGACAGGAGCTTTGCCAGGACACTTTTCACCTTCTCAGGATGTTGAAGCCCCGACAACGTCCCGGCCGTGCCAAGAGTCGGCGTGCGCGCTCGAGCCCGCGGTCTGCATCGCTTCTGTAGCTATCCAAAGTTATTCCTGCGTGACGCAAGAGTCCTTTCTCCTAAAGCCGAGGAATGCTGAACCCAATAACAAAACGACTCCTCGGTGCCTCTTTTTCTCTGATATAATTTGCTTGAGTTTTATTGGTGTTGGCCTGTCTGGGCTTCTGTGCTCGTGGAAGGCTATTAACTTTAACAGGGCTCTGTCAGGCTACTTCGTCTAGCAGAGGGTGAGACAGATGGACCGGTGCGCAGAAATGTCATAAGACAGCGAGACGGGCAGTGAAAGCACATCTTACTATACAGCATAAATCACTTAACAGCCCCCTTTTAAAAGACATAACGTGGCTCTTTCCACTGGTATCTGTGACATGTAAATATTTATCTCACAGCTGCGGTTGAGGGGCTGAAAATGCGAGCAAACTGAAATTAAACTCTCACTTGTAGCAGCAGTTTTCTTCGCCCCGGAGAAATAATTATCAGAATCTGAATGAATTACATCAGGAGCGAGCACTCTACATGCCCCGTGAGGTTTTTCTGCTCTCATTCAACATGCATTTAAATGGACTGATTCAATATTTGCCAAATCTGTCTCATATATCCATATGAGAGAAACATCAGTCGGCTTGTTCTGGGGTTACATTCGCAGACAAAACAGGAGGAAAAAGAGCCTGGAATTCCTTGGATTTCTTTTAAAGCCACTGGAAAAACCAAAATCCACAAAAGCCTTTTACTGATGTCATGTTGGACATCATGCATATGAAAATATGCATTTAAAACAATTTATAAATAGCAGTTGTCTCTGTTAATCCTTTTGCAATAAGATTTTTATCACCTATATTTGATCTCTTTGCATTTTTCCCCCCATCAAGTTTGTTTGTTTGTGCAAATCCACCAGGGACGATGATAACATGTCATTTGAATCCTCCACGGTGGTCCAGGAAAAATCCTGCAAATGCAGCACTCATTCACTTAAGACTGGTTCGGTCTTTTTACCCAGAAAGCTCTGGGCTGCAGCTGCACCCTCTCCCTCTGCAGACATTACATGTCTCTGATGTCTCGAACTTGATTGATCATGTAAAATTTTGCCTTATATTAAATAAAAGAGGTTGGTTGGACCATTTTGTAGCTGCTAAGCTAAAAAGGTTAGCATGTACTCTGTCTGAAGTGGGTGCAGAAGCTCGACTGTGCATTTAAAAATGTCTTTTAAAATCAATTTGGGTTCAATAATGGAGACTTAGTTTAGGGCTGACGAGCTCAATCGAGCCATTTTATCTTTTATTTCCCAGTTGTTCTGGTTTGAAGCTGCAGAAATGTTTCGTGGACTGCAGAACTTCACCAGACCAGCTGTTATTTAACTTCTGGATATTAAAATGCTTCAATAATGAGATACTGACACTGATCTCAGAGGTGTTCTTGCTACTTCATGCCACCGATTCAGGAGGTTTTAAAATGTTTTGTTCAGGCAGGAGAGTGTTTTTCCACTTTAAGTCCGTCCACCTGTCACGTTGTGTGCACATTCCTGAACGAAGTGCGATGCATCAGAAGTGATATGAACCTGCTCTTTGTCAGAAAAGGAGGGCGACTGAGTGATCAAAGTGCTCAAGGTGTCAAGCAGGTGCTGCAACAAAACCCCGAGCCGACAAAGACGTTTGAGATTACACCATCATTGATTGGTTTCTCGGACGATTTTGATCATCTGCCGACGAGTTCTCCTTCTCAGCCTCGCTGTGGCGAGGTTCCCCCTCTTGTCGTCTGTGTGGAGTGCTGTTCTGTGCCGACCTGTTGGTTCTCAGCCAGCTGCTGAGTGAATGAGGACTGACTCACCCTGCATTTGGCCCATTGTTCCCTCCCCGGGCCTTGGATTGGAGAGCTTTTTGTTGGCAGCTCCTGACGCTGCCGCCCGGTCAAAGACATCTCTCCTGGGCCGTTGTCGACCATCTGTTTGCCCCCGGCGCTCAGGAAGGCCGTCACCTCGGCACTGAAGCTATGTGGCATGAGCAGAGGCGCTGTGTGAAAGGACTATGTACAGAGACATCCCATGGGAATGAAATCGCAAAAATTTAATTAGTAATGTATTCTCCTCTGGTGGAGGGCGGACAAATCTTTCTGGCTGGAAACCACCGGCTGACATTTTAACATTTTGTTACAGACTCGGCTTAGAACAGGTATTTGCTGCAAATAATATTCTAGAGTTCAAGCATCAGCAAAGTAATAAGGGTGCTGACTTTACCGGATAACTTTAACTTTGAAAAAGTTGTTTTGCAGGATGAAATAGGATCTTTTACTGCTTTAAAGTCTGTCAGTGGCGATTGTACAGTCTCAGTTCTCAGGAGGCCTCTGCAACCAGCATTCATCACCATCATGTTATAAATACTTTGAAAGGAGTCTAATATAGAATGGTACCTACAGACTTCCACAGTCCGAAAACCTGGAAATAAATTAGCATTTTTGCAGTTCTAGGCCCCTCATCTCAGAGTAAATTGTATCTCTTTGAGTGGGATTTTGGTCTGAAAGTCTGAAAAAAGGTCTGAAGTTAACACAAGCTTTTTGTTTTGCATAATAAAATACGTCTAAATGAAACTACTGGGACATTAAATGCTCTTGCACCAAACACTAGTCCATCTTTACAGGCTGACATTCATCGCAAACTATTCAAACTCTCATTTAAACATATTTTTAGTGGTGGTGACGATGAAGACATACGAGCAATGTCAGTCATTTATACCTTAGCTTACTTATTTTACTTCTCGTGAACCATTTACGCTTCAAAAATCTGTAAAAAAGCAGCATTAGATAATCTTTGTGGTTCATTTAGCAGGAAAAAGTCCAAAGACGTTTCTCGACGGCGACCGTTACATAAGAACATGCAAACTAAGACCAAGATGCAAAACTGTGCAGAGCAGTTTTGTCCTGGTCGTTTCTGAAGCAGCTGCTTTTCATCTCGCATGAGCGTAGAATATAAAAACGGCAATGTAGGGATTTAGTATTTTACTTCTGATTGTGGAAGAAGTGATGAAAATTGACGCAGATGAAACAGATCTGTCCTGTGTGTTAGTCTCTGAGTCAGACTCCACAAACACTGGATGCTTCAGTTAACACAATACAATTCGTTTTGGTTTTTTAATTCATTCCTCCCTCGCTGGTAAACAACCCACGTCTTTCAAACTCTGTGTCCCCACTTTGTAATGCGGGTTTTCTGTTTGGGGAACAGTTTGACATCGCTGGAAAATCTTTTTTTTTCTGTTTTTTTTTGCTGAGAGTTAGACAAGAAGATTGTTTGGTTCCTACGTAAACAGTGATGTAAAACAACAATTTGTGGTTTTGAGTGGGACCGGGAGGTTTACGTGCTGTTTGTATCCTGCAGAACAACAGATTATCCGTCCGTCCAGAACGTCTCGTGGACTTCAATGTGCACAAGAGTAACTCTCTCTCTGCAAGTCCAAACTAAGACAACCCTGACGGCATTTAAAAGGATTCAACTCCCAAATTAAACACAGCTTCTTCTCACAGGACAGGTAGTGACTGGACCCGATGTGTAAAACCAGCGGAGCTCTCATTAATGTCTTCCTAAAGTGGCGCCAATTGGACCAGCGCCAATCTAAACTTCCTGACGCTGATACGCAGAGAGCCGACTGCAACGACGGCTCAATCTATAAACTTCAGCTGACTCGAGAAGACGGTTTTGGTCCCAAAATCAGCCGTGCTGCTCTCAAATTCTGCATGAATACCAGGGCTTCCGACCCCCCTCGGTGCTGGGTGCCCACAATGGTGGTAGTGGGTGGGGTGGCCCGCCGAACTTTGGGTGGGGGGTGATCGTGCTAGCCCGGCACAATAGCTAATCCACGGGCTAAACACTCAAAGCCCGTATCTGTGGGCTCTGATCCTGGCTGTGTGAACAGTAGTCACGACTTGGGGGACGCTGGATAAACAAGGCAGTGAACCCCCCCGCGACCACTCACAGCCACATCGCTCCACATTTAAACCTCTTCATTGTTCATTGATCGGCAAAAATGAGGATTTTCACAGTCTGCTCTCTCTCTCTCTGTACTTTTATTAACTAGATCTACCTGTATAGGATGCAGATGTTCTTGTTTTTACAGCCAACACAGCTCTGATTGTTCAGTCTGATACTGTGAACTGTTCTTATTTTCCTCTTTTTGAAAAATCCTTGCAGCGGGTGCTGTGAATTATGACTCGGGGGCTCAAAAATGAGGTATTGACCTCCTTCCACTGAGTCCCCGCATGGCATGAGAAATGTTTTATGGTTCTCTGCCCGAGGAAAGAGCCAATACCAGAGTTCATTTAAAAGAATGCTAAAGAGAAGTCGTTATCTGAAGTTTTGTTATTTCGCAAATATAGATCCGAGTTGCCAACTATTGTTAAAGCTGCAGACGGAGAGATTTCCAGATCGTCGAGGAAATCAGCGCTCGAATAAAATTCTGCAAGACCCAGAAAACAACGAGTCCGTCTGGTTTGAATGAGGTTAAGTTCTGCAGCTCTTACTGCATCCTTTGTCTTTTTTGCTCATAAAAGAGTTGTGTGCTAAATATTCAGGTGGCAGGCTGCTCAGTTTTACCCGGCAGTGACTGTGTGTAATTACTTTTTGGAGGTTGCTCGGCTAATGTGTTCTGTCTGGTGTCCGAACTCAGCCAAGCGTTGTTAAATTGATGAAACTTCAGGTGTGTTATTACAGTTGAACAAGTCCAACAGATAGTCTATCTATTTCTTCCAACCTCTGGTGAAGTTTGATGTACAAAGTGCAAAAACTTTGTTATTGTACAGTCGATTTTTCCAGATATCTGTACTTTACTTTGGTATTTATTAACTTTTAACCTCTGAAGCTATGTAACCTCTCTACATATGAGCACAAATAACTGTGCTTTCTCCTCCTAACGTGTTAAAAAAGAGACTTGTTACTTAAGTTCGAGAGTAGCTTATTGATTATCTTGATTCCCAACGTCACTGACTGTGGCGGGTTTAAACTTGAAGTGTGCTGCATAGATTTTTGAGATTTAAATTCCCTCGAACACTTCTCCCTCTTGTTAAATGCAGCACCATGAAAGGACCCCTGATTGGTTTTGCTCTGCGTTATCAATCATGCTGCAGGTTTTTGTATTTCTCAAATGTCGCCTTGTGCCGTATATCTCACCATCTCTGCCTGAAAAACCGTTAAAGAGCCTCTGTTGTGTGAAAGGTAGGACCCCCGGCCGGCTCCATGAAGCCCCTCAGTCACCCGGCGGGGCCCCCCCACTCTCATGAAGCCCTCTCAGGTTGTTTGCTCAGGCTGTCGCTCTGAAGACAGCCCACTCAGTTTGGATGTTCTTTTCCCAGGCGAGAGCTGCCGGCTACATGTTTGCTTTCCCTCCACTCTCAAAGGCCACATTCACCTCAGGCCCCGCGGAGAGAAAAGGGAGCACGGTATATGAAAGTATGCAGGGACGTGGTGGGCAGCGCTACTTTGAAACTAAGTGCCCGTTCGGTATGTGCAGGCAGGCGAGGGTTGTCCTGGCGCTTTTATTTATTTACCTTTTTTTTTTCTTTTCGGGAGCGCTCGCATTCCTCTCAAATCAAGATGTGGTTCAGAGGGTTTGACTCGTGAATGGTATCTATCTGTCTGGGTTTTTCTCTGAATGTGTCAGAAAATACAGCAGAGCAAAGATTTCTTTTAAAAAAAGAAAGAAAAAATGAACGCCTAATTTTCCCCCTTGTTAAAATATTCACATGAAACGCTCGGCTCTTTGTTCATCAGCCCACGACATCAAAGCGGCGAGCTGGAGGCCCGTGAGTCTCCTCGCTGCTCTGACTCATTGTACACCCTTAAGATGAAAAGTGGAATAAAAAGGTCAGAAAATCTGCAGTGATGAAGACGAGCTCTTCCCTTTTCTCTCTTTTCGTCTTCCCTTCCCCTCCGTGCAGCATGCGACTCGTCTTCGGTGATTAATTAGCCCAAACGCATTAACACCTTTAACACGCGAAACCCAGCAAATGTAATTAGCGCGGAGAATTAGCAGAAAGTCGGTCAGATTATCTTGTCTCGGCTCGTTATGAGAGTTAGAGTTTAGAGTAAGCCATTACTCAACCTTGGACTTAATCCCCACCCGATGTAGTACAGCCAGACTAATGAAATACACTCGGAGCGAACGCCAGAACGTCTGTTGCATTAGTTAAGAGCAACAAGAAAAAATGACAATAATTGGAAAGAGGGCAGTGATGCTTGTGTGTGCACATTTTTACAGTGGATTTGCATGTGCACATGTGACTAAAACAGACATTTTAAGCCCGAACATGGTCTTTTTCAAGCAGGAACCAAGTGGATTTTATGCCTGTTATCGAAAGAAACGTACGTTAAGTCGCAACATAAGTTTTACAGAAATTGCAAAACTGCCACGTTTGTGCAAACTGTGCTCACGAGAATATAAAAGGTTGATGAGACTGATTTTAAGTGTCATTTGCTTATGAATCAAAGTTTTAGTGCAGCATGATGATCTTAAAAGACTATATCAGAGTTATATCGCTGCTTCGAGACAAACACGCAGGGAGAGAGAACATGTTTTGCAGAGTTTACCAGTGACACACAAAGGAAAAGTGAAAGCGACAGAACTGCTGCGAGACAGTTATTTTAATTTCAGGATAATAATGAAGTCAGTTTGATCATTTTTCCCCCTAAAATAATTGTTTGCACTTGAACCCTCGTGTCAGTCTGACTGCATCTATTAGAATATTTAATATGACAACGTGATTCATTTCCTCTCCGGTGAGAAACAAACAGAGAACGCAACTCGTACTTGTGTGTTTCAGACGTCTCTATCGGTATGCTAAGTCAGACACACTCAGGTGTGTGAGTGTGTGTGTGTGTGTGTGTGTGTGTCTCTGCCACAAACACAGAAGAAATAAAGTCTGGTGTCATCCTGTAAAGTTTTCTGTGTCGCTGCCTCCACAAGGCTTCCAGCAGGTTTTGTAAATGGGCGACAGCAGCAGCGAGACGCTGACAGAGAACAAGTTCAGTTTGTGACTTTTTGGGTGAATAAACAGTTCAGCTGTGAATCAGTCATGGACACAGAATATTAAATGTTAGTTTTGAATATTAGTCGATTCTCCTGGGAGCTCGAGTCTTCTTCCTTTACTGAGAGCCAGAAGATAAAACTTCTCTCCTCTTGTATTCAGTCTGCAGGATTAGTGGATTGAAACACAGACCGACAGAGCAGAATCGAGGATCTGATAAAAAAAGGTGTACGTGTGAATCACTGAACAAGAGAGTCCACACGTATACGCATAAACTACAAACTCTTGACCTTCATTTTACAATCTGTTACTTGTCCACACAGACACTCACAGACCAGAGTTTCGTAAAATCTGTGCTTTGTAGGCTTTTTAAAAAAGAAATCTCTGTGTTCGTCGCCTCAAGCGCTGTTTGAATTTGAGTGACGGGCCGAAACAAGAACATGTTCGTTTTTGCAAAAGTCAGGCCAAGGCCAGAGAGAGCGGAGGGAGCGACACTATCTGAAGTTCGACTGATAAAAGTGGCTTGAAACTATGATTTGAAGTTTCATGTATTCATGTGGAAAGATAATGATTTGATCTTGAAAAATGAGTTCGTTTTTGCAATAACTGCTCCAACAGCAAGGTCATAAATTCATTCAGGGGAAACGTCCGATTAAACCTCTGCTGCGCTGAAGTCGGGGTGTCCTGGACTCACGGACGTTAATCAGTGGACCATTAGCCAACGTTCATGTCCGCATTTGTGCTTTTCAACCTGTGACACATCAACACAAGAATCCTGAAGCCTCGTTCAGAGACGAAACCATGTTAGTTCACCATCAACTTATAGTGGATCAGCTGGTTAAGGAGTGAAGGAACGTCACCATCGGTCTCTCTGAGGAGCTGCTGTGACTGTCTGACACAAACGTTTTGATCTCCTGCCATCTGTCATCTTCACTGATTTCCCTGCGCTCGCTTTCTGACACTCGCTTTCTCTCTACAAACACACACCTTTTTGTTTTTGGTGTGCAGCTTCAGCGAGAGCGTCACTGAGGACACACCGACTCGTCCTATCACATCAGTGTAAACTGTAAAATAGGAGGTTTCTACTTGTTGCAGCACAACTAACACACACATAGAAGACTAATTAGGGCACGTAACTGAAAACACCTGTGCAGATTGAGTGTGTTTGGGCTTCAGTGAATGAGTTATCAACAGAGCAGATCGTCTGGGCTCTTTGTACACGTTTTCAATTGTTTGAAAGGAAAATGGTTTTAAAATTGATTCATTTTGCGAACTAGAACAACAGTTATTGTCTCATGACGAGTCCCGGCTTTAAGTGTCTTCCTCAGTGATTCATGGACGAACTCTCTAACTCTCAATAGATGAATGTTCTTCTCTCTGTGCATCCGTACGTCCACTAACATGCTGGTGATCTCACCGACTAGATCGTTTGTCTTGTTAAACGTGCCCAAATCAATAAAACCACCTGTTGGAAGTCCGTGAATACAACAAAGTCAAAAACAAGCTGTGTGTTTTCCCCCTCTGTGCTGCACCAGGTATCACTGTCTCTCCGCAGCAATGGCCGATTTCAAGGCCGGTTTTTCAAAACAAAACACTTCCTGCGGGCCACCGCTCGCTCACATTGTGGCTGTGCAGCTATTTCTGCCCGCCTCAGAATGGTGTGCACAAACAGAATGGCGGCTCACAATGGGCAGCATGCAGTGAAGTGCAGGCTATAATGAGGCAGATGTCTGGCTATTGGGAGCACCACAGCAGGCGGGGGAGTCGGAGGGGGGGAGGACACATCCCTGCTTTTGTTGCCGGGGTTCACCCTCTCCCTCTCTCTCCTCTCTCTCTCTTTGCCTCTCATGGCCTCTCGCTCTTTCTTCCTCTCTTGCAAACATGTGAACATGCACACGTGAAAACACAGCACACACACACACACACCCCCCCACCTCCATTGGTTTTAATTATCCCACTCCAAATCCGCCGCTCCATTAGTAGCTGTATAATAGTGTGTCCCCCCCCACCACCCTCCCTCTTCTAACTCTCCCCAGCTCCTCTCCATTCAAGTCGGGGAGAGAAGCTGCCCTTTGAGCCCCTGTCAGCCTCGTTGGCCGGGGTCTCCAGGTTCTCACATTCCCTCTCGGCCAATCGGAGCGCCGCACGGAGGCAGGGCCCAATTAGATGACAGCGTCCTGCCAGAGGAGAGGAGGCGAGAAATGGAAAAAAAAAAGAAAAAAGAAAAGCCAATCGCTGTGATTAATTTATTCAGATTCCCTCCGGGGACCGACTCTCCTGGAACGCACCCCATTTTTATGTACCCCCTCACACCCAACACCTCCCTCCTGCACCCCTCCACCCTCCACCCTCCTCTTCATTCTTTTATTGCGTTTGTGAAGAGTGATAGAAGAATGCAGAGTATTTCTTTTTCAGGCACTTTTAATATGTGGCCCCCCCCTCCCCTCTCTTCACTTCCCCATTTTATCCTCCCCCTCCTCCTCCTCCTCCTCCTCTCAAGGTAATTACAGAGAAGTCTCAATAGATGGGAAATTCATGTCTTTGAGCCGCGGCCATATGATGTATGAGAGAGAGAGGCTGGTGCAGAATTAAAGGAAGGAGACGGAGAATAGGGGGACGACAGGAACTTGAACCCGCAAGTGTTATTGTGCTCGAGCCGAAGGGGCCAAAACATAGTATCCATGGTAAATAAAACAGAGAGCTTCTTCAGGCCCCTCGACAACCCCTCCCTCCCTCCCTCCCCTCCCTCCTCCTCCCACCGCCCCCTCGCGACCTGTTGCTTTCTTCCAGCCACCATTGTCCCCAAGTGTGAAGTGGGTGACATCACCGTTTCCTCTTGTAAACAGGTGTGATGGGACAGGAGAAGAAAAANNNNGCCCAACTCACCCCCCACCCACCCCCCACCCCTCTACTACACCTCCTGTAAGAGCAAACACAAGGGAGGAAACTAAAAAACACTGATGAGGTTCATTAGAAACTGACGGATAAGAAAGACATGGTGCATCTGTGTATTCAGCGTCCACATCAGGGGAAACTCTGTAAGCTTAACGGACGCATGAGATGTATTTTTTGCAGAAAGCGCCTGCTGTGTCTGCTTCCTCCTTCCACAGCACATTTCAGTCAAAATTCCTCCAGCTGTGTCGAGGTTGCAAGCAGAGCAGCACACCTGCAAGATGTTTACACCTGATAACGAGTCTTGGATGTGGACAACGCCAGTCAGGATGCTCGGGATTCAGCTGTGGTGCTTCCTGATTTTACAGACGTGTGCTGCGTCTCAATTCAGGGTCTGCATCATTCAGAGGAGCGTCTGAAGGCCAATTACGTCACAACGGCTCCATTTTCGATGCATAAAACACTTTGTAATTGTGTTTTGTTGCCCTACAAATAAGATATAGATGTATATAAAGGCGTGTATTTACAATGCGTTATGGAGCACAATGGCTGCTTTGGCACTGTCGGAGGACGTGGCAAACGGAAGGATATGGAGGGAGCAGAACTTCAGAGACCAGCAAGATCCACTGGCCAACATGATGAGTGGCTGATGAGCCGTTTCCCACTCCCACTCCCACGAGCCGTCCTCTTGGATCTATGTGCGGTATCGGGCCCAGCGTTAGAGAGGAGAACCTGCAGAAACCACGGCGTGGTCAACACATGATTCATTCATACTGAGACACAGCAGTGTTGGGCGCAGACTGGAGGCCGGCGATGTACGTGATGGGCGGCTTCTAGATAATTAATGTGGAAATCCTAAGACTTGCAATTTTTTACTAGTGTTCACGCGCAGAGGAGAGGACCTACAATCTGCACCACAGCCAGGCGCGCACTGTTGTCGAGCGCACCATCAGGTCTGCACAGTGAAAGGATGTGGCCTTTTCCACTTCGGCCACTCTCCGACCTTCTGAGGCAACAACATTTACATTGTCTGCCACGTTCTGCTACTCTAGAGCCTTTTTGGCATTGGTGACCCAACACTGTGTCCACCAAACAATACAGCCTTCCTCCTCTCCACCTCCCCGACAAGAACTTCTACCTCACACTGGGTGAAATCGCGCTTCTTCGCCTTTCTCTCTGCTTTCGGCATGCTTTCAGTCATGAATCAACGTTAATTAGGGGCGTTTCTCTGAATATTTATAGGCAATTATGGGTGTGGTATGACCTACACACAGGTGCACCACATTTAGAGTGGATTGTGATTTATAAAGGGAAATCGGCGTAGGACGTGCGTGCGCACAGTTTTATAAATCAGGATATTTTTGTGCCTAAGCACTTCTGTGTTTCGTGCATTCGCAACCTTTTGACGTCAATCCTACGCACACTTTCATAAATGAGTCCCCTGGCCTCCGTATGGTCTGATGCCTGTTGATCCTGGTCCTGACAAGCTAATTATAATGATGATGGTGAAGATGTTATTTTCGTACTGTCCTGCTCACTCACAACATCCTCTGTTTTTCATGGACACATGTTTCCAGATGGTTCCCTATAATAACATTTAGTAATTCATCTGCAGAGCTTGATTTGTTGTTTATTCAGACGGCCTCTCTAACGCGAGCAAAATCCATTTCAAATCCAACTTTCAAAACAGACAAAAATCACAACTTTGCTTGCAACCTCGTCGACTCAAACTCTTCTGTGACACGGTGAGAGTTTCAAACGGATCTGTCAGTTTTCTTGCAAATCTAACCTTCAACCAACAGAAGCTCTCAAAACTGTTGCTGTCATGAGTGATGACCCTGTGCTGTCAGTCCGGATGTCTTGTTCAGCTGCCATGACAATATTCTGCCGTCAAGATTTGATTCACTATTTTATCTTTTTTTGTACAACACAGGAGAGTTTGTCTACCTGTACTGCTGTGTGCATCGCATGCTTGAACTGATTCAGAGAAAATACGTTGAATTTAGCACGAGGATCACAGTGCAACAGATTTTCAATAGACTGAAATAATCTCCGCCATGAAACACGACTGTGTCCTGACAGCAATGTTTCAGTTCGACCCCGAGTATGAACAGAGTTTATAAGAGTAATGTGGCGCCACTGAACACGCTCACACAGTCACTGATAAACAGATAAAACAGCAGCTGTGCTCTTACAAAAAGAAAATCAATATACTTTTATGTTCTTGTCCGACGGTTCAACCTGCGCAATTAAAAGTTAACTGCTCTTAAGCCGATACTTACCTCCCTGCGGGATGTTGGCTCCGGTGCACCGGGCTCGCCAGAATAATGTATGTTTGGTACATTTCTGCAAAAAACACAGATCAAACATAACATTTCTTTATGATGTGACTTTACGTTTCTATTTCTGTCTAGTCACGGCGCTGTGCTGATACTCTGGCTAGGTTTAAGCGCATAAAACACTCAGTTAAGGTTCAGAAAACATCATGATTTGTCTTACAAACCTGTTTGTATGATCACAGATTGAGACGGGCTGACTTCCTGTGAAAAATAGCCAGTTTTTGGTCGGCACACAAACAGCTGGAAGTGTCAGCAGCTACCTTATTTAAAGAAGAAACACCTGCTTTTGATGCAACAAAAACGTCTGGAGATGTTGCCAGGTGTCCTTGGCAGCCTTGTTGGCCGATCCGCTGAGATGTCAATAACAAAAAATGCTCTTTCCTGCTTTAATCCAGTCCTGCTGCTGCTTCAGCTCGCAGTGATATGCATGAGCGCAGTGGCTTACATCTTACCGGAGTGTTTTCTGGGAATAATAAGCTGCGATTTACATTTATTTACAGTAAATATCTGACAGGTGTCGGGTGTGATTGGTTGCCAGGTCACAGGTCATTTGGTTTAACTTCGTCCTACCTGCCTGTCATGAGATTTTCACGGCTTCTCCTTGAAAACGTTCAGGATCCGACCTGCTCCGTCTCAATTATTTTGTTTTTTTCATTGAGAACTTCTACAATGAAATCTAATAAAGCTGTGTTTGGTTGGTGTGCCGCTGTGAGTTTGATGTTTGGTCCCTCTCTCTGTGTTTGAGTCTCTCCTCTGTGATTCCCGTCACTCTCGACTCTGTTATCCAACGAAGCAGAAATACCATTAAAAAGCTGGATTTTTGGAAGCTTATGTCAAGTTTTCATTTTCTTCCCATCACACACACACTTTCTCGCCATCCGCCATGTAAAGACGCTGCCACCCATCTCCTGGAAGTCCCAGCACCCACCCGCATTAACCTCTATTAATCACAGTGCCTGTAAGCATGTCCTGATGATTTATGCATCCGGATGGGCACCGTGCTCTCGCGGCAAACTCGGCCCTGACAACCGTCCACGAGGAATGATAATTAGCGAGGCACTTTCACAGTTAATATGGCTGCCTCATTAGCCGCGCAAAGCAGCATCGCATGTGCTTTTATCTGCTGACACGGTGACGTAATTTGGTTTTGATCTCGGAGCGTCACATCGCTAACCCTGCAGACGATCTCCTCTCCCGATGACGAGGCCTGAAAGCTCATGATGGTTGCCTCTGGTATCAGTGTGGCGGACTGTTTAAGATGCACACAGGCGCGAGAATTTACTGTAACGCTCCACATCTTGTTTCCTCCGTATCCCAGCTGCAGGGTCGTGACAAATGCATGATTCACCGGGATGAAAGCGAGCTGAGCGCTCGTCAGACGAGAGCGTTGGTGGAGTCTCCCGTCTGAGCCGTGGCTGCACAGAGGCAATCAGATATTCAGCGTATGGGCGTTTAACACCTCTTCTCCTGGCCGCTTCCAGCAGAATCCGGGTTTCCACAACACAAGTTCGCCAAAAACAACTAAACAAAAAGAGAGCGAGACGCAGAAGAAAAACTTTCCTCCTGCACACAAACGATGATAAATGCATCGTGGGTTTGTGAAAACGACTTTAACTTTCAGGATCTGTTTCAGGCATTTATCTGTAACATCTTTTATTCACCACGCTCTATGATTCAACAGATCATTGAGATTAATTAGAGACAACCTGCTCAGTACTTCGTTTGAGTTTTTTAGAACATCTGACACTTGACGGAGAGTTTGTCCTCTGAAGGAATAAAACTTGTAGAAGTGATGGAAGATAGTTTCCTTCTTCCTCACATTCCTGTTTACTTGCTTGCCGTCGTCTTCTTCCCTGCTCATGAACATCCGTGGATCACCAGCAATGTTTGCAAACGACAGTGATCTAAAGCCCCAGCAGACGTCACAATCTCCACAGGGCTCCTGAAGTAAATCAATTATAGGTATATGTGCATGTACAGTGAGGCCACGTCCACAGAATAATGACTCTGCCTGCATTGACATTGGTCCTCTATAGACTGAATGCTGAGGCGCGCACAATAACTCTACGTGTTCATGCTAGCCTTGACTTTCTCTCGAGCACCATTTGATCGTTTTCGTACAACAAAAAGAACGGGAGGAGACCGAACAACGCTGCCGGATGCCGCGAATCATCTCAGCCTTTACATATTATAATCTCCTGAAAGACCTTCAGCGAGCGGCGACTGCGTGATGAAGTGGCGCCGATCAAACAGAAGCGATACGTGTTTTATTTGGGAACGCTAACAAACGTCAAAGTGTCTGCTCGCTCCTGTTTCAGGGCCAATTACACTCCGTGTGTGTGACGGCTAAGTTTATACTGGAGTCTCAATAGATGTGCTCACATAGTTGCTCTCATGGGACACACACACACAGATGTGGGCAGATAACACACACACAGATGTGGGCAGATAACACACACACACACACGGACATAAACACACACTCTCATAAAGAATCCATTATGGGTCCTCGACAGAGTGTGCTTTTCCCTTTGTAGCCAGATTCCAATTTGCTCAAACCTATAATCAAAGTCAAGGGCTGCCTATTTGTTTTCAGCGCTCGGCCTCATCCTGTTTTAATGCTCGCAGCGAGAGAGCGGGAATTGTCACACATAAAAGAAAAAAGCCCGAATGTCGTTCGCGCCATCATACTTTCATTCTTCCCCCCACGATGAGAGAGAATCCCCCGGGGTATTCATTAGTCAACCCGCGGGCCCCCCTCGCTCGCTCGCTCCGTCCCCCTCCTCTCTCTCGCTGCTCGTCACGTAATTGCAGGGCTCCACAAACGGCTCCACTTTGAGTCCATATTGAGAAATGTGTTTTATGAGAAGTGTCAGTGTTATTGATTCGTGTGGAGACACAGCGGACGGCGCGGATCATGCCAATAAGGCAGGCGATTTGAAGAATGACCAGAGGAGGCGGGGGTTGGCGTCACGCAGCATGAGATGCCTTGTTTATGGGTGTTTTCCTCTGCGAGCGAGCGATTACAAAGGCAGATGAAGCTTATCTAAAGTGCATTTTGATGTGCGATCTCCGAGCGATTGCAATCGTGTCGTCATCGGGCTTTGAGGAGCGACAGCTTGAGGGTGAGGTCAGCGTCGGGAAGCAGACGACGCGTCTTGAAATCCATCCTGCAAAACAAGTCGCCGTATTTCCTCCAGCTGTGACAAAGATACATGATGAATGTCCTCTCGTTAATATTGTATAACTCTGACATTTAGATTAGGACCCATCACACATCCCACTGGGTCTCTGACTCACCTGCACACACTCATATTACACTTTCTAATCAAGGCAGTAATCATTTATTAATACCTTAAAAATCAATATTCAGTCCTTCAGGGCTCATGAAGACTTAGTGGCATCTAGTTGTGAGGATGCAGACTGAAACCAACTGAACACCCCTCGCTCATGGTGGCTGGTAAATAAACGAAGCTGCGATCATGTTCAATATATTTTCCGAGACTCTTGAAGTCTCTCTTTAGAGCCACAGAAAGCATTTATATATATTTACTCCAACTGTTCTCACAGGTTGAGAGGCACTGATCGTGTTAAGTGCTCCTTTAATGACTTATTAGTGATCAATAAACGATTAATCAATGACTAATCAGGTCTGAACGGAGAGCGGTACCCTTTATATCCGTGTATCTGTGGTGCTTTCTTTAACTAATCGCCTTTCAGTTTATATCACACGTTGATGAAACCTCATCGATCAGTTTTTAATGCAGGAGTGTGAACAACACACACCCACACACACACACACACACACACACACACACACACCCTGTTCAAAGAGGGTGGAAAGCTCTTCCGTTCCCTCCTGTTTCTCTGGGATGTGAAGCATCAGAGTGTAAGATATCAAACGTGACGTATCATTTCGCAGCACGTCAGAGAGGAGAACACAAACCCAACAGAACCCCCGGCCCGTTTGCCCCCCCCCCCGG
This sequence comes from Diplodus sargus, assembly GCA_903131615.1. Classification (NCBI taxonomy): domain Eukaryota; kingdom Metazoa; phylum Chordata; class Actinopteri; order Spariformes; family Sparidae; genus Diplodus; species Diplodus sargus. The sequence goes on from CAEMYA010000211.1 coordinate 1,317,961, forward strand.
CCTCCCCGGGCACAGAAAAATGGCAGCGTTTCTGTAGCGACGAAGGGGTGAAAATGATTGTTTTCTCAGATGTTCTGTGGCCCCGCCGTTCCCCACGGTGACGGTGACAGAGGCATTCTGGGATAGGCTGTGGCTGCGCTTGGCAGGCCTCGAAGGCGTCAGTGCTGTTTCTCCCGGGACGTCCTGGCACCGCGTCCCAACCCGCAACGCTGGAGCAGCCTAATTAAAACCACACCGCTCCTCCTCTGGTGCTCCTCCTCTCCTCTCAGAGTCACATCCCCTGACTCACACACACACAATCGCAATGAAACCATCTTAAAAGCTGTTTGCTAAATAATTCTCACTCAACGTGTTTGTTTTAATCAACTCACAGCACCAGATGGGTGGAGTTTAAATCATCAGATTCTGTTAGATAGGTTGTCAATCAGGGAAAAACAGCATCGAGTTACGTTTCAAACACTCTGTTGTGGTCTCTGTTAAATTAACATTCTGGCGCTCTCTGTGTTGTCATATGTGGTAACAAAACCCACCCATCTGGCTTTAAAGTAAGACGAATCAAACGACTATAAAAGAAGCATGCGCACATACACTTGTGGCCCAGGTCTGACTCAGAGTCCACACACGGAGTGAACTTTTCACACAAAGACACGGCGGTAAAACGTGCAGATTCAACAGTTTACATCCAAATGTTTTCCTGCTCGGCTGCAGAGTTCTCCTGTTAGCTCATTTCTCTGCTAACATTAGCTCAAATGTCATCCATCACCAGCTCGTTAGGGTAAAAATAAAGTCAGGTTGTCAGAGTTCACTGAACATGGCTCAAATACTATTTGCAAGTCATGTCTGTGGTTTGTTTCAGCCACTGTCGGCGCCAGATGAGGTCGAGTCTTTTACATAAGAAGTGGCAACAATTCTGACAATGTCAGGGAAGTGTTAGCGCCAATAACGTAGTCTTCGCTCTGACTGACAGCTTACTTGACATTATTTAAATTGTCCTGACTCGCCACCAGCCCGGTAGTCCAAAACATATAAATCAAACACGGTGAGGTATGTGTGAGTAGTTTTTCACCCAGGACTGTTCGCAGACTGGCAGAGGACGGTCTTCTTTATACTCGGCTGAAGTCTCATCAATCACAGGCCTGGTAGGGCCAAGAAATTAGATACCCAGAATCCACTGGCACTGGCTGCATGTAGCAGTCAGAGTTTAAACCTCACATGATCGTCGTAAGCTTGGGACTTTACAGAAGAAGAAGAAGAAGAGAGGGAAAAGTTCCTCATCGGGATGACGCTCAAACTTTACATCATCACTTTGAATTTAAATTCCAAACTTTTCCAGAACTTTTTCCCAAACTAAATACCAACATTTCATAGCTTGTCATCTTCCATAACTGTGTAAGGATCCCCATAGTCGTGGGAAAGCTGTGTGTTATGGGACTTATTTAAATTGTGGCCTGTTACATGTCGAGCTTCAAAAAGATCCCACATGAACAGAGAATGTATAAATACCAGGCAAAACCTAAACATCAGGACACATGTCAGAGTTACTCTCCGTTACTGATGATTGTTTTTGCGGCTTGTTTGAGCTGCGTAACATCTTCCTCGACGGTCTCGTTCCACAAGAACGACAAAATCCCAGCGAGCGTCACGGGAGGTGCTCAGTAATTAGTTGCGTCTTAATCAGCCTGAGCTGCAGCGATTCTAACAGAATCCATTTTATCCTGAAATACATCTCCTCCTCCCCAGCAGCGTGTTAGATAAGACGGAGGCTGAATATGCATGAAAACCAAAACATGTGACACGAAAAAGTTCCCAAAAGTTTTTCATGCTAACGAGCAAAACAAGCGTGGCAGGGTGCTGGGCGTCGCGCTGCTGAATGATGGAGTGTTTCCATACAAGTGAACAGCAAGACGAACGATTCACCATGAATATTCATTGTTTTGTGCATCAGTGGAAATCCTATGTAGTGTATAGACTTCACAGTGTGTAGATTGTGAAATTCAGGCCTTTTTTTTTTTGCTTTTATCCTTATTTTTTCTCCCACTTTCATGTCATTTGCAGAGGTGTGATCGTCATGTTTCAGGAGAATAGACTCTTCAGTTTTAAACACAACCTCCACTGTACATAAACAACACCTTGCCATGAGAGTTTCAATTCTGAGATGCTATTTAATTGTTCAGGGAAAATGTTTGTTTACTATTTAAAAAACAAGCAGATCATTATTTTGTCTCTGAGAAGTTCTTAATGTGTATTTATCAGGCTAAAAATACTACATTTACATTTTAAATGTGTTGTGGTAGTACATTGATAACCAGGAGTTTCTCAATGGACAGATTCCAACGCAGCACCCAAGAACAATCAATAGAGGCTGGTTACAGTACAGAGGTCATTTATGGAGTTTCCTGGTCGACAGATACCAGGAGCTTTAACCTACCGTGGTTCTTTCACGGCCCCCAAGACAGGAAGGCTCTACTGAGGCCACCCAGAGCATCACTGGTACCAGCTACAGAGCATCAGTGGCATCAGTGAAGTGAGATGTCTGCACAAAGCTTGAAAAAATCACTCAAAGACAACACTAACCCCAGCAACAGTCTGTTTACCCTGCTGCCATCTGCCAAGAGATCAGCTGACAGACAACCAGACCACACAGCAGCTTCTCTCCACATACAGCAGCTTCTCTCCTCATACAGCAGCTTCTCTCCTCATACAGCAGTTTCTCTCCTCATACAGCAGCTTCTCTCCACATACTGCAGCTTCTCTCCACATACAGCAGCTTCTCTCCTCATACAGCATCTTTTCTTCTCATACAGCAGCTTCTCTTCTCATACAGCAGCTTCTCTTCTCATACAGCAGCTTCTCTCCTCATACAGCAGCTTTTCTTCTCATACAGCAGCTTCTCTCCTCGTACAGCAGCTTCTTTCCACATACAGCAGCTTTTCTCCTCATACAGCAGCTTCTCTTCTCATACAGCAGCTTCTCTCCTCATACAGCAGCTTCTTTCCTCATACAGCAGCTTCTCTCCACATACAGCAGCTTCTTTCCACATACAGCAGCTTCTCTCCACATACAGCAGCTTCTTTCCTCATACAGCAGCTTCTCTCCTCATACAGCAGCTTCTTTCCACATACAGCAGCTTCTTTCCTCATACAGCAGCTTCTTTCCACATACGGCAGCTTCTCTCCTCATACGGCAGCTTCTCTCCTCATACAGCAGCTTCTTTCCACATACAGCAGCTTCTCTCCTCATACGGCAGCTTCTCTCCTCATACAGCATCTTTTCTTCTCATACAGCAGCTTCTCTGCACATACAGCAGCTTCTCTCCTCATACAGCAGCTTCTCTCCTCATACAGCAGCTTCTTTCCTCATACAGCAGCTTCTCTCCTCATACAGCAGCTTCTCTTCTCATACAGCAGCTTCTCTTCTCATACAGCAGCTTCTCTTCTCATACAGCAGTTTCTCTCCACATACAGCAGCTTCTCTCCTCATACAGCAGCTTCTCTCCTCATACAGCAGCTTCTCTCCTCATACAGCAGCTTCTCTCCTCATACAGCAGCTTCTCTCGACATACAGCAGCTTCTCTCCTCATACAGCATCTTTTCTCCTCATACAGCAGCTTCTCTCGACATACAGCAGCTTCTCTCCTCATACAGCAGCTTCTCTTCTCATACAGCAGCTT
>CAEMYA010000211.1:1321685-1336371 GCA_903131615.1 Diplodus sargus
CAGCTTCTCTTCACATACAGCAGCTTCTCTTCACATACAGCAGCTTCTCTTCTCATACAGCAGCTTCTCGTCTCATACAGCAGCTTCTCTCCTCATACAGCAGCTTCTCTCCACATACAGCAGCTTCTCTCCTCATACAGCAGCTTCTCTCCTCATACAGCAGCTTCTCTTCACATACAGCAGTTTCTCTCCTCATACAGCAGCTTCTCTCCTCATACAGCAGCTTCTCTTCTCATACAGCAGCTTCTCTCCACATACAGCAGCTTCTCTTCTCATACAGCAGCTTCTTTCCACATACAGCAGCGTCTCTTCTCATACAGCAGTTTCTCTCCTCATACAGCAGCTTCTCTTCTCATACAGCAGCTTCTTTCCACATACAGCAGCTTCTCTCCTCATACAGCAGTTTCTCTCCACATACAGCAGCTTCTCTCCTCATACAGCAGCTTTTCTCCTCATACAGCAGCTTCTCTCCTCATACAGCATCTTTTCTTCTCATACAGCAGCTTCTCTTCTCATACAGCAGCTTCTCTCCTCATACAGCAGCTTCTCTTCTCATACAGCAGCTTCTCTCCTCATACAGCAGCTTCTCTCGACATACAGCAGCTTCTCTTCTCATACAGCAGCTTCTCTCCTCATACAGCAGCTTCTCTCGACATACAGCAGCTTCTCTCCTCATACAGCAGCCTTTCTCCTCATACAGCAGCTTCTCTCCTCATACAGCAGCTTCTTTCCACATACAGCAGCTTCTCTCCTCATACAGAAGCTTCTCTTTTCATACAGCAGCTTCTCTCCTCATACAGCAGCTTCTCTCCCAAGACTGCGAGACTCCTGAACTCATACTACAACAGGACTACAACTTAGAAATTATGGTAAATAAACAAACTTTGAACGTTGAAGAAGAAGCTACCAGTCTTCTCTGAGTGATCAAAAAGCCAGTCTGACATTGACCCACCATGGAGGCAGTCCGTCTTGGGAGCGACTCTTGTTGCTGCAATTAAGAGCTTTTCAACTGGTAATGGAAATGCAAATCGACGCAGGATGGTTTGACTCAATCGTGCCAGTGGAAAAGCCCAAACATGAGGTGGATTTTGTTTGCTCTGGATTGATTGATGTAGCTGGTACATTAGCAATTCTAAACATCAGTATATATAACATCCAATTATGTGTGCCACTGTGACATGATAAGTGTAAACAGACCACAGTGGCTGGCGGTCTCCATTTTGTGCCAGTGCAGTCCACACTCTTGTCCTCTGGCACTAAAACACACTGAAACGTGCTTCTTTTTTAAACGCGGTGCTTCAGATGTGTTTGTATTCTCATTCAGGAACTGTGATCCCACATTGGCCATCAATGTGTTTCATTGATGCAAAATGCTCAATATTGCACCTTTTTTACACTTAGCAGCTGGATGATATTGGACTCTTAAGTGATGTGTAGCTGAGGCTTGTTTGTGCTGCTGTGAGCTGATTTTGTCTTGTTTACAGTGTGAAGGCTTCTAACAGGATGATCACGCTCTCTTCTCCGCCACTGTGTGATTTAAGATGGAGCTCTCGCAGATTTCTGGCTGCCTTTTATTTTCTCCGTGCGCCGCCGCACACACTCACACAGGCGACTCGCACCCACTCTCTCTGTTATTGATATAAAAGGGAGAATCTGTAATTTGTTAGATTGGATTACGTCTGAATTACGTTCTACGGGCCCTTTTCGACAGAGTTGTTCTCTTCTGCAAATTGGATTAGCTTCTACTCTCCGCTTTGTCTTCAGCGTTGTGTGGTTAAGATGTTATTGGCATGACAGAAAGCAATATCTGGTGTTCTACTGTGTACTCTTTGTTTATACTGGAGACAATTGGGCCCAATGAGTCTCAGTTTTGAGGCTCGGTCCTGAATTCATTTGGCAATATAAATTTAAAGGAGGGAGGGGTTCATGTACATCGTTGAAAAGCTTCACTTAAATATGGAAAACAGGCGTATTGCCCCTTTTTATAAGGCATTTAAGTAAAAATAAAGCACAGAGCAACTTTAAATTACCCATAAATGACATGTCCATCTGTTGTTTCTGTTACTTTATGTATTTAACTTTTCTTTCTGTCACTCCCAACTTTATATTATACACAGTGTTTATACAAAACGCCAAAAATCACGACACTAAAATGAAACAATGAGGTCTTTGCACACTAGAGATGACAAATAAACAACACAAGAAATGCAAAATACTTGCCTGCAAAGATTTCACATGAAAACTATTAAAAGTCAGCGATGTTAATATGCTAAAGTCGCAACACAAACAACCAATTAATCCACTATTCAGTCAGCTCGTTGGGCTAATCTTCAGCTTGCTCCGATATTGTGATGGTCACAGTGAGGAGTGAAGTTCTTTCGCTCCATTCTTGTCTTTTGTGACCAGTTAAGTGTAAAGTTTCTAACCAAGATCTTCATGAATTAATGACACTTCAGACCAAAGGAGGATTTGCATCCTGTTACCTGTTACCATCCTTTTAAGTGACTGCACAAGATGGAAGTAGCGCCCATAAATTGCCCGAGCTATCGTTGTATTTCAAGGCACCTTGAGTTTCCTCACCTGCGGCCTACACATGCTGCAAGCGTCGGTGTTGTTCTGTCGGCCGTGCACCACATGCACGCAAATAGTCGAGCGTGGAGAGAAAAAAAAATACAGCATGAATCACTGATCACGCTTTTGATTTTGGATTTAGAAATCGTGACAATATATACAAAACAAGGTTGAACAGACGTTAGTTAAAACATTATTTCCTTCCAGCATCTTGCCACAACAATCTCAGATGACATCTCTGTATTTACTTTCCTCAAAGTTTGCATAAGTGCATCCCACACACACACACACACACACACACATTCCTCACTGCTGCGAGGCTACTTCCATACTTTCCATCGTGAAGCTCCCCAGCGTTCAGCTCCTCAGCTCATGTAACACCCAGACGAGAAACTCAAGACGACGGTGAGTCACACTTTAAATACCTGTGTAGGTGCGAGAGCGTCGCATCCCAGATTGCTCACTTCTGTTCCAAGAAAAGGATGAAGGAGGAAAAGTTTCGTGTCACTTTTATTGTTTTTCTCTCCTCGGTTTGAGAGATAACATTTATTGCCTGTGGAGAGACACGAAATAGAGAAAGAAACATTTTAGTGCTCCACAGCAGGAGGACGCCGACTGTCTCTGCACCGCGGGGGGATTTGTGTTTATACCTCCTCAAAGGTTCAAATGATCTGGAAAATAAGGAAATAAACACTTTACTGATTTAGCTCCTGAGGTAACACACGCTCATCCGTGTAATACCGTCAAGTGTTTCGTCTCCGCCTCGTAGGACAAGATAGTGATGCTGCACGCTACCACCGCACTCCCTCAAGGTTTCCAGGAAATCCATGCATTCCTCGTTGACTTTTTATTTTCTTTAACCGATGATTGCTTCCCTCGATTTAGACCGAATTTATGCCTCACTGTTTTGTTGGCCGCCACCAGCACTGCAGCAGCTGTGAAGAATTACCGCGAGGAAACAATAAAATATCCCTCTCTCCTGAAAATGTGTCAGGAATGTCTTTAATTTGACGCGTCTCAGCCATTCAGAAACCTCACATCTCATTGTGTCACCGAAATCAATTCATGGTCTGGCTCGTAATGCGGAACACATGAGGATGTTGTTTGCTGTTGTGGGGCGTCCTTGTTTTGGAAAAAAATTAAAAAAAGAATATTCAAGCAAAAATAATAAGGATTTCACACGCGAGTTTGCCAATAATGAGAGGGAGAGTGGTCTGCAGTTTTTTGTTTCACATTTTTCATGTGGTGAATCTCATTTTGGAGGAAAAATATTACAAAATTAAGGGAATAAAAGTGGGAAATTGTTGCGAAACAGAAGAGAAACAAAGCGACGCGACTTTCATGACCGTCGACTTCGACAAAATCCAGAAGATTTCACCACAGTTCAGTTCAGCTGAACCAGAACGACTGAAAGTAAAAGTTGAGTGATAAATTACACCTCCTTTTTATTGCTCCTCCCTCGCTGGTAGGTCCTCGCTGGATGTTTTTGAGTGAAGCTTCCGGTTTGTTTGGGATAAACACAGTAAGAAGTGGCTCGTTAAGTAAAACAGGAATTTGTGGGCTACCGCCTCGGTCACAGGCCACCTTCCCACACTCGTGACCAGGAACACCAGGAACTCAGGCTCATTATACTTTTACAGGAAACCCATTTTTACTAAAATCCACTCATCTATAAAACCAGACCCTGCACGGTGCTTTTAAATAGAAAACATCAATATTGAAATATTGACAACAACTGCAGGGAAGGTTACATATTTAGAAAGGCTTTTCAAATCTGCTAAAATTGTGTTTCAGTGAAAATAAAAGTCAGATTAAGAGGCAGAAAGAAGCATCAAATTACAGAATAACAAATCGATTCGCTCAGATTTGCTTGTGTAAAACTTAAATCATTAATGTTTTTGCATTACGTGTCCTGATATAGTCACAGTACAGTTAAATGTGCTGAGTTTCATGTCAGGAAGTGGAGGCGGCTCCGCGAAACAGCTGCCAAGCAAGACACCACTGTTCAAGATAACGACCCAACATTTGTTAGTGTGTCACAACAAGACGTCAGGACATTTTCCAGCTGCATTAGCGCAACAATACTTATACGTGACAATGAGACGATGTTTTTCATTTCATTGCCTGTTGCTAAAACTTCCAGCGTCCGTCTTTCCAGACTATCTGTAGACGAGTAACCGATTAGCTTTTAAAACTTTCCAGGAACTCACGTTCAGTTTCCCATTAATGCAGCTTTGCCTCATCTCTTACCGCTCGGAGCAAATTCACATATTTCTCGGATCGACTTCATATGCAATCAGTTCAACACTAAACCCTCCTGTGCACTGAGCTTTAACACGCCTATGAGAGTGTTTTCTGCTCCTTGACTCTTTTGTTCAGTATCAGTCTTGATCTTTAGACTCTTGCTTGATCTGCCCAAATCTTGCACATAAATTCTGCAGCTCGCTCACTCGCTCTGTTTTGTCTCAACGTTTCTTGGAGAAACACGATTTTTTTAACCTTTCTGCTCCTCGTCTTGTTTTACATCACAAGCATCAACCTGTGTAAAGGCAACTTAAAATATTTCTTTTTGTGTTTTCTCTCTTTAATGGTTGACATCTTTCTTTCTTCTTTATCTCACTCCCCCTCCCCGCCTCACACACACACGCACACACTTTCCGACTCTCTAATTCTTTTTCTCTGCCGCTCTCTTTGAGTCTGGGAGGCTTAGACTTGTGAAGAGGGGGTGATAGTGGAAGAATGATGGAGGGAGACGGGACTGTTTGAAGCATCACAGCGGAAATCCAGAGTCCTCATTCACTGTGTGAAGCATATGGAGAGCACATGGCTGGAGTCTCGCTGCCTTTCTGTCTCCAGCTCTCCTGCTCGCAGAGGTTCGGCTCGGAGGGATCCGCTTTGATGATGGTCCAAAACAATCTTCCTCTTCGCTCTAGACATTAGTTATGAGGATTAGTTGTTTCCTTCTGTAGCGTTGGCTGCAGCGTCAGCCCATCAAAGGCGTCCCAAAAATGGTCCTGTCTATTTTTAGGCCGTGATTCCCTTTTTGTCTTCGGGCAGAGAGGATGTACGGTAGCAACCTGCTCGTCTCAAAACCCCGACTGGTGGTTTTGATATAAAAGACTAGACTGTGAAACTGGAAGAGAAGAGGGAGAGATGAAAGAGTTGGCCTGGAAACACTGGTCCAGTTACAGAATCTGTCATTTGGAAATATTGTGATTTTAATGGATTTTTCTGGCGAACACAACTTTCAGTTTTGGCCCCCGAGGACGGACGTGGAAGTTGTTCGTTCAACGCTTTGATCCAGAGATAGATTCTGAGTCTCAGCAGCTGCAGGTCAGATTTCAATGAAATTCATTGCCGATGGTCACCAGAGGAGGAACCTTGTAGTTTTTGTTAGCAATCAACATCAGAACACGGCCTGAAATTCTACACGAGAACTATCACAAATACTTAGACTCATTCCTGTTATGGTTGAGGACACACCAGGCCTACACTCAGCTATTGGTGGCGGCTGTGAAACCAATTTTTTGAGTTTTTGGACAACTGAGCATGTTGAATCGACAGCAGAGCATTCATGCTGATTGGCTATTCAGCTTAGCAGGACAGAGCACGAGAAGAAAACTTGAAAAAGAAAGGGAAAGCCTCGTTAGCCTGTAGATGTAAATGTCTATAAACTCATCTTTCTCATTTGCAACTCCATATTAAACATGTTTTAGACACGAAGTCGCTACGACAGCAAAGCGAAAGAATGGATCCTGACAAGTGAGCTTGTCTTCCACTGTGCAAAGGATTCTGGGTCAGAATTGCCAGAAATGCACGTTTGATTTCACCGCAAAACGCTGCAAATTTCTGGCTTACGGCATTTGACATATTTTGTGTTGGGACGTTTGAAATCTTTTTCTGGAATGCTAAATATTATTTGTTTTGTCTCCTCATCTTAGAAACACTTTTTGTTAGAGTGTTTTATTAATATTCATTTTGAAGAGTCTTAGTTATATTAAAAAAGTTTGTGTTTTTATTGTTTAAGGAAATCGGTCTTTGACATTTAACAAGATGGGCACAATTACAGTCATACGTCTCCGTGGCGTCTCCGCCCCTCCACTGAATCACCAGAATATGTTTGCTGAATATATAATCCCCGTCATTTATGCAAAAATATTGCGTTTGGAAATAGTTTGAGTTATTGGGAGACAATTACTGCTGTCTTGTTTCTCTGAAAGTGGAACCGGGCTCCCCGTCTGCCAGGAACCCTTCTGACTCGCACATTATTGCTTGCTGCATGAAGTCCCAACTGTAAACTACAATTACATCGCATTCCAGGTCAGTCTGTGGTTGTCCAACACATTTATATTGCCTCAATTAACTTCCCCAGGCTTTAGACGTGAGGGATAAATTCACCCAAATGGACCTCTGGGCTGCTGGCGGTTCCAGAGATATTTCATTTATTTATCGCCTCAGCATTGTTTGTGGCTCTGTGGCTTCAGCGTTCCCGGAGTTGTCACTTGGACGGGCCGGCACAACATTCCGATGAAAAAACGTGGGGGGGAAGTTGCCATCGTATATTTTCTCCAAGAAACATGAAGGAATGTTTTTAGTTGAGATAATTACAGAGTGCTTTCTCTAATTATTGCAATTCAAGACTGGTGTGACAAGAGAGCTGCATGTGCTGAAGCTTTAGTCTTCAAGGAAACTGTTACTTCATATCGGATTTTCTAAAAGGAAAAAAAAAAAGGGAGTGGTGGCAGCTTCAAGATCACGTTCAGTGGGTCGTCCTGCACGGTTGCGAGTTAGAATCCTGTAATTCGTAGGTGCAATACATGGTCAAAAATATGTGGACGCCTGAGCGGAATTGGACACAGATTGAGACCGATATGGAAGGAGGCTGCGGTGCTGAGGCTTCTGTTGTGTGTTCACATTTCAAAGAAGCATTGTCAGCCATGTTTTTTGTTAATATTTGGCGCCGATGAGAATCCGTCCTCCGATTTTGACTGGAAAGCAGCAGAGAGACTAACGGGAGACCAATTCCAAGTAGGTGTGAAAACAAACAAAGACAGGAAGTAAAGTTACTGAAACAAGACGACAGGTAAGAAAGAAAATTAAAAAAACACTTCATGAGCGATTAGATGTGATTGTTGAGCAACAACACGCCGCTCTAACAGCCTCTTCTCTTCTGGATTCCCGACTTTTCCACCAGAATTTTGGAGCCTGGCTGCAGAAACTTGATCCCATTCAACCACAGCAGCATCAGCGAGTCCAACACTGATGTTCTGGCGATAAGGTTCTGCTTGCCGTCAGCGTTCCAGTTCATTCCAAACATGTTGGTTTGAGGTCAGGTCTCTGTGCAGGCCAGTCGAGTTCCTCCACACCGAGCTGGGAAAACCAAGATCTCCTCTGATTGAGTGAAAAAAAAAGGCCCAAGTCAAAAATCATACTTCTGATTATATGATTTGATTGCCGATTAAATAAATTAAGTTCCTGAGTCCCAAGATGTATGTAAATTGAGTTTAAATTGATTGATTATATGATATTATTTTACCTCTTGCTGCCATTATGCCATTAATGTCTGGCCGCTCTTAAGTAAGACAGACTGAAATTCTCTACAGCTGTCATAAAACCAAGGCTTTACTGGAAATCTTGTAATAAAATCAGCTTTTATTGGCATTTTAAAAAAAAACGATGTGGCTATTTTGGAAAGTTTGGGCTTTTTAATGTTTGAATACAGACATTGTTGTTGTTTCTGCTGCTTTTATTTCATTGGTTTAAACAATTTTCATCAGGTTTACTTCTAAAGTCTATTGTCTCTGGAGAGAGGGAGTTGATTTTTGAGTTTCATTCTTTGGGTTACTCGTTCAGGTTGGAATTTGGGACTTGATTCTGATTAGTATTTGTGGTGACAGTGATGGATGATGGATTAAAAGAGACTCAATCAACTCTCCTTCTGCGGAAAGTTACATGTTGTTGCTTTACGCTTGCAAACATGCAGTTTTATCATCTTTGGGATGTTTAAAAATGAAAAATCTTCTTTTCTGTATCTCGTGCTCTGTGAGAGAAGATCCAAGGCTGAAGATGCAACCAGGAAGTTGCATTTTACACGACATGCACCACCTGGACATTCGCTCTACATGTGTAGCTATATAAATGCAAAGTGGAGGAGAAAAGCCTTGCTCAGCATCCTTTCTATTATACATAAAGGTGAAGTAAAGATCCTATTAGTGCCACACTTTAAATTCACATAGATGCTTCGCAGTAAACTCTCTCTCGCTTTTCCTCCTCATGCTCATAAAAAGATTCTCATTCCCAGGTGACCTGACCCACTTCAACTCTCTGAACCCGCTGCTGGCAGGTAAAATATCGGATCAGAATTTATCCTTCTTTTCACTGAGTGTCTAACTTTCAGAGGTGATATTAACAGACACGTGAGATTCAATATATAGACTCTTGTGTATAAGAATGTGATTCCTCAGCTGCTCGTAAAACATCTTCTCTCTTTAAAGGCCCGGCCCACTTCAGCTTTGCCAAAACCGGCCTCAACATATGCTGTTTTTATCCACTTCTTCTGGTCCGCCTTGGATTTACGGGGGTTCAGCCGCTCCGCCTGGATCTCTCTGAGTGCAGCAAAGACCACGAGGCTTCAGGAATGTCACAGAAGATCCAGGGTCAGGGGGGATCATTGACCTTGCACCCTCCTATCTTTGGTCATAGTCCTGATTTAGTGATGCGGCCTAAACCCCCGTCACCTTGGAGGACTGCAAACGGGTCTGGATGGAGTTTTCTGGAATGTCCTTTTATCAGCCGCCGTCGAACAAAGACGCCACGCTGGACGATAAATCAATTGGTTTATCTACATTATTATCTGGCTACATTGATGAACACATCCTGGGAACAAAAATGTGCAGAATATCAACATATAGAATGACAGTGTGAGTTTAAAGTGTCACTCATCAGGATGCCAATTTGTGTGCCTTGCTCATGGGGGCTTGAGCCACAGCTGACAGGCGAGGTGGGGCAACCCGATCCTCGTTTTCCTCCGGCGGAGTGTGTTCGGAACAGGCCGCCGCGGCCGTGAAATTGCTACACCGCTTCTCTCCATTTCCTCCCACAATCACTGACAATAGAACAATATCCAATTATCTGGAGAACAACACCGCCTCACTGCCAGCTGTACATTAGTTCTCAGTTTCTGGGAATGAGTCCTAATATCTCGCTTGGCACCGAGAAGGGCCTCCTCCACAGCTGCTCCGCTCGGCTTCCAGCGGATGGAGACGGGAAGGAACCGAACAATGGCACGCAGTATATCTCCCGGATCAGCTATCTATATACTGTATCTATATATCTGGTGTGTAAGTCACACAACCCCTCCAGCGAACGGCAGCGTTTCCAGAATTAATTTTGGCGTTTAGTGGAACTGCTTCACTTGTGTTTCATTGATTTTTTTGCAGTCTCTTCCACCATTGATTGGACGCAGTTCCCTCACAGATAAACAGTCTGAACAAAACCTGCAGGGACAGAATTTTCTCTTTGTGCATTTCAAGACTTTATTGAGGGTTTTTTTAAAATCAATTTACAAATGATGTGACCTTCTACTGTGTGGGTCAAACTCTGGATCACACTTAATTATCTTTGAGTATCTCATTTGTTTGACTTCAACACCAATTACTGCTTTTAAATGCATCAATTATTAGATTGATAACATATAAGAATTCTGCAAAGAAATGAATACAAACGACTGGACCTTTATTCAAACATTATCGACTACGGATCAGATCAGAATCCACCTTCCTCTGGGTGTTTGTTCCTCCAGGAGGTCCGGCTCTCCCCTTTGACGTTGTGTGTTTAAAAGTGATCATCTTTTTGTTACAACATACTATAGTAGTAACCATTTAAACTTTTAAACCTCCACATTTAAATGTAAAGTGTCATTTCTGCCACTAAACTCTAAACTAAAGCGAAACAAAAACTCAGTAGCGTGGCTAAAAAAGCCTGTTCACAGATGATGTAATGTTTTTGAAAACCCTAAATCTCTGCTGGAATTTAAAGCAACAGAAGACAAAATAAAACACAGTTACCTTGAATAAAAACACAGATATTTACGGTTTGGAAACATCTCAGATAACGCGAGGACACAACTCAAGAAAACATTATATCTTAAAGTGTTTGCAGGTAAATATTATTTGTACTTTATTAGTGCGAGACGACTACAACACAGTGGCCCAATCAGGAAACACATTACTAACTGCAGGTGTTTTAATCATTCCATCAGTTCAGTCTCATCTCCTCTATTCTGTGTGTTTTGTCTTCTCCTGACTGACCCTCACGTATCGTATCTGACTTTACTGCGAGAAGTCGAGTTCTGCTCTTCATTTTAAACCCCGGTTCAATTTTCTAAGCATGAATCCAATATGCTTTTCCGAGCGCTTGAGCTGCTTAAGCGAGCCGCGAGTCTCCTTCTACATATGTAATTTCCTCGTCAAGAGCTCTTAGGTACATTTGAACCCAGAGCCGCGGCAGCGAAGCGTCTCGCTGCTCATTTCCAGCTGTGGAGAGGATGGAGAGGGAGAGGGAGGGAGGGGGAGAGAGGGAGGGAATGAGGGGGAGGGATGAGAGGAGTGAAGAGATGAGAGGCGAGATTGGAGTTTGGGGTTTCCTACTGTAGATCACAGGGTCAGAGAAGAGGGAGGGAGGGCCTGAGAGGATATTTCATCTCAGCGTAATGTTAGATGTCTATCTTCTCCTGCCGTCATACATAATGTAACATGCTTTTTTTTGCCTATTCTGCAGATACAGAATCATGAGCTGCTGCTGCTGCTGCTGCTGAGAAGTGAATGTAAGCAGTGAAATCACGTGTTCTTCTCGAGTGTCGTGTGAAGAACGGCGGCTCGACCTAACGAGCGAGATGGAAGGATAACGTATGCATTTTTAATAGAGACACAACAAATATGCCGTGTTCAATCAGGGATGAATTTATCTTGGATAAACTCATCGCCGCTGCGGCACAAATGTGTTTTCTCGGGAGACGTTTCATCATGAAACTTTGTCATCCAGGGAGCTGGTGGAGCGAGTCGGCGGCGCTGGCTTCTCCGTATGAAAACTACGTCCAAGAAGGATTGTCTTTGTGCTTTTTTTTTTTTCCCTCATCCCCTCCTCTGTCTGTCATCCCGTTCTTTTTTATATATATATATGTGCTGCTCACAGTCTCTCTCCTGAAGTGGAAAATCTGAAGTAATTGGTTTCTGAATTAAAGAAAGCACGCAGGGATGAAAACAGGCTCTAATTCATTTTACTCTCTCTGGGAGAACGCGGTGGCGGCGGGAGACTTTGGGGAATTCTGGCAAACGAGCGTTCGCCCTCAATTTCCCCGCCAACAATCAGCCGCATCACTTTAGGATCTAGGTGTTCCTATTAATAGAGCTCCGGGTCAGCGTCGGCATGCCGAGGCTTATTTTGATTAACCTCGCGCCTCTGCAGCCGTGGCACAAACTCTGTGGTTTTAATGCACTTCAGAGGGAGGAGGTTTTAGTCGAGGCGAGAGACGGGTTTGCTGAAAGGGGGTTTTAAAAAAGAAATACATAATTGGCTGGCTGTCAGGGGAACACAGCGGCAGAGGATCGTAATTGGGGGAGAGAGAGCTTCCACTCAAGCTACAAGAATTAAAGAGATTTCTAAGTTGGTGTCAGGAGTCTGACACGGAGGCCCGACGCGGTGTATTACCTGAAAATGAGGCATTACACTTACTCTGACAATGAGCCATTACATCCAGCCGGCATGATATGCTTAAAAAGGGGGTTCAGGTAGCCGCTGCCGTCGGCATACTTAGTAGTTAATCTACAGCTGAAAGTCTCCGTCTGTTGAGAATGTGACCGAACTTTAAGGTTTTAGAGAACGTTTAAGTTATAAAAGCCTCTGTCGCAGCAGATCTGCACTTGTTAACGGACACCAAAATGCCAAAACAGGTTGTTTTATAAGACACACATGAGCTGAATGTTGTGAGATCAGATTGTTTTGTCCTCTACTTGCTTATTTCTCCAGTTATTTGTTCTGTTTCCTGTTTTGTTTCTCTGTGCTTTGGGTTTTTTCCGTTTGTTTGCCTCCTCTCTCCTCCATCCTTCCTGCCCGTGACCCTGAAAATAATATCAGCGCTCCGTCTTGATGGATGTCGCGATTTCCAAAACACTTCTCGGGAGGTGAGAGGTGAGAAGAGGAGGCTTGGCTGTGAGCGAGACAGCACAGGTGTGTCCTTTGCGGAAAGGATATATAAAAAGAGGCGTGACGCAGCTGGAAGAGGGACGGACGAGGAGCTGAGACCGCCATGCTCGTCTCCCTCCTTCTCCTTAATTACTGTTCAGCTGACACACCTGTTCCAACACACTCACCTGCAATCCATCAGCTCATCAGTCCTGCAGTCTGTTCAGCCTGGTTCTTCAGACCAGTCAGTGTGCTGACGTGGTCTAAAACCTCCCTGTGATCAGTTCTCATCCACCTGCCGGCCGTTCTACTACAACCTCACCTGTGAAACTCAAACAACTGACTGATGCTGCTGTTTTTTAGCATCTAGTTTGCATACACACGGACAAATGTCCTGTTTCGGTTTCCTGACTGAACCTCTTTGAAAAGATTGGGATCAGCCTCTTTGATTTCAGCTTTACAATCTGTAAGAGAGGGCAGTCCTTCTCCTTCTCCTTCTCCTTCCTGCATTCGTGTAGCTGTTCCTCCATTTTTCCATCTCAGGGAAAACAAATAGCTTCCACACAGTGATATTGGTTACATCTCTCGCCCGTGGCCCCGACCCCTTCCTCCTATTCCTTCCTTTCTGTGAACGATTACACACAGTGTTACAGAGCAGCTCGCGACTGAATCCTTCCCACATTTATTTTCCAGGCTGAACGGCTCTGAGTGTGTGTGTGTGTGTGTGTGTGTGTATATATATTCTGTTAGCTGGTTTATTTATGGCAGCAGAAGGTGGTGACTCACGCGGCATCAAAAGGTTTCAGCAAACTTAATGTAAATAGATGTTGATGCAGCCGCCTGCAGCGATGGTGATGTGAGTGTAGAGACGCTTCTCTCCATCGCTGCCACCTGAACCCCGCTGGGACTCTTATGTATATATAATGTGGAAGTCTGTTAAGCGTACATGCAGTTTACATAATGAGCTAGATAAAGACAGAAGTATGTCATGGGTGTGTTCGTGATCTCTCTGGTTGGTTCTTGTCACTTACTGTCCTCAGGCTCTCTCTCAGCTTCAGACTCCACCGACCTCGAGACAGACGATCCAAATCTGAGCGCTGAGGTGGAACTCGAAGCTTCAAACTTCCCTTCTTTTTTAGAAAAGTGCATGATGCCACAAATTGACTGACTGGATTTGGCTTCTGTCCACCGCTATCCCCTCCGATCAGAGGAGACAAAACGTTCCTGTCTTCACATGTGAAGGAAGATTTGAACACGTGACAGGAAGACAATGTGATTTTCTTCTCGTGCGGTTATAAATTACATGAGTGGACACAGAGAAACATTTTTACGCGGGTCTTTGTTTCCCCGACGGCACTTGAAATCAGGGATGCTTCTTTCTCACTCTCCCCATCTTGATCGCTTCTCAGCTGCTCCGTTAGTAAAACGACAACTCAGAATGTTCTGACCACATTCAGCGTCCTCTCACTGTCCTGAACTCTGTATTGATCTTTGTCGTTTGCTTTCGCGATGTTGATTTGTTGTTGGTATCCCAGCTGTCAGTGACACCACAGGGGGGCTTCGGCCTCTCAGCAGGGAGAAGAAGAAGAAGAACTACCTTTAAAAAAAACCCAGGTTACAGTTCAGCGTTTGATCCTCTGCAGATCAATCAGAGATATCAGTGACATCACGGCTCTGAGCTGACTGTGATGGATGTGCTGCAAGGAGTTCACACACTGTAAAGCGGGAACTGTGTGTGAGTGTGTGTGTGTCTGGTATCATCATCCCGCTCTTTACTCTCAGCAGATAACCTCTGCTTTGTACGTGGGGGTTAATCCGGGGACGACGTTCCTCAACGTGCTGCATCTGCAACCCCTCAGTGTTCGGGGGGATTTGGGCCGTCCAACGGTAACAAACACAACGAGACAACTGTCCCTTTCACTCCCGACCCCCC
>CAEMYA010000211.1:1345539-1356767 GCA_903131615.1 Diplodus sargus
TGATAATTGGAGAATCAGGAGCACAGCGAGGAGAAACAGGTTAAAAATAAGGAGAGTTTGCAAGTGTGCGGCCCCAAGATGACACCTGATGCGCTCGTGATTATTCATCTCTATCTGATTTCTCTCGTGTTCATTGTTATGTAGGGACATTTCCTCCAACACGTGTCTCCATTATGTTCTCTTGTTCATTATTCTTCTCCAACACGGCACAGAGAAACACATTTAAGCTCTATGCAGACAGTAATTGTTGGTAGGATTCATCCACTGTGCTCTTTTTGTTGGTCTTTTCATGGGGTTTTGTTGGAAAGATGACTAGTAATTGACGGTAAAATGACTTCATTAGATGGAGATTCTACCGTGGGGGAGCCTAACAAAGGTGTAATGAAGAGTGATGGACGGAGGGAGGAGAGGAGGACAGATGGAAACAGAGATGAGTCGGGGGGTTGAATGAGGGGATTGGGCTGCACGCAGAGTCTGAGGTATCAATTGAATGACTGTACGCTCGGCTTGCTCGCGGTTGCCATGGACACCTCGCAGCGGAGGCGCGAGCGTCCCGGGGAGTTTTCTCGACCGTCCGTTTCTCTGAGAGAATTGTCAAATGACGTCGTCAGCGGCTGTAACCGTGGTGACAGCTCTGACATCAGACGAGCGGCGCTGTCGTCGTCTGCAGGTAGACACGCGCTCCCCTCGGCGACGCCTCCGTCAGACATCATCACTTCTTCCCTTCAGCCTCCAGAGATGTGAAATATTTATACCATGCTTTTTTTTCTTTTTTGGGTTAATTTCCAATTCACTCAATGCACAGGATTTCCGATATTCAAGCTCTGGCTACAATGCCGATTAGTCTTCGGGGAGGACAGAATGTATTAATCTAAGAGTTTCAAAGGGGGAAAAAAAAATGTGCAGAATTCTTTCGGGGATGTAAAGACTGGGAAAACATCTCTCTCAGCGCGGATAAATATTTGGATTAATCCTGGTTTTCTCATGCAAAGTGGGGCCTTAGCGATACCTTCAGCAGAGCGCCGGCTCCTGGATGAGTTAAGTAAGCCCCAACAGCTTAAAGAGATCAATTGGAATCCTCCCCTCCTCCTCCTTCTCCTCCTCCTCCTCCTCCATTTTCTCCTTCTGCCCATTCAAAAGAGTGGCCAACAGCATGAGATGGAGGCACACTCATGTGTGAAATAGACTCTTCATGAGGACGCTGGTCTTTGGCCGTCTCGTTTTGGGACCTCCGTCTTAATCCCCCTCCGGATTCTCGGAGGAGGGAAGGCGAGGACAAGGCCTTTTCTTTGGGAACAGAGGGCGAGGGGCGGGGCGGGGGGGGAGAGGCTGACGAGTCTATTGACAACAGTTGCGTATCTGTGGAGATTTAGGTGATGATTTCATAAGCAATGGTTGACTGAGCAGCAAAGGGCCCCCTCTCTGCTCCCGGGGGAGAAAAACACCCTCAGCGACGCAGTTTCTTCCTCTCTGCTGATGTCTGTGAATCCCAACGGCTCAAGTTTTCCTTTAATGCAAACAAAGAGCTCCATCCCGACTCATATATACATTCACGCACACGTATGCAGACAAAAAGCATGAGCAGAAACACTTGCACACACTGCATGTGTGGCGTAACATTAACAGACAAACCTCTTAATTTTCCACACATATGCACCTAAACATGGAGGTCCTGGTCCGTCCAAAGCAGTTTTCTCAACTGTAATGAATCTTATTGTGGAGATTTATGACCCCCGGAGGATGATTTGTAATTTGTAACCCTGTAATTTGTGTTTCAGCATCACCTCATGTCAAAACTTCAGCTTCAGTCTCACATGGAGTTACCACTCTCTTCTTTTTACCTCCAGCATTTAAAAATCTACCCCCGTCTGTGCAGGGTCCCAACATTACTGGCTTAAAGGTCCCATATTGTAATAAATTCGATTTCCATGTCTTCTTTAAGTATAAAGCAGATCTAGTTGCTACATAATTACTGTGAAAGTATCAACACCCTCAGAAACACAGAGTCCAGATTCAGGAAATGTGCCGTCAAACAATCCGTCAGGAGTTTGTGATGTCACAACTTTACAGTCACGCCTCCTGCAGGACCCGGGTTGCAAAAACATGGTGGGCGGTGCCTGCTCAGGCCTGCGAGAGCTGACCAATCAGAGCGAGGGGGAGACTAAAGTGTACAAACAGAGAGTGAATAGTTTTTTGAACATTAAAGTGTTTTCTTTGCACGATATGGGACGTTTTTGTACCTTCACCCCTTCGTCACCAGCTGCACGTCTGTTTGTGTTCACGCTTGTTTTATTTGCATAAGTTTAAAGGGAAATTCTGAGGGAATTTTTCATGTCAGGGGTGTGTAAATGATTCATGCATTCCAAAAGTGTTTGGAATTGATCCTGTGGATCGCTGAAGCCGGCTTTAAGGCTGCAGTGTAATCCTTTGGATCAACTCTGACTGTCAAAGTGCTTGTTTTCACCCCTGACAGGCCGAGGTTGTCGAAAAACTTTACAAAAACGATTCCCACAGCGACAGATCTTATACATTCTTAATTTTAATGTTGCATATTGGGTGAAACAGAACCAAGAAGGAGTAGGAAGTGCAGAAACGTGGATTTGATCCGTCACTGCCGGCTGTGCTTATTGAAAAGCACAACATAATGAGCTTCTAGGAAACACTAGTGGGAATTTGCACTTGTTTAAAAAAACTCTCTTTCTCACACACACAAACACACACACACACACCAGGAAATAATCCCTCACACGTCGTTCTGAGACATAAACAATCTCAGCAGCACACACACACACACACACACACTGATTGGAGTTTGCATTCAGTCTTTTATCTGATAATGAAGAGTTTCTGGAGGTTTCTGTGCTCCACAATGAAACCAGGCGACAGATAACTGTGTGTGGTTTCAGTAACAGATGCTGCGTCCTCTTTAGCCTCCAGTATAATGAAGCTCTGCCTCTCTCTCTCTCTGACTGGCCCATAGATTCAGCTCCAGCTAAGTAATTATCCGTGCTCCGCAAAGTCCTCTCAGCTCAGTCCGTGCTAATGTCTAACGGATTCATTATAGTGTAAAATAGATAAAAATTCAATTATTTCCTCCCGCATTAGTCCCGACGACTGTCCTCTTCTTCTGTCGACGCCGCCGCTCTCATTGGCGGCGGTATCAACGCCGCATCGCAACCTGATGGCTGCGGCGGCGTTTCTGCTCGAAAAGATAGAAATTAATTGAAAACAAAACAAAACAAAATAAATCCCTGCGAGAATCATTTCCAAAAAGAGGAAAAGTTCCACTGATCACCGTAGAAAAAGAAGTCTTTTACAGTTTCTTGTTCACAGAGTCGTGATGTCGGAGTGAACGCTCCGTGTCTGCTCGGGGAGATAAAACAACAAACTTTGTGTTAATGTTCACGTCTGTTTGTCCTCCATCACTGCGTTCTGCTGTCACACTGAAGCTGCAGATACGAGCTCACAGTGTGAATATATTAATCTACTGTGTCATTTGATTACGCCGAGAATTTCTCTATATATTATATTTCAAAAAAACTCACACAGAATTATTAAAACGCTGTGAATCTCGGGATCATTTATCTTTAAATGCCAGCAACACTTTTCTCCCAACAAATAAACCTCCGTAAGCAGCTTTTGTTCTTATAATCGATACACTTATACAATAACCATCGATTTGGACTTAACTTGCAAGTTTTGAAGGATTATTTCTAAGCATTTGCGAACAGAGTGAAAGTTTTAAGATGATACATTAATGTGTTTGTGTCAAGGTGATGAAAAATGGAGCCCCTCACTGGAAACTTTGCAATTATTGAGACTATTTACAGGATGAACATCACATTTCACATCAGGAAACCTGACAGAGTGGCCAGAAGTAGGAAACAGATAACTTCTTGTCTCCTGGTGAGTTCCCTTTCTGTTTAACTGATAGATTAACAAGTCAAATGTGACATTTTGACATTTATTGGTCAAACCAGACTGGTAAGACTTGTAATCAATAGCAACATATAAGAATGTCTTATGCATGAATCATTTAAAGCTGATGTGAAATCTAAGAGGGAGGAGTGTTTGTAGTCGACCAACATGTGGATCCAAAGCTTCCTCACATGAATGTTTAATGCAAAGGTTCAAAATTCAGACGTTTAGCGGTGACATGAGGAGGAGGAGGAGGAGGAGGAGGAGGCACAAACATCCAGTTTTTACATGCTCGTCTTCTCCTCTCTCTCCCTCCATCATCTCATTAATGACATCATCGCCCTCCCCATCTTCTCTTTCATGCCATTTACACGTGTCACTGAATGTCACGAGGCCGATCTCTCCGTTTCACATCTGCAAGCGCATTAATATTCAATCCGCCGCTGAATATTGCATTTCCTCTGGTGCCCGTTGAACTTTTAAATAGGAGGTGCGATGCGTCAATTCGGAGGGAAAAAGTTGAAATCTGGACTTTTTCGAATGACGACGCTCACGTTACATTCAGCACATGCAGCCATTGTTTTGTTTTTCTAAATAATAGATGACAAAATGACAAATCTGACGAACATTTGCGCAGATTTGTTGCCGATACTCTCAGTTTGGTTTAAACAAATCCAAACCAGCGTGTCTTTACTGTTCCAGCCTTCATTTGCAGCGTTATTGGAATTAAAACGTTGGTGATACAGTTAAAGAAACGAGCTTCAGGTCTGTACCTGCTGTACGAGCATCCTGCAGGTTCCTCTCTCTCTGCAGGACTCCCCCCCTCTCACAACAGCACCAACATTTAAAACTCACTAATTTGTTTCCTCGTTTATCGCTTAATTAACTTCCAGCATTTCAGCCGCAAGTCTTGACGATCAATATAAATCACGGCTACAGACGGCGGGAGGGGGGAGAACGCAGCTAATGAGATCAGATTAAGGAACGGAATTACACCCGCTGCCGCCACCGATGATTAGAAATCACTAAGTACCCCTCTGTGCTATTAAAAGGCCATTTAAACAGCGTCCGTATACCCTATTTCTGTCTGTGACGATGCCGTAATTACAGTCGTAGACGCAGATGAATCGCTGCCTCCCACTCGCTCCTCTTGGCCTCTCGCTCTCCGGTCTCGCTGTGCTCGCAGAGAAATCCCAGCAGTTCACTCCGACACGGCGTGCGACGATTTACTGATCTGCTTCCGCGAGTCAACGACAGCAGCAGTCGGCGTTCATCAGCTCCTCGATACTAATTATGCTCCTGGAGACGTTACAGACGACTCAGAGGCTGTTTTAAAGAAAGAAGTATCACTAAATTCACGTAAGAACTGTCTAAGATTGAGGCATGTAGCTGCTGTGAACAGATACAGCTTGGAAAAGTCGAAGCTATCGCACAACACACGGAACAGTCGTCCATCTGTGGGTGATGAAATGACCTTATTTTAACACTCACATGTACGTGAGAAGCAGTCGAACAGAAAGCAGCTCAAAAAGCAACCAAGACTGGATAACCTCAACAGAATCTGAGGCTCCATGTTTGCTTGGAAATCTAAAAAAAAACCTGACACAAAAAGGGAACTGACTCACCGTTTTACACGTGTTTTTGGAGGGTTTTCTTACTTACACAAAAAAGATTTGATAGAGGATGCAAATACTGCAAACTTATGTAACTGCCCTCAATAACAACACCGATATCAGCATGATAACATAACGTGTGACACAATCTAAAGCTAATGTTTGGTTAGCCTTTTTCGCACTGAAAGTTTGTGAGGATGGGGAAACAGCACGCTTTGGGTTGTAATAAATACTTATAATATGCACAATATGCCGGATTTGTAGGTTGCAGTTCATACACGCCTCAATCAAAGATGCAATAAGTGAAGTAAGATCCCAGGTTGTCAAGTAGCAACGATGAAAAGTGCAGAAACATCCCGAACACAGCAAGAAAAGAAGGGAATCTCACCACAGTGATGATTGAAACCAGTTTTCTAGTCTGCACCAGTTTATAATCAATATCTTCCTTTGGGTTAATAACACTTAGATGTTTCTAACCACTGACCTCCTCCGTCTGTGTGTGTTGCTGCTCGGTAACGACTGTTTCCTCCTTTGGTTGAAGAGTTACAGACGACTTCATCAAACAGATTGACTGATGCTGTTGCTTTCCTCGGGAGAAGCAGGTTCGCATGTGAATTTGTGATAAACAGGATGCAGAGTTCTGATATTATTCCGTTTTATCATCCTGCTGGCACGAACAAAGCAGAGCGACGAAGCAGAAACGCAGGTGAGCGAGGAGACGCCATATGGAGTCGAACCGACCTGCTGTTGATCCGAAGCAGCCGGTGACAAACTTGTTGGCCTCACTACGGTGAGGTGTGGAGGAGGCGTGATACCGCTGTGAGCTTATGTTTGCCTTTAACGTGTGGAGATGTAAAACATGGTGTGAATGCATCTCTTTACTAGCATTGTGGCTTCTATTAAAGACTTAATACTGTCAACACGGAGCTGATAAGGAGGTTTCCTGCACTGCACGGCTCTCACGGAAACTTAAACGCTACCAAGAGACGCTTTCAATTTAACCCCAGTGAAGAAGAAGAAGAAGAAGACGCCATGTGAGACTTCATTGTGCCCGACACATCCGACTGCTGCTGTAAAAAGTATTCACCAGGGCCCGATAACAAACGATGTGCCTGTCTGTGTTTTCATTTCAAACATGGAAACCGAGTGTGGATCCTGCGGGCCGGTTACAGACCCGCCGCCCCTCCACCTCCGTGTTTCCCACTGCTGCGCCGAGCACCTGTCTCGCACAAGAGCCCGTCGTCCCAGGATCGTTAATTCACCGTGACTACGTACAGAACAGTTGTGCGTGTTAGTGTAAACATTACGTTTGGCCGGCGGCCATACCCTCCGACCATCCAACAGCTGAGGCTGAACAGAGGCTGGTCCCCAGAGACGGAGATCTCGACAGAAAAGGAGCTTCTATCTGCGGCCTGATGGAGAATCAATCACAGCTCCGCTCTCTTGGATCGCGCTGACCTCCTGTTTCACGGACATGTGTGCTGTAAATCGTAGTCTTCTCATGCGCGAGGAAGTCACCTGCTCGCTCGATAAAGAGCCTGTTTAGGTGGAGTGTCATCGCAAGAGATCTGTGACGGGCAACTGGAGGAGAGAAGATTTAACTTTGTGCCTTTTTACGGCATCTGGGGAGTTTTTCTGCGGACACTTTCTCACCATAAACCGCAGAGAGCCCAGTTTCTTTTCCCAGCAGAAAAAAGAAATGCATATAGTGACAATATATCTTGGCAGATTTAGTAAACTGTACCCATGTGGCACTCCACGTACACTTAAACAAACCATCAGAGTTATTTACGGCTGCAGCAGGAGAACGTGCTGTACTTTCACCTTCCACACCGTCTCTGTCCGCTTCACACAGGAAAAGAAATAAAAAATTAAGAGCGTGTCCTCTTCCCACCCCCTGCACTGTGTAGATAATAAAGATTTAATAGGTGAATTATGGGAAGACGACTGGGACGGGGGGGGTTTACTGTGTGGCAGTGGCAGCCATACATCTCCTCCTCTGCCTCAGTCCAAACAAAGCTCTCTGGGTACGGAGCGTCTCCAGGAATAGCCCCATTCTGGCATCGCTCAAGGCCTTATAAAGCCAGGTACAGAGTCCGGATGCCAGGGATCGAGCTGTCTCTGGGCTCAGACGGGCTGAGATACTGCAGGGTTTCTTCGGTCTTCACAGCCAAGTCGTGTTTCTCTCCCTCTGCCCCTCGAACGCTCTGACAGGAAGCTCTGTCGTAGATCACGACTCATCCGTGACTTTTCACACACGAGAGTCGACGAGCTGGATGTCTTTTGTTGCTGAGGAGCCCTAAAATCCAACTTAACTCCAGTTGTTGCTGCAAAATCCTCGAAACCTGAGCGTCCTGTTGACCTGTTAGTCGTGTAGCTGACAGGTGAGCAGGATTACTCACCTACGAAACATAAATCCAGTCTCACAAAAACACTTTGACCCAATCTCCAGAAGAAATGCTGCATCGCGACGTACAAAGGAAGAAGCTCGACCTGCTTCACCAGGAGTCGACTTCCTGTCCACTGCTCTCAGAGAAGGGCAGTACAGGACGAAGAGGTCAAGTTGTCGAGGTTAAGAAAGGTGTTGCTGCACAAATTTCTCAACAATTCAGACATTTTTCTGTCACTCAGTGGGTGTTTCTACAGAGATTTGCAGCCGAAGGCCTCTAACCTTTGCAGCTTCTCGGGCCGCAGTAGCTAAACTTGTTTTTCCTGCAGATTGAGCTCTTTTGTAATCACTGCCAGAAGTAACATTTCCTCCTGGAGTAAACTTTGTTATCTTTTCCGTGAACTCTCTCTCTCCCGTTTCCTGACTCTCAGTCCACAACAAGCTCTCCTTTACCTGCAGCCGGAACAGGAGGCCGAGTGAGACGCAAGGTCAGAGAGAGAGAAGCCTCCTGGGTGTGATGCTGGGGAGAAAAAAAAGCAGAGACAGCGTGTACGAGGTGATCTCTAATAATGTGGGAGCCGGATGTTTCCTGCTCAGCAGATTGTGTATCTGCTCCTCTCCCACTCACCAAACGAGTGCAAATCACCTTCTGAAGATCCTCACAAGGTCTCAGTATCTTCTAGACCTGGATACAACTTGACACAAAGCAATATGTCATGACATTTTTGAGATGGAAGCACAGTGGCAGATTCTCGATGCACTGCAGCTTAAGAAAACAGTTTTATAGCTGTTGTTTTGTCCACTTAGATATTATTTTATTGATTTAATTGTTTGGTCTAAATGTCATAGAATAGTCTAAAAGCCCAGGATGACGTCCTCAGATGTCTCGTTTTTACACAGATGCAATATTTTGGGACTTGTTTAAAGATTGCGTGCTCTAAACTGTGACTCATACTGCAGGTGAGAGACGAGCGAGCAAAACAGTCGAGGTTTAAATATCAAAAGGAATTGTTGTTTTTTCTTCCCGTGGTGCCGCAGCGGGGATGCTGACTCTCGGTGACGCGCGTCTGCTTTCTGTCGCAGCCACCTAAAAGCTTCTGAATGAGGAAAAACGCCAACAGGTCCTCCGAGCTGCGCCGCTCTGTGATTTCCTCTCTCGGTCTGACGTCTTTCGCTGCGTTTCATTTCTTTCCTCCTGCTCGCAACAGGTGTTCGATTAGAAGTCAAGTCAGATTTATTCCTTTCGCGCAAGGTTTGGCAACGACGCTGAGAGGAAAACAAGACGAATTACAATCTCAGATAGAGACGTGAAGCTGCAGCGGCACCTCAAGTCCATCTACTGTATCCATTAGCAGGAGGAGAAAGCAGCTAATGAACAGCAGGTCGTTGGTTCAGGTCTCCGGAGGGCCCGCGCTGCTGTAATACATTCGGCACTTAACCTGAATCTTAACCTGCGCCGGCTCATTAAACATCCAGCTGTACAAATGGGAAAAAACGTGTAGAGAATGTTTGCCGTTTGGGGATTTTCTTCCAGGAAAGCGCCTGCTCGGCGATGAGGCATTAAAAGGAATCAGTTCCTGTGATGTGGGGAGTTCAGACGGGGTCAGCGCTGCAGGACCGATCTGGCTTTCGTCTCTCCTCACACCTCCAGAGGCAAGTGCACAGAGGAGCTTTTATTGTGGAGATCCTCGTCTCTCCTGCAGCATCCCAAAGCCGCTGAATCGCTGTTGGCTGTTGAAGAAAGTAAAAAAAAAGCTGCCTGTCAGTTTAGCACGACGCATTTCACTTCTTTGGTGTTTACACTTTGATTTGCTTCCCATTTGGGAGCAGAGAGTCGTTAATTACAGTCGGCGCAGGAACAAAATATCAGCTCTGTCCTTCCGAGAAAAAAAAAAGTTTGCCCAGGTTTGTGGAGGACCAGATAAGCTTCTGAAAGGGAAGCGAAGAGAAGAGATAGCTTGTGTTTGTGTACGAGCTCAGTTAGTGACCTTTATCACAGAGAGAGAGAAAAAACACCTCGCACTCTTCTCGTTGACCCTGTTTTTGAAAGGCCACTACTTGTTTTTCATAGATAAACTCTGAACAGAGCTTTATTGTGCAGCAACAAATAAAAAAAAGCTCACACTTGGAAACAGAAGCTAATTAAAAAAGTGCAGCGGCAGCCAGTTCTCTGTGCCAAAATCATCTCACCACCCAACCACAACAACAACACCCTGCGTTAGCCTCCTCACAATGAAAGACATATCGTGTATTTTTAGCCTTTTATTGAGTCGGGGAAAGTTTACTATTCTCTCGGCTCTCAAGATTTCTCTCCGGGGGAATCTGTGGAAGTGATTCCCGTCCCGCTGTGTCGACGTCTACTCAGCCTGAATCTCAAAAAGCTCCAGTTTTCACTCGGACGTTTTGAGTTCTGTATTTTTGGGATCATTATTTATATTTTTAATGCCGAAGATTTCATCTTGATAATGGAATAGAATGGAAATGTAATTATATGTGATCATTTGTCACATTAGGTAGATTTTCATCAGCAGAGGTGGTTGTTTAATGGTGTATACATCAGCAGTGAAGCACATTTGACAGCAGGAACATTTGTGTTTATCTGCCCCAAACAACCAGAATACCTCAGCCGGACGAACAGTAACAACGGCGATGCGGGAGAGAAATGGATCTCCAGTTGCCACAGAGTCAGAGTGTCTGAATCCAGTGCTGGTTTGAGGAGATGGGGGTCATCACCAGATGTCGGCGGAGCCCAGTTGGAGGCGAAGAGGCCGTCCATCCCAGACGCTGATGGGCTCAACTCGGCACAGCTCGCTGGGTGATGGACACACGAATCAGTGCGACAAGTGTCCAACCTGGTCCACTTCCCTCCAATGTGCACATAAAATCATTGTGCTGTTCTTCCTGATACCACAGACTGGCAGGTCGTAGGTGTGTCCAACAGGCTGCGAATCAATTTGGCTGCTCGCCGATTGAAGGCATTCCTCTCCAACCAAACGCCCTGCAGAGCACTGCCAGACCTAAATATTCGAGCTGCCTTTCTTTTGGCTACTTGACCCCAGAGCTCCACCAGTGATAAAGGATTAAATGCCTTGCTCAGGGGCTCATCTGCGGCATGAAATAATTTGGGCTGCGAAGCCGAAGTTGCTGCAGCGGGTGACCTAAGCTGCACCAGCGGGGGGTCAGCGAGCTCGAGCGATGCCCCCCCTGCTCTCTGCAGCTGTCTGCGCTGGCAGCGGATGCGGCCAGACGCTGCCAGTCACCAGCACTGTCAGATCAAGTCAGTAACGATCTCCTGGAAGCTGTTCAAC
>CAEMYA010000211.1:1357404-1383667 GCA_903131615.1 Diplodus sargus
TTTACGAGGTAAAGACACATATGAATATATATATATATATATATATATAGCTTCTGGTTTGGGTCAGCATGAGACAATATTTCATTTAACCCAGTCAGATCTGATGAAGGATCCTTAATGGGATCCACCTCCGTCCACCTGGATAATCAGCATATAATGTGAGTCCGATACGTCACATTTGGTGCAAATGTCGACCTTCGACGTATCCGTAGATTGCAGAAGCATTAACGGCAAAAATGCAAAATGTGCAAACAGCAGGAGTATTTTGCATTGATTCAAACTGAGGCATTTAATACTTTGTCTTTGCAAAATGTGAGTTTAATTCGCCGTCTTTATCTGCTCAGTTCGGTGGATGATGGATAAACAAACGTTGCTCCATTTTCGTTCGTTGCTGTGGTGTTTTTCAGCCGTACTTTCCGCTCTTGTTCCTGTTTTCTTCCCTTGTTTGTCTTGGTTGCTATCTCCTCTCATGCTAACGTCCAAAACCAGAGACGTTTAGTGTCTCATTTTCAAGCAACAGACAGATTTTTTTCCAGGGAACGAGCTCCCAGACTCTGCGTGATTAGACCGCAAATGTAAAAGCTTTCACGAACTGGCTGCAGGTCGAATCACTGGTAGCAAATCTGACCTTTATTTACATAAAGCTGTCGTGCACTGTTACTTTTAATGTTTTAAAGTTTCTCCTTCCTTCTTCTTCTTCTTCTTCTTCTGCAGCTCGCATGGGAATCGTTTCCAACCCGACAGACGTGTTATAGCGGTATGTTTCGGATGAGTCACAAGCAGTTGGGCACCTTTCAACTCTTGCCTGCTGTTTAAAATATCCACCGTTTCTCTCTCCGTCGCATGGCGGAGATCTCAGCGGAGACCACAGGGAGCGAGCAGACGGCAGCTTCTTCTCTCTGTGAATCATCATCCAGCCTCCTGCCTGCTGATTCTGACACTTTATTGAACTTTGAGGAAAGAGTTTGTTTCCTCCAACTCTCAAACGCTCATCAAGACTCATAAAGACATAAATAGATGTAACGTGATATGAACAAAGAAGACAAAAATCCAGCAGCTGTAAAATCAAGCGAGGAGCCGCTCCTGGATTCAACTGTCTCTCCTTGTCAGTTTATCTTTTCATTGACAGAATCGCACATTTCTTTTTTAACAAACCAGGCAATAACAACAAACTGTCACATTTGGATTTTCACAAATTCACAAGAAGCCGTCAGCTCAGCTGGGACAAACACGCAGCAGCGGCGGCAGCGAGGAAACGTGGTGCAAAATGCGACTTCGACAACTGTAAAAACACTTCTCACGAGCCGGTTCGGTTCTCTCATTCCTCTGGATCTTCTCTCACCAGCCAAGGATTTTTCCGAGAGGAGACGTGAAGAGAAAAGAGTGGAGAGAGGAAAAATAATGCCAGCTACTGCAGAGTTGTCATCTCTGAAAGCGTGACGTGCCCGTTGAGATCTCTGCGGCTCCGGCCAGTAAAGCTCACAGCAGCGAGCAGCATGGGATGATGGGCGATGTGAAAAGGGCTCTCGGTCCCCCGTGCGGACTTCCTGCTCCGGGCCAATCGGCCAAGACAAATCATAACACAGTGTACCAGACAACCACAGGAACTGATGTGACCCTGAATGCAACTCTGACCTCCCTCTGCAGGATGTGGCCTCTTCTCTTTTTCTTCCCTTTTGCGGCTGTATGTGTCCGTGGCTCATACATGTGTATTTTTTACATTCGATTGGCTTTTTTCACACGGAAAAGGACGTTTTTCCAACCTGTCCTCATCAGGAAAACGACATATAGGTCTACTGGATGTCAGGCGATGGCTGATGTACGAAACGAGCTCAGCAGTCCGCTGCTCGCGTCCTGTGTGCAGCAGAAAGTCACGTTGAGTTATTTTAACTTAGTCCACAAACACAATCTGACTCAAAGTACGTCTGCACAGCCTCACAAAGCCACTAGCTTGGCGTCAGAGCTGCGGGGCTGTTTTCCAACATGCCTGTAGCAAATTGAAACCCGGTCGACCCAAACACAGAGATTCAATATTGCTGATGCTTGAACTCTGTTTATGATTTTGACCCCCAGAAGAAAAACTAACTGGATGCCACTGGAGGAAAACGACTTCTGTGTCCACGCCTGGAGACAGAATCGGTCCGTGCGAGGTTGGAAATCACATCCAAGCGTAATTGGCCTAAACTGGACAAACTTGTTTATTCTCCCCATTAAAAACAAACCCTGTGTTCGTTTCATTCACCGTCACTTGCACCATTGTTCTCCTTCTAGTATCCAAACTGCCTTTCGGTGTAATTATGCACAGTACGCCACCGCCGCCACAGTAATAAGGAACTCAGATGTGAACTCTGCCCTCCGCCGCCGCCCCCCCGACTATCCTCCTGCCCACTGCGCTGACCGGTCGCCATGGCAACTGGCACAAAACTCATCTTCTTTTTTAAAAAATTTGGCTTATGTCTTTTTGGGAAAAAAAAGTGAACAGTTGTATTTGCAGTACGCGCTGTGAAAACACATCTTTCATATGGTGCCAGAGAGCCGGCGTGGCTTTGTCCTCTGTGCAAATATGAGTGGCAGCCTCTTTTCTAGCCCCCGAGCAAACATCACAGTCCTCATCATCCTCCTCCTCCTCCTCCTCCTCCTCATCGCTCCTCGCTGGGCTGAAGGTACCGTGGGACTGCTGCAGTGTGAAGAAAGAACCGGTGGCACTGGGATTGATTTGGCTTTAATTAACCATTGTACGATGATCCACGACTTCTGCCAAACAGCCGGCATGATTTACGGTCCCGCCTGTGGTTGAATGCGGGGGTACAGGAGGCGGCTTCAGCCGGGCTTGTTCTGCTGCTAAAAGTGGTCCGGGCTGAGCCAGAACCGCAGAGTTCTAATCTGATATCCAAGACACCAAAATAAACATAAAGTCAATCTGAAAAGCATTTAATTTTACATAAAATCTGCAGGATATTTTCTCCAAAAATGTTGTTTTTGTTACAGTTAGGAAACAAAAATCCACAAGAGTTTATATTGTGAGCTTAAAAAGGCATTAAGGATGTTAATGATTGATTTATTATCATTTGATAAGGCTTTATAGATTATAGACATTAATAAGCAGAAGTGGGCCAAGGTCAGGACCTCATACTCAAAAAGCACCCACTGCTCCGTCTACAGCCTCGAGGAGCTCAGACGGTTTAAAATCCTTGAATGAAAATGAACGACAAATTACGAAATAAACCATGATTCCAAAACCATAAATAACTATTTAAAGAATGTGAATTTACAAATATTCTATGAGGGACTAACACAAATCCTTTCAGAATAAATTAGAAGATATTTAAACGTAATATAAAAACAAAAAAATAACTCTAAAAGACGTTCCTGTCCACCACAGAGGGCCCACTGGTGGACAGGAGTCCCATTGCAACAACTCAAAATGCATAAAGGGAAAAACAGAGTTGGAGAAAGTGTTTTTTTTCCAATTCACACATAAGTCTTGTGACAACATTTACATATATACTGGTTCCCTATAAAAGTCTTTCATTGCACAACCAGACATGTTTAATTGCTTAAGAAGTCAGTAAATGGTGTGATTGTTTTCCTCTGTGTGACCTCGAGTCGCCCGTGTGTTGTTATGTATTTTACTTACACAGAAAGGAAAGTAAGCCACTCACCTTTGTGTGTACTTTGACCTCGAGATAATAAAAAAGGAACAACCCTGTAAATGTTCCTCCGTCCTGAACGCTCAGCTCTCAGCTGATTGGAGCGGCGTCTTCTTTTAAAAAAAGGGAAACAGTGCAAATGACTGACTAAGCAGAGCAACATCTCCTCCCTCGCTCAGCGTAGCAGGCCGAGGATCCCGCTGCGCTCGCATCCCCACCAGTCAATACTTTTAAAAAGACATGAGAAAGAGGAAAGTATTAGCACATCAAAGGCCGGCATCTGACACAGCCCGGCCTGTCTGCTTCAACCTACAGTAAGTGGGGAGCAGAGAGGAGGAGGGAGAAGCGAGCGTCTGCCGGTCGAAGCTCACCGAGGAGTTTTTTTCATCGCTGCTCGTCAGTCACACGAGGAGAGGTAGTCTGCACCCACAAGGAAGGGATTAGGAGGGATACGAGGAGGCCGCTGTTAGAGATGAGGGCTCTGCTCCTCGCCTCGGGCTCTGATTAAACCCAGCACACACACACACACACACACACACACACACTAGAGTTTGCGGTGTGAAAAGGTCAGAGGGCAAAAGTGGAAGGGTGAGAAAGAAGGTGCTCATGAGACGGTGGGAAGAATAAAAGGGTGAGAAGTAACTGAGAGAGAAGAAGACAAAAGGTGTGAAGCAGGTACAAAAACGCAGGATTTTCATATTCCTCTCCGGGCTTCCGTAGAACTAGAAGACGGAGTTCCCTTAAAGCCAAACTCTCACCGAAATGCAACCAGCCAAGAAGTGTCGATCTCAGAATGTGACGTAACATGTTAAGGAGAGTTAAGGTGGAATTATTGTCTTCCAGCAACAACTATCCACGCTTTTGATTTGAGTAACGACAAAACAACGAATTATCCTGCATTTATATGGAACTAAGCTTTAGGAGCATTCCACCTTAACTGTCCTCCAGGTTACATCGCATTCTGAGATCGACACTTCTCCACTGGCAGGACGGCGGCGAGCGGAACAAGCTGCTGCTAACGTGAGTTGTTCAAAAACCTTCTTTTTAGTAACTCTGTGTACACAAACAATGTTCTCAATGCTCGTGTTCACGTGTAGAGACCCTGGTGATACTACGAGCAAAGTTTCATGTTGTGTCGAGCCTTCTTAGTGTTTTAAAAACAGCTAATTTGCACCTAGCGCTCCCATTGAAAATGAGTTTGACCCAAAAACGAGAATACAGTAAATCTCTTTCGTCGTAATTATGCTTTGACACAAAGGTTTGACTCGGCTACATTTACAAAAAAAGCCTGGGTTGCATTTTGGTTTCACTTTAATTGACTGATTTCCTGCACAAAATGTCCCTCTAACTCTTCCTCCTCTGACAGGAAAATTAATAAATAGCTTTTATTAATTCACAAATTAAAACTGCCTCATTGTTCTCTACCAAATGTGAGAAAAGACAAACTGCGAAGACACAAAATGAGGTGACGAACTTCAAATGAAGGTAATTGTTTTTTTCTCATTTACTCGCAGACCGCAATCCTCCTGTCTCGAGTGCAAACACTTCTTCTTAAGTGGGCTTTTCTTTGTGCTCTGACACACGCGGTATCTGATGCTGAGAGTCTGTGGGAGAGGCGGCAGGCAGGTGACGGCATAAATGGCAGGCAGTTCAACAGGTGCTGTGGTAAGAGGCAGCGCTGACAGACAGGAAGAGAGATGAATGTTCGGTGTCGAATCCCTCCGCTGGCTCCGGTCCGCTGTCAATGAGGTGAAGACAACCAGAAGAGAGCAGAAGAGTGAAGAGAAAATACGGAGGGGGAAAGAAAAAAAAAAGGAGGGGGAAAGAAGAAAAAAAGAGATTCTTGGCCGGGATGTCGGACGTACTGTATTACAGCTGTATTTAATAAAAGGCACAGCAGCATTGATCTGAGACGGGGGAATTTCTCCAAACATCCTGTAGAGCTAAAAAGGCCGATGGGATCCCCGCGCTGCTCTGATTGAGGGCTTCCTGTTTAAGCACTTAATGAGGAACTGGGGAAAAATGTAACTTCCAGGTCTCCCAGCTTGGATGCTTTCCTGAAAATAAGAATGAAGCCCCCCTTCTACTCCAGAAATCACCTGCTTCTGCTATATTTTATGTTTAAAGCAGGTTTAAAGCCACGAGGGGGCGGAGAGACTCAGTTACACCTCCAGCAGAAACTAAGCAATTAATTATAACGCGATTGTTTCTGGCCAGAATGAACGGCAGACCAGGAGAACATAGTGGAGAATTTAGCAGCTGAAGAGACACATATATCTGTCAGAGAGACCAAAACAGAGCTAAAAGACAGTAAAAACTGATTTAAAGACGTAGCGCTTCCTGCCCAGCGATGAAATGTGTTAGTTGCTTCTTCCCTTTGTTGCAAAATGGTTTTACAAACGTACCTCAGTTTGAAAAGTTTATATAAAAGCACGTTTGTTTTGTTCGTCCCTCATTGTGAGCTTTGTCCTTCTGTCTCACCTTCAGGACATCAAGGTGAACGACTAACAATCACTAAAGATTAATAATAAATCATTTCTTATCTACTAAGTGTGCAGCTCAGGCAGAGCTCAAAGATCAGCTCACTGCAAAAACTCTGTGTGATCATAATAAAATAAAAACATATAGCAGAAGCACTTCCAAAATAAAGTGTAAATGTGCCGTGTCAGTTTCAGTTCAGCTCATTCAGCAGGAAAGACTTCCAGGAAGGATCTGGGAAACTGTGAAACCTTAAGTCGTGATCTATTTGTGCAGTTCATGAGAAACGAAACTCAGCCGCTGCAGCGTTATCGCGCTCAGCTGACTCACCCCGCAGCTCCTCGGTTACAGCGTTCGCACCGACTCGTGGAGTTAATGATTTGCCCTGCGGCCTGTTTCTGTGTTTATCACCGCTCCTCGTGTGTCTTTACGTCAGGAAAACGAAAGTGCAGTTAGGTTTCCATTCCGGCAGCATAAATTGGCTGCGAGACGACGCTGTTGTCACTCGACAGCTGAGGAACTGAAGACATGGCTCCAACTCTGGTGAGTCTCCTGCTGCTTTAACACATGTGGATTTTAATCTGCCTCATTTCTGCTTTACACTGGCAATTATCTAAATACTTACAGATTCATTCATTTATTATTTATTTCGGCATTTTTAGTACAACCATGGCGCAAAGCCCGGAGACCTGATCCAGATCTCCCGTGAGAATTACGAGCACTGGGCCATCTACATCGGCGGGAATGAAGTCGTCCATTTGATCCCTGCAAGTGAGTGAAGTCGTGTTTATTTGAGTTTTGTTACCGAGTTTGTTAAAACCGTGACTTACCATCGTTTCCTCTCTATCTGTTTCCTCCGTGCGCACACAGCTGATGATTTAGGTGCGTTGGGTAACCTGGCGATGCTCTTCGACAGCAGAGGAGCGCAGGTGAGGCGTCAGAAGATCTGGGAGGTCGTCCGCTTCGACAGTTTCGAAGTCAACAACCTCCTGGACGACAAGTACCAGCCTCGCGAGCGCCACGCCATCGTGAGGGAGGCCTGCAGCATGGTGGGCGACGTGATGCCGTACTGCATCGCCACTCACAACTGCGAGCACTTTGTCACGGGGCTGCGATACGGCAAGCCGGAGTCACGACAGGTGATCTTTTCCTAAACCAAACTGCAACAGTTTAAATCCCAAAATATGTACCATGTTTGTCCTCTGGACGTAAAACAGTCAAATAAAACTGACGCATCTTTTATGTTTTGTCTTCTGCAGGTTAAACAAGTGGCTGCGATCGGAGGCGCGGCTATCGCAGGTGTAGGCATCCTCGCTTTGGGCGCCGCTCTGTTCTCCATGCTCAAAGAAGACGACCACGAACACAGACGCCATAAGTGACGAAGGCAACGAAGCAAGTTACAAAGAATGATCTGTGTATTACAATCATTTCACATTTCATTCTGTCTTTGTTTGCCGGATCACTGTGAAGACACACTGTCCGTTAATAAACTGCTGCAGGTTCATGTTTGTTTGCTTAATATAATTATGTTTCCACATAAGACACTATAAGATGTAAATACAGTCAAATTTATATATTTATACGATCCATTTATGTTTGTTTGTCTCCTGTGTTTGTATATTTATGGTATTAATTTATGTACACAATAAATTCAAACAACTCTACTTCGAACTCTGGTTTTGTATTATTTTAACATGTTTTCTTCTGTTGTGTGTTCAACATTACATGCAGATTTAGCCACTCGTATAACTTCTGTTTTCCATCAATCACGACTGACAAGAGATGCCGAGGAGCAAAAGCGGAGGATATAATACTGCTCGCTGGGACCGAGGCGGCTCAGAGGAGCAGGAGAAAACTGAGTAATGTTTTTCTTTCGGCCTAGTTATGAGCTTAAAGGGTGTTTATCCCCCCGTCGTCTCCGTGCCAGCATTGTGCCACATCACAATCTCACCACTGTTCACATGTGGATCCCCGTCACAGCTGAGGCAGGTGGGGAGGAGCAGATTCACACAATAATACCATGTGGTCCGCTCGCTCGCTGTGTCTGTGTGTTCCTACATCTCTGTGAGGACATGTGGGGAAGTTCGGCCTGTTAAAGAGTTTCATAGCGCACAAAATACGTCTGGAGCTTTACAGCAAAACAGCCTGAATTTCCACTCGCATGAGGGTGAGAAAATAATGAGTCAGTGTTTATTTTGTGGGTGGAGTTATTCTTTAATGTCAACATGAGGTATCGAAGTACACGTGTACACATTAGCTGTTGGTTTGATTATGACCTGTATGTTTGTGTGTGTGTGTGTGTGTGTGTACTTGTTACAACCTTCTTAACCTACAAAGTGAGGAGTGTTTGAATGTTAATTTTAAGGGTAATGATAGATTTAGTTGTGAGCGAGGAGCTCAGGAATCGTTATGTCAATGAGGCTCCTCACAAGTGTAGTATAGAAGTACGTGTGTGTGTGTGTGTGTGACAGCTGAGTGAAGGATCACCGTGACACACACACACACACACACACACACACATTCTCTCCTCGGGGCTGCTCCTCCCCTCGCTGGAGGCCAGTGAAGGATCAGACAGAGCTGCCCTGCAAAAAATAACCGTGCATCTTGTCGACTAATATTCTCAGTGTTGTCTAATATCTACAATTTCATTTTCCAGAACAAAAAGTTGATCTGTGCGGTAGAAAATCTGCCGTTTTGCAGTATAAATCCAGCACAGTCCTGTCTTTGTCCGCTTAGTCTATAAAACTGACGACAAATTAATCTGAATTGTTAATCTGACTACATACGGGTGACAAATCACTTCAGAATCCTTCACAGCAAAGTTAAATCTGACAGTGTTTTTTTTTTGCAGTGTAGAAAACGGGCCTCGGGGCCCGCGGCCAGGCCTGTAAAGCTGCTAGCAGGTGGGGGCAGTTGGGCTCGCCTGGTGACCAGAATCAGCACAGCACCCCACATTGTTCCCGAGGTCACCCCCTCAGAGCCCCATGAAATCCAGAGAGGGCTGCAGAGGCTCCAACCGTGGGACCGGCTCCAGAAATAATAAAACCTCATACCCACCACGAGAAGATGGCTTATCGTGGCTGATCATTAGGCTCAGAATGAGCTCAGAAATAATCACCATGCATAACAAATGTGCGGCGATGTCACTTAGTGGGCACTGATAGAGATGCAGTGACACTGGCGATGAAACAAAGCCTTGAATTTAAGTGTTTATTGGAAGTTTGCATTCATTTCTTAATCAATAACTACAGACAGATGCCAAATGTAAACCCAGCTCTTCAGTTTTCATCAGCACCTCCATCGTCTGTTCCGATTATATCAGCTGCGTTCGGGAATTTGGCAAAAACCTGAATTCAGCCGGTTGCCAAATAGAATCTGTCCCATCGTTACAGTCAATAACTGCTTCCATAATGGCAGCAATTACCAGCAACTGTTCCATTTTGAAGGAATTAAAAATTATGACAAATCCCAAAAAGGGACCCAGACTATAAGACTGAATATTCAACCCAATATTCTTCTTTCTTCGTTTCTGAAACGCTTCATCACAAGAGGTGAGGATTAAAGTTCTGCTCCTGGCAACTTGCTTTAAGTGGTAAAATGAGTGATTGGTATTCCTTCGCTATCTTCTCCGAGCTGCCCGTTCCACAGCTGTCAACTGGAGCATCTTTTTTCTTTTTGAAAAATCGAACTGCAATCTTGTTTTTCTCCACATACAGATCAGTGTCTGCTCCGCTAAACTCCAGATGGTGGTGCTAATGCATATGAAGTAGTTTGGCAACCCAGAAAAAAAACGGCACAAAGAGAACAACTTTTAAACTTTGGCAGCTTAGGCAACATTTTTTAACAAGATGTCAGGACTTTTCGCAGTCGTATTGCATGCAAAATAAATCAGTATTTTTAAGGAGAAGTTGGGACATCTTGCAGACGTCTTAAGCAGCAAAAACACCAGATATTATCATCAAGACATCGGGACTTTTTACAGCCAACTTAGGGCAACAAAACCAGATATTTTCAACAATGTGTCGGGACCTTTTGTAGTTATCTTTGGATATTTGTGTTGAGAAATCTGGACTTTTTGCAGCTGTGTTTGGGCAACAAAATCAGGTTTTTAACCACATTGTCGTGACAACACAGCATTGAAAATTGAAACATAGAGAAACACAAAGTTTCTGCTGATCTAGTTGCACCGTGATGATCTTAAACGCTTCTCAGATGCATTTACACTTTATTATTCTTGGTTTTGGTTAAAAGGTTCGACTTACTGTAAGGTTCGCCCACTCCTAACCTTCATGTTTTGGCTGCAGCTCTTCCATCTTCCACATTTAAAAGAAAAACACATTTCTAGACGACAGGGTTAAAAAAAGAATCTCACATGACTGCAGGCGAGAGGGATTCACATCGCGGACTAGCAGGCGGCAGGATTGTCACATCTGATAGCAACATGTCGGTATAGGAGGAAAAACAAAATCTTGGAAGGCGTCCCTGTGGATAAAAACCTAAGAAAGCTGCCAGCCAACACAGGAAATCACTTTCTTAGCATTTCAGCATATGACCACCCAGCAGCACATGTTCCACAGGCACCTGCGAGTCTAAGGTAGACGATTAATAACACGGCTGATTAATTAAATAACTAATATGCTCTAAAGTGTTGGAAATTATAGATTTTGATGTCCTCCCTGATTAAGAAGTAAGATTAATGATCTCAGAGGTGCTTCACCACGGAGACTCCGGCACAGACGATGCATTTTGCTCTTTGGTCACGGTTTTTACGAAACAGAACTTTCTATAGTGAGTTTCCATTGTGATAGAGGAAACACTGGGCCAACATGAATTACCACAGCTAGTAAAAGACCAGTGTGACAGGCGGCCACGGAGGCCAAAAAACCAACTACCTTTGGTGTCTGTGTCACAGGATATATGGCTCCCCTCTCTGCGGCCTGTCACCGCTAACTTCTCACGTTCGAGTTCCCCCGGCGGGCAGACGGAGGGGAGGTGGTGCAGTGAAGGCAGCGGCCAGGAGCGCTGTCAAAGCCCCAAACTTGGTCCATTTTGGTACAAAGATGTCATTGAGCCTTGTGTCTTTGCACCTGCTCGAGTCGTGGAGGAGATGGCAGAGGCTCTTCCTATGTGTCTCTGGCTGGCGGAGGGGGGGGGAAGACAACGGTCCGGCGCCTCCTCGCTGCAAAACAAGCCCAACAAACGGTGTTTAAAGATGTTTTTTTTTTTTTCAAGGTGAACTGCTGCCGTGCCAGATAAGTCAACAAATGAGAGCCAGTGAAACTTTGTTCGTCGTGTGAGGGGCTTTTTGTGCAGAGAGAGCGGGGAGGGGGGGATCAGGACCACATAAAGAGGAGAGCCAGGAGGACGTGGTTTTGGAGATGGCAGGTTGGACCACCCTTAATGTGAGGTTTTCTCTGGACGGAGATGCCCGCTCAGGTGGCAGCGGTTGAAGCAGCCACATCACCAC
The DNA here is from genome assembly GCA_903131615.1 of Diplodus sargus. NCBI lineage: Eukaryota > Metazoa > Chordata > Actinopteri > Spariformes > Sparidae > Diplodus > Diplodus sargus. The sequence goes on from CAEMYA010000211.1 coordinate 1,369,000, forward strand.
CTCCATCCCTCCTCCTCCTCCTCCTCCTCCTCCTCCTCGTCTCCCTGCGCGCTCACAATGAGGAAACTGTTTCAACGAGACGACGAGGGCTCTGACGGAGAGAGATTAGAATAACAATGGCCCTGGGTTAATGATGTTTGTGCCGTTAAAGACACAAAGTCGTTACTAAAAAAGCCATTAAGGCCTCGGAGTCAAAGGCGAATGAAAGGAGTGTTTTTACGATGATTACTTGCAGTGAATTCTAAACAGAACAGCGATCAACACACAAAAACACCAGCGGCTCGATGTCCCGTTTTTACGGCGGGTCCTCGCCACGTTTCATGTTGCTGTAACTCCTTTTTTTTTTCTTAAAGTTTATGAGATAGTGGCATGTTTCATGAATTAGCTGCGGCTCCTTTCAAGGCTCCTCACCCCGACTTCTTCTTCTTCTTCTTCTTCACTCGGCTCCACTCATCATGTCGAGGCAGCAGGCTGAGCCGAGTCGGAGCTGGCAGAAGGGGGCAAAAAAAAAAAAAAGCCTAAAGGAGGGGGTGAAAAGAAAGAGAAGGCTTTGAAGAAGACTGAGCTCGCAAAGCTGTATTTTAAAGTTGGATGGCACATCAGAGGCACGAGCAGCTACAGTTCTGCCTTTTTAAGGGATATATATGCGCTCGTAGCGCGGCATCCAAAAAGAGCATTCTCTTTATAGCCGAGCAGACTGAGACCAAACATTCACCGCCGCGCTCCCAGGCCTAATTATCCTCTTGGATCGCAAACAGTTGAGCCGAGTTTCAGAGGAGCAGACGCGAGCGGGAGGACGGCTACATCTTAAAATAATTAAATGTGACATGATTTCGGCTGTTATTTACATTCACATTATAGCCTGACACTATCGCTTAGTGCAACAGTAGAATAACTTTCATTTCCTGCGCTCCCCCCGTGTCCTTGAAGTGCACGTCTAATAGAGATATGATAGGGGGGGAAATAAATGAAAGCCGGGCCAAGAGTGGAGCTGAAAAGAAAGCTAATCATCGAATGTTATCCTTAGAATCATAAATCTGTTCCGTGTTCAGAGTCAGCTCGAACTGTCTGGTGTTTTCTTGAAGGACTAATCGTCTTCCTCTCCAGCAACACGCTCCCAACAGAGACGCCTCCTCTGCAGGTTTTCTGCTCCGAGTCTTAAAGCGAATTAAAGATTACATCAATTACAAACAAGTCGTCTATTCAGCAATGAGGCGGGTTAAAATAGACGTTTCCTCGATGTAATTCTAAATGTTTGAACCACAATACAGCCAGTACAATGTTCCTGAAGTTTGGTTGTTCAAAAGTGTGATTCTGAAACTGTGCTAAACTTCTCAGTGTGATTAAAACGTACTCAGGCTTATAATACGCTGCCAGGCCGCGTCTGAAGGTAAAAGTATTTATAACTGCTCCAAACCCTCAAACACCAAAGCAATTTTGGGACGCTTTGTATTTATTTTTGCCTTTCCTTCCGATATTCTAGCCATCTGCATCAAGTGCCGAACAACATCAGATTCAGGAGAACCATAAGATTCAATGTGACACATGAAAATGTTTACAAGAGTAAACTCAGGAAGTTTTAGTTGTACCTTCTAAAAAGATGCACTTCAATGTTTCAGACTTCCATATCATTTTTTATTGACGTCTGACCTTTCCTAAGCAAATTACAGCAAATATTATAATAGTATTATCTGCATTTTTCAACATGATTTTTCAAATCATAACGGAGCAAAACATCGAAGCAAAAGTGACTCAGCTCGTTGGCCAAGAGAAGGAAACTATCCGAGTTTACTTAATCTGTATCTTCTTACTGAAACAAAGATCTTCGTGAGCTTGAATCGAACTACTTGCGTATTTTTAGCTCCTCTGATGGGCTTAATTTGAAGAGTCTGTAATCGACACAATAATCTTTTAAATATTGGGGTAACAGTTCTGGAAATAGTGTGAAAATCAGCGTAGAAAACAGAAATTCTAATCCTGCGTACTTCCACAGTCTGCACAGCTGGTCAGCTGCTGCATGAAGGATGTTTGTTCGTCCGATTTACAGGAAAAACTGACTAAAATTCAGATGCAACTTTCTCAATTTCAGTGTTAAAACTGCGGTTTGTTGGAAGCATACTGACACGCTAAGATTGACCGAACAGCTTCTTACTCTGACAACAAGCCTGACGAGATTTAAGGAGTAAAAACCTGATTCCCAGCTGGGTCCAATCTTCAGACCAGACATTATATTTTCATTTTCTGATATTGCAACAGCAGCCGAAACTCAAACAGCAGTAAAACAAACGTAAACTCCTCGGAGGCCTCGGGGGAATATAAGCAACCAGTAGTTAGCAGCATGAGGGTCAAACCAAACAATAGAAAAACCAAATATTCCCCCTCAAATATTTATGTTTGGGAGAATTCCCATCTCTCTAACATTACACTCAATCAGCGTTCGGAGTAAATAAGCCGACTGCGGAGGTCAGCGCCGCGTCGGACGCAACAAAGAGTTTGGGAAACGAGAGCCGGGGTGGTGAAAGCAGCTTGTGATTGTGAATACACGCAGGGAGAGAAAAGAAAAACAAAAAAAGAAATTAGAACGCCTATTTCTGAAAATGATGAAGTGTGACATGTGCTCAGCCCTCATCTAAACGCTCGCCGCCTCCCTCCCACACAGGCTCGGAGAGGTGACTGCGGGGAGAGAGAGAGAGGAGGAACGGAGGAAATGCCTGTGGCTCAGCCTTCTTATTTTTCCATGGCAGCGTTATAAACATATAGAGCAATAACGTCTCCTGTACGTTCCCTCTCTGCCCGCAGAACTGCGGCCGGCCCCTCAGAAAGCAGCACTGTGTCATTACTTGAATGCCGTCTGTGTGCACATACGTGTTCTTATCAGTCTTCTGCTGCGCTCTCACATCTGCCCGCGACATAGAATAAGCTCAAATGTTTATGTTTCCTGTGTAAAACGATCCCCCCCGCTCCGAACACAGGTAGATTCACGGAGACGCCGGCGTAAATATGTCACAGAAATAGACCGGGGAGGTAAATGGTGGAGATTGTGTGTCGGCTGAATGGACCCGACTGTCCAGGAAACGGGAATAAAAAGGTCTTTGCATGCACAGATCTGCAGCTCAGCCTCCTCCTCCAGAACCAGGAGTCAAGCCTGACACGTTTACCTGTTTATGTACAGGAGCATTTTATTGATTATGTACAGTGAAAACCATTCAGAGACAGAAAAAAGTCTCCACCACACGTTCATCACTCAATATTTGTGTAATGTCGAGTTTCCACGAGTGTCGCTGACTGTCGTTTATTTCAGCAATCATTCTCCCAATAAAGTTTTAAACCATTAATGTATTACTAGACTGCGTTTTACTGTAAACATGTTGATTTAATTACTGTTTATTTCACAGATTTATTGTTTTTAATACACAAAATATCTTTAAACTTACAAGATAGACTGACTTTATTTAATTACCATAACATTTCATTTTTTTCACATAAAAATACTTTCACAACGTCAAATTTATTAACTGATTAACTAAAAGAAGTATTGATTCTGTAGTTACATTTACAAGTATTGTGCAGTTCCATAGATTTGTATGTTAACGGTTGCATGTGTACAGTGTATTTACACCAAATTAACTATTTATATATGTATATTTATTTAACTTCACTGTTCTGCAATTGAAAGCTTGGTTATTTGTATTATAACAGTGTTTGGCTGTATTTAAAGGGTAATTTTTAATTGTTTATAATCAAGAATTAAAAGGCCAAACAACAAACATGTCAAATTAAAGTAGAAAACTGTATTTTGTTAAATAATTACCGCATTTTTACGATTTTACGATTATTTTTACAGTATCTTTGGCGCCTCCTGCTGCCAGAATATCACTGTTTTTGTTTTCTACAGTGTACTTGTTATTTTTTCCATATCATGGGAATTTTTTTTGACTTGACTCACAAACGTGTTTTTGTTAACGAATAATTACCACATTTCTTTATGATTTTGTATATTATTTTACAGTATCTTTGGCGCCTCCTGCTGCCAGAATATCACTGTTTAGTTTTTACAGTGTACCAGCTATTTTTTCATATCGTGGGAATTTTATTTTGAAGTTTGGACATTTTTCTCCGGTTGTTCACCCAAAATCTAAGTGACAAAATGGGTAAATAATCTACGCAATACTTTAACATAAAGTGTCTTTGTGAGGTGCTGAGTAATGTGCCGGGCCACCAGAACATCTTCGCTACTTCTTAGCATTGATTAGAACTCCTCGAGCCGCTTGATGCTTCGATGACGGTGCCGTCTAACTCGTCCAGAAAACGCTGCAGTTTATTATTCACACCGTTTTCATTACCCTCAAACCGTTCAGTGTCCAGATCTCATCCTGGAACAGACTATTTCTGATTGATCTGTAGTGACCCTTCAATCTGAGGAGACGCAAATCATGACAGAAAAACGCCTCCCACACAATAACAGAGTGGCAAAAATACAAAATCAAATCAAGCTACATGTCTGGATGAGACCTCAGAACGGTGTGTCGTGTTTTCTGTTTTGACATTTGAAGCTTCGCGTCAGTATAAAATCTCGTGCCATCTCTCAGCTTCGTGTTTAGCACTTGTTGTTGTGCTCTTTGTGTTTTTTCAGAATGTTTCAACAAATTAAAATACTTCCCGCCTCGCTCTGTATATCACACTCGTCATCTGTGTCTCTTTATTTAATTGTGAAATTACAGTTTTTGTCGGGTCTTATGATTTATCTGTCTGTTGTCAGACAGAAAACATAATCCCTCCAACATCTCTTACACGCAGACAGAAAATACACAACAAAGCAATCTAAAATTGTGTTGTTTGTCATTTTCTTGTTTTTGCCATTTTTCCTCTGTAATTACACGTCTCATATCAAAAAAGACAGTATGAATAACGTCCTCATGTTCCGTCCTCGTCTACGTCTTTAAGCATTCTCTAAAATTACCTTTTTCAGGAATAACACTTTTGGTCTAAAATGTCTGGATCGGATCTCTGCATGTTTTCTTCATAATTTTACATTCAGGACTTGATATCGCCGTGAAAGCCTGAAGTATTCACGAGTTCGTCAACATCTTGGAGCATTTTGTTCCGTAGATGTTCTGATGAACAGGCCCGATTCTGACTCTGCTGTGAAGACGCACCAGCTGGACGGAGCTCGTCTCGCAGTCTGCCTCCTGTCGTGCTTTTAACGGCGACGTCCAATTAAGGTTTTAAGACTGAGTTTTGTTTTTATCAACATAACTTCAACATTAATGCTGTGAGTGAAGGTGGTGAGGACTCCGAGCACGGGTACAGTCGGGTTACGTTTAGGAGAAGATCGTGGTTTGGGTTTAAATAACTAAGTTACGTAGACAACTTTCATTTACATTTTAGGGAATTTATCAGATGCTTTTGTCATTCATTCATACACTGATGGTGGTGGCGGATATGCAAACCAGCACATCAGGAGCAGTTTTGGGGTTCAGTATCTTGTCCAAGGACACTTTGACATGCAGACCAGGGGAATCAAACCAGCAACCTTCCGATAACAAAACGCTGGCGGTGTTATACTTCATAATGCTGCGATGAAGAAGAGAACTTGCGGGATGCGACCGGGTATTGGGAAAAGACGCAAAAATCAACTTTCTTACAAGCTTTAAGTTACGTATGTACACGCGTACGTTACGCCGATGGGCCGCAAAGAGTCATTTGACTTGACCAATGAGAGCATAAAAGAGGTAAAACTACTAGAAGTACAACAGCTGGCTCACCTTCACACCCTTTCCCAGACTGAAGGGCACATTTTTTGACAAACAAAATCGATCTTTTATTGATTCTCCTCTGACGAACACAGAACATGGTCTGGCACAGTTTAGAGAAGAAGGGAAATTGGAGTTTAAGCTTCCAAAATGACATATATGTAAAGATATAGATGTTATTTAAAGCTACTAGATGTGCCGTATCTCCAGACAGCTGCTCTCCACAGGCCCAGTTCATCTTCAGCTCTCCACCATTAAAATAGTTTTAATTTTACGACTTATCCGACCTCGATACATCAGAATTGGACCCTGTGACGGGCAGAAATAGCCAATATTCTCTCTGATGATCACACAGAGGCTTCACACTGTTTCATAATCAGTTAAAACGTCCCTCTTGTCACACTCGACGCTCATCTGTCTCTTCTCTCTCTGTCCTCTGGGTTTTTCTCTCTCACTCAGACATCAGAAGCGAAAGTCGCGATTCCCAAAACTGGAGCAGCGTCGTCTTCACACAGTCTGCTGACGGCGGCTGCAGAGCCAGAGAGTCTTCCCTTTTCCACAATCTCACATTCTCATACATACGTCTGAGTTTGTGAAACAGTTTTTTTGGCGACGCGCGATGAGCCCCGGGGATTATTGTCATAGCCAACCCCGATATTATAGAATTACAGTCAGACAGAGCGACTCCTGGTGCTGCGCGGACAATTACTCTGCGGCCTGGATCTCAGTGGAAAAGCTGCATTAGAGAGAGAAAACCTCAGTCTATCGAGATGCTGAAAAACAGGGAAGTGTTGGCAGATAATGTGTCAATACCAACCAAAGTAATCACCGCGGGGCTCAGAGGGGGTCGGCTTTATTAGAAGGTTCCTCTCCAGGAAGAAACGCAACACCGCTGGGTTTCTGTGCTACATGCAGACGGACGTCTGACCAAAAGAAACGCTCGTACGAACTGTTTGTCTTTGTTTAACGTATTTACGCTGTGAAGCATCTGACGCTGGACTCCCCGGGCTGGAATAACCTTTAATGTAGTCAGAGAGGGAACTTTAACGTCTTCAAAGACTCTCTCCATCTCCAGGAGCTGTCACGGACAAACCGCACTTTCATATTAGATTCCACATCCAGAGACATCCAGCAGTTTGACGGCTCTTTGGCACGTCCAGTCCGGAGACACTTACTCAGTGTTCAGCTCTGTGGAGGCTTCAGCGTCTGCACACTGAGCAGTCTGCTGCCTCCATCTTGTGGCGGGTTCTGTATTGTTCTGAGTGCAGCGGGCCTGCTGAGGGTGTGACACAGAAACTAAGGCAGCTGAAGGTGGCAGTGTGCCTCCACCAGTGGTTCAAACTGTGAAATATGTGAGCCGCAGAGAGACTGAGAGGATTTACTCCGAGCTGCACGGCTGCAGTGAGGAGCTCTGAACTGATTTTACATGTTTTAGTGTTTTTTATTCAACCACGTTGTGTTTTCAGCCACGATACCAAGTCAAGACTCATTTTATAGACAGGCAATCAGAGCAATGTAATAAAAAGCTTGGCATGTATAAAGAACAAAAAAAAACACATTAAAAATGACGACTATGAACACTAGTTTCTCACAATTATTCCTTTTAAAACACAGAGATTTAAACATGTTGCACAACAGCGATATTAAATGTTCTTGAGTTAAAATTAAATGTTTGTTACGGCCGCAATAAAACATCCATGTTGTGACCGGCAGCATGTGAAGGAGGACGTCGCACCTGAGAACAAGTTCGCAAAATAAATATGTTTTATTTACAACAGCTAAATGAATCAAACCTCTATGGGAACCAGAACGTCCCTCCCAAAACTAGAAAGACAACATAACTAAACTAATTAACAAATCCTCAAAATAAAATAAAATAAAATGAAGCTCCTTCTCCGTTAACTTCCCTTAAATCACCTGATCAGAAACACCTGAGAGGGAGAAGAGGATTTTTATCTGATATCTGACACAATGACTTCATTTAAAAATCTGCAAAGTAACAATCAAAAAGAAAAACAATAGAAAACGAAGACCTGAAGGCTTTTAATCAACATGTCGACTCACTGATCAGCTGATGTGAAGGTGGAAGTTTCTCTGTGCTGTGATGGTTCTGTTGTATGCAACATGGACAGCAGGTGGAGCTGTTTCACCTGGACACACTTCATCTGTGTGTGCCGTGTCCTCAAACAGACTGTGTGTGTGTGTGTGTGTGTGTGTGTGTGTGTGTGTGTGTGCTGTGTTTTATTCGTCAGATATCCACTCTTGTATTTTGCATTTCCTTCCTTCCTGTGCAGCCAAATATCGTTCCATCGTACAGAACTTTATTCCAAAGTCTCAGAGGAGAAGAAAACTTTTCTTAAAGATACCAAACGTGTCGGGCTGAACTGTGAAACAGATCTGCACTGTTAGTATTTTTTTTATATTATATAAATTACAGAAAACATCCAGGACAGGTGGAGAAAATCAATCCACTGATGAAAACTAAGACGTGTGTAAAAACTGATACGCGGAGCTCGAATGAATCATGTCAGACTACGATTTCCAACGTTTTAAATGCAACTCATCAAATAAGACGGCTGTTAGATTTACAGTCGTACAGACAGAAGATGTTCTTCATCATCCACTCTGAGGTGTAAAACGTATTTTTTCAGCTGCACAGTATCGACGCCGGTTCTCAGCAGGCCGATCCTCGTGGAAAGTTAAGCAATGCCTCGATGAAAAGATAAAAAGCAAATGTCAGATTTTTTTCCTCCAGACACCTTAATTAGCCTCCGAACCAGGTTTTAAACCCTTCAAAGACGCGGATTTGTTGTTTCTGGCCTCGGGACATGTAACGATACAACAACACGTCTGGATTGTCAAGCGAGTTTCAGACGAGACCTTTTGACAGTTAACAATATTCATACACGTAATTGACTCGCTGCCTTCAGCACTGAAAGGAGGAGCGAGCAACTCTGGAGAGAGATTACTCATATTTGAATATATTCAAATATATGTTTTACTTTTTATTCTGAATGCTTTGGAGTGGCGACCGTCTCAAACTAAGGCTTCGGTGTTTTACAAGTCGGGAACGAGACTCAGAAATCATCATGCGTGTGAGAATAATCTGGCAGTTCGACCAGGATACATGAGCTGAGTAATTACGTGCGGTCGGCCCTAATTTAACGAGGTTTTCATGTTGTAGCCTGGACAGATAAGATCAGATATAATTCACGCAGTAATGACTCGTATCATTACAACCGTCGGCTATTTCATGCGGTGCTGAACATCAGATCTGTGGACGTAAAACTGAGGAGAGGCAGAGATTTTCTGTCATATTTGGGAATTTTTAATGAGTTTGTCAAATGTTTTAACTTTTAATTCTCACAGTTTGCACACGCCTGACTAAGAAGTCTTTAGTTTTTAAAGTTTAGAGACTAACGCGACATGAACGAAGATTAAACTGAACCAAACTGAAGACGCGTCGACGGCTCGAGGCTCCGACTTCCATTAGTTTTTCCTTCTTTGGTTCTTTTTCTGTGAACCGTGAAACTTTTTGTTCAGTGCAAACTAAAGCCAACGTTTCTTCTTCTCTGTGCAAAAACTCTGAACCACAGACGTGCTGAGAGTTTGGTTAGAAAAATCACCCGAAACTAAACAAGTCACTTATCAAACGGGGAGTGTAAAGTGGAGGATTGGGACATGAATGTGGATGGTGGGATGTCGTGGCACCAGATTCCTTAAAAAGCACCTGGTTGTTAGTTCAGTGCTTCACTTTTAGGAAAACCCAGGTAGGGTGTCTTTAAATAAGAGTTTTAATCTACATAACCGAAGTGGAAAACGCAAATTTGATATCAGAAGACAGGAGCCGAGGTTTCATTTCAACATTTCGAGGGAATAAATGAGCTTCAAACGCTTAATTTTTCTGCATTCTGGTGATTTTTAGGCACCGATTTGTGTCTTTTGTGCTTCGATTTATCCTGGAAATGTTCGGCTACGTTCATGCGTCTGTTAAATATGGAATATTTTATGTTTTTGCACTGTGAACAATCTCTGCACAACATTTCCTTCAGGATCTCATCACCCACTTAATAATATCTAATTTCTTTTTCATCCTCACTTTGGATTAAAGAAGCTGAAACACGGTATTTAAAAGGTGCAGAACTCCATCAGAGCTGGTCTTCCCTCCGCTGACGATCCAAAGTGTTCTGAAGTGAGAAGGAACCAGAGAAAGTGGTGAATTCAGTGTGAGTGCAGTTTGCTGCTTGTTGCCTGAGGTTATATAATCCCAGCAGCCCCTCAGAGCCTCTGTGAGCCCAGCAGCAGCCTGTTGTGTCTCTCCGGGAGGTTTTGCCAGGGGGAACCACTGACCCAGTCTCTGCTGAACGAGGTGGAACATGACCACACCCCCCTGTTACTCAGTGTGTGTCTATTGGCTGCTGGGAGTGATCCTGAGCCTGGATGTGGCTGCTGTCAAGGCTTTATACTATTAAAACTCCCCAAACTGCTCCATCCTCCCCGACACTTGTTGCTGCTGCTGCGCACCGCCGGGAGAGGCCACCTGAACCGCTTCAGCATTTCCTTTTGGGATTTCCCGCGGGGAGTGATGAACTCCATCGACCCTCAGTCCCATCACCAGCACCACCAGCACACCTCCCCCACCGTCGGCTCTCTCCCACCTAAAGGCGCCCAGGAGGCCCCGGACATGGCCGCTGTGTACTGCGACAACTTCAGCAGCATGTACCACCAGCAGAGCCTCCAGGGCGCGCAGAGACCCGCCGGCTACGGCCTCGGGGATTACGCATCGTCTCCAAACCCGTACCTGTGGCTCAACGGACCGGGCGTCAACTCCTCCGCATCCTACCTGCACGGAAACAACCCGGCGTCGTTCATCCCGCCCTCCTACGGCTCGCAGCGGCAGTTCATCACGAACTCACCTGGCTTTGGAGGGCCCGACCTGGGCTGGCTGTCCATCGCCAGCCAGGAGGAGCTGCTGAAGCTGGTGCGGCCGCCGTACTCGTACTCCGCGCTCATCGCCATGGCCATCCAGAACGCGCACGAGAAGAAGCTGACCCTGAGTCAGATTTATCAGTACGTGGCCGACAACTTCCCCTTTTATAAGAAGAGCAAAGCCGGCTGGCAGAACTCGATCCGGCACAACCTGTCTCTGAACGACTGCTTCAAGAAAGTGCCGAGGGACGAGGACGATCCAGGTACCGTGAACGCACCAGAGACGCTGTTACTGCTGTAAAACAATGTGTTCTGTTATAATGCTGCGTTTAGGGACAGTTTTACTCACCTGGGGGTCTCAGGGAGGATGAGCTGGATTTGGGAAATATGTGAGAAAGAGAAAAAAAAGGAAAATCCATATTAAAGTAATTCTTATGATTTCACACCAAATTTTAACTTTTCATACATTATAAATCAGATCTGTGACGTTTTAACAACAACAAGTTCCTAAATATGTTCTCTAAAAATACAGATTGAGGCTTTTTGGAGATCTAAAATATTTTAAAAAGCTAAAAGTTATTAAAATATGTCACAAAAAGACTGTAAAATAAAAATAACACAAGTACTGTAATACATGAGAAATACAGATATTTGTTAAATAGTTCCAAAGAGATGTTAAATTATAATATATTTTATTCTATAAAGAATATTTGAGTATATTACATTACATCATTTGATTATTTTCTAATTTCTCATATTATTATTATTATCTCAGTGAACTGCAGAGACTCCAGTCGTTAAAAATGCTTAAAACTTAAAAGAAATGTGAGATAAATTAAAACAATTAATTTGTAAATGTGAGACAGAAGTTGCTTTATTATAAATGTCCTGAGAATACATTGATTTGTGGAGTCACGTGTTGCCGGGAAAAGTCTGAAAATTGTTGCTTTTAAAGTAAAAAGAAATGTTGTATTTTAATTTAAAGGTGCAGTATGTAGTTTTGGGGAAGACGATTTAAGGGAGAAAGATCTTCATTCATTTCATTTTTAGTATTTATTTATCCTTAAATTATTGAGACAAACTCTTAATTTTCCTGACTGAATAAACAAACTGACCTTAAAGGACAACTTCATCCTGTTTTACTCTGTGTGTGTGTGTGGCGGACCCCGCCACTTTTCTATCTTCAAACAGTGTTCTTGAGAATATTTTCCTCTGAGAACAGCTTGTTTATTCACTCATAGAACAGATAAATAACTAAGTTTGTGTTATTACCTTATTAATATAATAAACATTAAAGTTCTGAGTCCAAAACTACAAATTTAAATGATATAACTGAAATATTCTGTGAAGATTTAAAACAAAACTGGTGTTATTTAAGTTATTTATATGTTTTGTGTCTCGTCCTCCGTTACAGGAAAAGGAAACTACTGGACGTTGGACCCAAACTGCGAGAAGATGTTCGACAACGGGAACTTCCGGAGGAAAAGGAAAAGACGCTCAGATCCGAGCAGCGCGGGGGGAGTGGCGGCGGCGGCGGCGGCGTCGGTGGCGACGGCGGGAGCGGGATCCACAAAAGTGGAGGACGGCAGGCCGGCGGTGGCGTCCTCGCTGAAGCCTTCGGACAGTCCTCAGCTGCTGGGGCCGTCCTCGCCGGAGATGGAGGCGATGAACGACAACCACAAGGGCTCGTCCTCGCCGCCTGGACTGTCCTCGGCCACTCCGTGTTTTAATAACTTTTACAGCAGCATGTCGACGCTCAGCTCGGGGGCCCCCAGCCGGCAGGGCTCCCTGGGACTGGTGAACGAGCTGTCGAACAGGAACATTACGGCCCTGAGCCCGTACCACCTCAACCACGGCGGGCAGGACACGGGGACGTCGGAGCACGGCGAGGGAGGGTTGCATTTCAACCGTGGAGTGTACTACAACACGTTTGGCAGCGGGCAGGGCGGACAGTTCAACAGCCACTTCTACAACAGCTTCAGCGTCAACAGCTTGATCTATCCGAGGGAAGGGACAGAGCTATAGGAGCCGATCCGCTCCGCCGTGTTCGATGTTGGGGGGGAGAGTCGCTGCTCCGGCGTTTTGTCACGAAAACACACCACACGTGCATTTCAGCAGAGAGGTCGGAGAGCGCAGGCCGGGCTGCAGCTCCTCTGAACACTTCACCGGAGAGATTAGCCGACTAGAGAGAGTATTTTAGGTAAACTTGATTCAACTTGACAAGCACTCAAACTGCCGGAGAGTCGAAAAACACAAAAAACGAGCACTTATCTTTTTTACTCTTCTTCTTCTTCTTCTATTTAATTTTTTTTAATCACTATATCAAAGCTACTTAATGCTAAAAAAAATATTCTTGCAAAGTAAGTCAACCACTGAACTCTTTTTTTAAAGTCCTTTTTTGTAATATTTTCTAAACTTCTATCTTGTGGATCAACAAAAAAAAAAAACCCTGACATGTTTTTAAGATGTAAAAATGTACGTTTGATTTTTTGATTTTTGATTTTTTTGGCCAAGTCGAGCAAATTCTTATTCACAATCGAGTCAAATCTGCCAAAGTTGCCTTTATGAGACCGCCGTTACCTCAAAAACACGACAATCACACGAGATGAACGCTCCCTGCTGCGACAGGCGCTTTTATAGATATATATATTTTCCAAATGCAGTAACGATAATTGATTTTAATACCGACACGATCCGAGAACTCGCCTCTTATTTTTTTACAATCCTCCACGTTGACTGAAGACCACAGCACTACGGCTCATGTAAATACATACAAGCAAAACAAAAAATGTGTATTTTTGTAAATTATAAGTAAAAAAAACAAGATAGTTTGTGACTATTTATGCTATTTATGCTAATAGGCATTGTTTTCTACTGTTTGTCTAGTTTGATTAAAGCAGAAGTGAAATGATATTAGCTTACAAAAAATAAACTGCGCCGAAAACAGTATCACTTAAAAAAGAAAAAAAAAGAAAAACCCCAGATGTCATAAATCTATATATATATTAAAAACTATATGCTATATCATGGTTTCTCTCAGGATTCAGTGTGACAATCATTGAATGGCTTTTTGTATCTTTTAATGTCTTTTTTTTTTATCTTTATACAGTACATTCAGCTTCCAGGCAGTTTCAACTGTGACTATTAATAAATATCATGTGGTCTCGATCTGAATTGTCATGCATCATTTTAAAAATAGGAGCGTCAGTGTATTCAGGGGGGGCTCATTATCATCTGAATGCTTTACTGTAATCTCATATTTCATTACTTCTACTCCATTTCAGCTCAATGCAGCCTCGTAAGCAGAAACAACAGAACCTGCATGAGTTAGTTGAGCTCCTTTTGTAAACTTGATGACCTCCAGAACAATTTATTTTCATTTTTAAGTTTCATTGCGACAGCTTTTCTTTATGTCTGCAAGAATTTTCTACTCAAGACCCCTCGTTTTTTTTTTATTTTTTATAATCCCTCAATCTTCCTCTAACACCAAATTTTTACTTTTCATGCCGCTGATTAAGCTCAAGTTCACGTCCAAGTAAAACAAAGTTAATCTCTTTTCCTTCCTGTCGGATCAGTCGTTAGTGTTGGGACAGTCTCGCTGCTGGAAAACGTGTAAAGACTCATTTACATTTTGATCTCGCTTTCTTTTCTCTCGCTGGGAAGTGGGAACGCTGCCCACTTAACTCTGGTCGACCCTCCAAAAAAAAAANNNAAAAAAAAAAAAAAAAAAAGAAACGGCCTCATCTGTTACGGCTGAGGCGCTGAACTGGAGCAGGTCAAAAAAAAGTGGGAAGGGAGGGAGAAAATATATATTAGAGGCGCAAAAATGTGTTGTGTTCATGATAATGATTTATTTTACAGGTCAGTAGTTTCCTTAGAAATTCTCCCCCAGAAGGAGAAAGTGTGTGGCTTGTGTACGAATCATATGGAAAATGGGGACGCTGTTCCAATTAACTCCACGCTTCATTCATTGGAAACGCTTTGCA
>CAEMYA010000211.1:1385504-1408725 GCA_903131615.1 Diplodus sargus
AATTTAAAAGATTTAACATCCGTAAAGGAGAAAAACTCTTTGAGCTTCGCCGTTAACTTTTGCTTCGTTACATCCTGCTGGTGGAAATGACCCTGACTGACTCTCAGGTGTTTGCTGGGATGCTCCTGTGTGCTGCAGCCTCAGTGTCTGACCAGAATTAAACTACAGAAGGATATTCACTCTTAAATGAAATGGTTGTATTCTTTTTATGTGTTACTTGTGGATGGAGTTACAGTGAGAATCTGTAGGTGAGATCGTTTTAGCATCTCTGCTCAACTTTGTGTCACCTGCATGAATCAAAAGTCATTAAAATCATTTTAAAATCATCATGCAACGTTCATGATTTCATTCCAGTTGATCATACAGCTGTGTATTTTCTTTATGCAGTCGTATTTTTGGAATAAAGCAAAAATGGTACACCTGAACAGCACTTAAGAAAGCATTTTAACTACACTAATTAATTTATTATTCAGTTCTTCCCTCATACAAGTCTCGTCTGGCATCTGTCAGGCCGTCACAGTAAATAAAGAACATTCTGAATGTCTTAAAGACTTTATGTTTATATATTTTTTATTTTTTTACGTTGTAAACTTGCGCAATATCACAAATCAGTGAATGTACATTGAATAAAAGCGACACAAGGAACTTGAACATTGAGAAGAAATGCAATTTGAGAATCATAAAGTCTGAAAAGTTCAGATTCAAAACGAAATGCAGAAAAATGTCCCGTGAGTTTCTCATGTAGTTAGAACAGCTGGAGCTAATTTTTAACTGTTCTATATACTGTTGGGCAGTTTTATGATTTAATTACACAACAATTTAAACTTAAATCTACAACAATGCATCATATTTTATCAGTTTATCATATTTTTTGTTACGGTAGCTGTGAAACAAATGTAGGAGAACGAAAAATACAATAATCCCCACTAAAGATGAGTTGCCTAAAATGTAAAAGTGAATTGAAAGTATCTTAAATGTCTAATTCAGACACAATATTTGAGTAAATGTACTTAATTACACTCTTGTTTGCACGTGTATCTTCATATTCCATAATAATCTGAAGACAAATCAGAAACCTGGAGGAGAAGATGCAGCTAAAAGATGTTGAATAAACTGTTAAAACAAAAGAAAACAGTGAAGAAGCGGAGGAATGAGCGCGGGTGGGGGGCGGGCGGTGTAGGAAAACATCTTGATGGGTTGCGTCCGGGAGGGAGGTGGACGTGGCGGGGAGGGTCGATCGCGGGGGGTTCGGCTTGGGGGGGGGTCCTGAGTATGATTTGATCCTGGAAGGCTCAATTAAGTGGTTCGTTTACCCCTCGTGTGGAGCTGGTGAATTGGAGCCAGGTCAGCTCCGGGTTGAGGTGTTGTTCATTATTTTTCCGCCTGTCGGATCCCATGAGCGGCCGCTGGAGACGGTGGCTGCTCGGCGGCCGAGGAGCAAAGGGCCTGCCGGTGGGGTACGTCAAACACACTCAAAGCCTCTCCCCTTGCCTGGGGGATTATGATCAACAAAGCATGTCCCACACCTGCACCGGCCAGCACAATGGAAACTCCGCGGGCCAATGGAGACGCAGGGAGAGACCAGTTATTAGAGTCCCCCCACCAATGAAATGGATTACATTAACCCCTTCTGTTGTTGTTCCTCCCGGAGCTTAAACATCGAACTGACAGACTCCACATCCCATTGAGAAAAAATCCCACTAACACTTTGTTACAACAGCTTTATTCCGGTTTATCCACCAATGGGGAAGTGTTGTGTCTCCACTGCTGCACTGTGCGATGACTTGCTGAAACCGGCTGGTTTTTACGAACATTACTTAATGTTGACTGTACAAAGTCCTAAAGCAGGTTGCAGAGAACAGAGCAAAGACCCGACTTTAGCTGCGATAAACAGACAGAAAAGACAGAGAAACACAGTAAAGACAACACACAACTAAGCTAGGAAGCAGCTTTAGTGTGAGGATGACTGCTCAGTTTATAATTAAGTGTCTTAGGAGACGGCTGACAACATGTCCACGGAGCGACAAGGTGCTCTCAGTGTGTGAGGGGGGAGTAATTCAATAAATGAGTCAGGTGTCCCGACACAGAGGGCTCAAACAAACACTCATTGTGGGCCTGAAAAGTGTCTTTACAGGAGCAGTGGACACCTGAAGTTCCCTTCAGTTGTGGCAAGTTTTTATTAGATTAGTTTTCTTTTGGGGCATTTAATGGAGAGTCAGCAGGGTAGAGATGACAGGAAATGAGAGCAGAGACACTGCTGGGCCCGTTCTCACACCCAATCCATCAGATCCAGCAGCGTGGTCAGTAGCTGTACCTTCAAAAGTCCTTCGTCAAAAGTCCTGGTTGTGAACATCAGTCCAGAGTAGTTTGTAAAGTAAGTACACGAAGGATGATCGTCTCCTAATCAAGTGGTTTTTGCCTAAATCAAACCAAACTGCAACCGTTCAACAACGTAAATGTCATTCCAGATGCCACAACGTGTCATATCATGCAAACTGTTTGTCAGCACGCTTTATTTTGAAAGTCTAACCAGCTGTTGCGTATACATATTAGTACTAGCCTGCCAGCGGAGCCTTCAGGTGCAGAACTGACGGAGGTGAGTCCACTGACCAAGTTTCCATATTTGACGATCTGGGAGTGAAAGTGTGTCGGTTAGCTCTTAAATCTCAGGTAACCAGAACAACTTCATCGTAGTCGGCATGAGACTTGTTTTGATACGATGATGCCAAGCTACAACCTTCAGATGTGTAAAATAATTTCATTTCAGAAGACAAAAGTCAAGTGAAGTGAAAGAGAGAGTTGTTTATCATTTAGTCTGAAATGTGAACCTCACAGCTGTTTTCACATTCATTGGTTTGAAGGGGCGGGGCCTACGAGCACGATTTGTGACATCACAAATCATTTGGAAGCTGATCTTGGTCCAAAATTCAGCAACTACAAGTGTGATGTGGAAACTTGAAGACTGAGAAGAGACTTTACAGTGAAGTAGGAGACAAAAACCACATCAGACACACATCAGGGTGTTTTTATATTATAGTGATGCTGAGAGTTTCTTTAAGAAACATCTGGAGTCATGTGACCGCTGATGTCGCTGTTTAGACGTCGTGAATCTTAACGGCTCACGAGGCGACATGTTATATAGGATCTGATTAATCGGAGAAATGATCAGTGATCACATTTTCCTTTTTGTCTTTACAAAGATTAATTATAGCAGCATGTCACACGAAGTTAAGAGCTGGAGAAAATTAGAGGCAGGCGGCTCTGTCGCTCCCAATCAGATGGAGTCGTGTGATTAAAAGACAGAATATACAAAAGTTCTGGTGCTGGTGCTCCAATAAATCTCCTTAGAAATGTACAATATGCTTTTAAAATGAGCTCAACGCTGAAACGTAACACCACAGTGCTCAGACTGAGTGAGAGCATCTTCTGATGGAACCAAATGTCATTAACTGCACTGTATGTTCTGTATATATCGCGCTGTATTGATGTAAACAAGAAATACTATTCTTCCATATTCTCCATGTCCCGTTTCTCAGACTGTATCAACAAGTAAACAGCGTTGTTTACCCATAACTGTGCAGCGGTAACGTAGCCTGCGAGCGTGTTTGGGGTTTGTTTCAGATGTGTTTTGGAACAACAGAGCAGGAGGATACTCAAATATTTTCGACGGAGGAGGGTGTCTGTCCCCAGGGAACCCGTCATGGGCGAATTAGACCGAAGCTCAGAGGAATGCACGTTGCTGCCCTCGTCCTCACCCCCCATCCCCTCCACACACACACACTCCCTCCCTCCCTCCCCTCTTTTCTCCTTTAATTGGGCCCGTTCTTTGGCACCTCTCCAGATCACACTGTCACTTTACACTGCGTAATAAGCTATTAGCCCCGGCCGGACCGGGCTCCGCCGCCACCCCACGCTAATCGACATGGACATGGTCATTGTGTGGGACTGGGACTCAGGACAGCACAGTCCGGCTATTGTTATTGCCCGGACCTCGGAGCCCCGGACGCCCAATGCCCTGGCTCGCTGAGGGGTTTTTGGGGGGGGGCGGAGGACGGCGCGGGGGTAAACAGAGGGGGAGATCAAGGAGAGGTGAACTCTCTCTCAATGCCCCCTAGGAAACAACAAAACAAACTGTAACACCTTTGGTTCAGTTATCTTGCTTTGGCAAAAATATGACTTTGTGCCGTGTCACAAAACAATGGAGCACCTGTTGGAAAATCGGACCCCCCGCCGGCCGAAACTACAGCAGCAATTAGCAACGCATCTCATCTCGAACATACGTTAGCAGCTTTGGTTTTGCAGCACGCTCAGTTTTCTGATAGTTCAGATCACAGAGAAGACTCCTGCAGGTAAACAGCACAGTTGGTTATTGCAGGGTTAACAAATATTTGAAGCAAGAAAGCACACAAACATGTAAAACGGAATTTGGCACATCCAGCACCGGGTGGATTAAAAACCACATTAACGTCCGTCATGCTAGTAGCTCTGTAGTCGTGTTTCAATCCGAGATCCAATGAAAGTGAAGCGAACTGCTGAATTGCGCAAAAAAAATACAAAATAATCTGTTTATCAGCTGGTTTCGGGTTACACAAAGCATTGATTCATCAGAGGACGCCGGTGGTTGTGTCACGCTTGGGTGTGATAAGATCAGAAGAAGCAGAAAACAAGAAAGGAAACAAACCAGTTGTCTGTCAATCAAACCAAAATGCTCACAGAGTAAATGTCGGCATGCTGTTGTTCAACTATGTCTTTTATCTCAACATGCTAATGTTTGCATGTTCAGCTCAGACTGACGGGGAGGATGTTGGTTTTTGCTGGTCCTGACTGAAAATGTAGGTTCTGGTGGCACTAGATCTGAAAGATGATGATCACCAAAGTTGTTAGAATTCAACTGGAGGTCTGAAGCACGTCTCACAGCTATCCATCTCATAGTGGAGCCAGATGTGGCCGTGAGGAACTCAGCAAAGTCATTGAATTCATCCTCTAGACACCAGTGATACATGTAGAAACAAACACAATGATCCATCCAGATAAATTGGTCCACAGTGTCACGAAATGTGTGCTGTTTATTTCTCCCGCAGGTCAAAACGTATTTAGTGCAGCTCTGCTCTGCATGATGCGGCCGAGGAGGGAACCTTCCTAAACCGCGCTACATCTCTTGAACAAGTCCCAACACCTCCAGGCCCAAAATTAAGGGGTTAGACGAGGCCTTGGTGCTGCAGCCTGTCTGAGGAGCTTATACTTGCACACAGCTCTGGCAGAGGAGGGAGGGAGGGAGGGAGGGAGCTGTATTTTATGTTGGGGATGTACAGACTTCACACTCAGCGTCGAGCGCCAATCTCTCATTTGTCACCAGGAGGAGATTCCTAAACTTCTGCTGATGCAGGATTGTTACACGGACGCATAAATCAAACGTGAGGAAGTCTACTGATGGGGTGCGGGGCTTAATTACTCTGCTGGGAAAAACAGCGATGCCTTTTTTTGAGGATATCAAAGATGTCAGAGTGTGTTTGTGTGGAGGAATGCTGCAGGGGGGAAGGAGGGCAGGCCGGGACAGGGCTGTGAACAGGTGCATGATGGGGTGGAAGTCCAGGGAGGAGCCCCGCGTGGCGGTTCGGCGGCAGATTGGCAGTGGAAGCGTGTGCGTGGTTGGATTTTGTGGCGGTTGCAGGGGGTCTATTTGAAACAAATATGTCACACATATTCATTCATTCATTTGTGCACCTATCTATCTAGCTATGGGTAGAGGCGCACACACACACACACACACACACACACACACACACACACCCTTCCTGCCTCCACCCTCTAATCCAGCCCCCTCTGAGCTCAGGGTCCCGGGGAAAGGTTCATCCAGAGGGCGGAATCAGCCTCCATGGCAAAGTAAGAAATAAGGGGGCATTCAGTGGAAAGGGGGGGTGGTTTAACGTGGTGGGGTGTGTAAGAGTTTGCGTGTGTGTGTGTGTGTGTGTGTGGTGAGGTGAGGGGATGGGGAGGGGCTGTGAGAGTGAGAGGGAGCATCGTTCCTGATGGTTACGAAGAGGCGCGATGGCCGGTTTGGGTTGTTTGCGTGTGTGTGTGTTGGAGGTTGACTGGTTCTGAGGTTCCTAGTCTGGGTTCACTGCTCCGAGTGTCGGCTCCGAGGTCACGGCAGAGAGCCGCTGGTCAGATCCTGGTCGTGGCGGCAAAGTTAAAAGACAATTTTTTTTCCGAAGGAGGCGGGGGGGAGTCAGAGGAACGCAGAGCTCTTAATTAAATG
Source organism: Diplodus sargus (assembly GCA_903131615.1). Lineage (NCBI taxonomy): Eukaryota > Metazoa > Chordata > Actinopteri > Spariformes > Sparidae > Diplodus > Diplodus sargus. The sequence goes on from CAEMYA010000211.1 coordinate 1,391,764, forward strand.
GGGTTGTTAATTTGTGAACAACTTCGGTAGTTTTCAAACTTGAGAGGCCGTCCGAACCCTTACGTGGTCATTTTGAGTAAAAAAAAAAAAGTCTTTAAATTAATTTCCAGACTGTCTTATAAAGACGCTGCATTCCATTTCTTTTTGTAAAGTTAGTAAATCTCACACATCCTGCATCGGATCCCCTGGAGATAAATCCTGCTGACTGCAAGAATTTGAATTTTCACTTGTGAATAACATGTAATTTAGTTGTTTTTCATTCAAAATAATGCTCCTCAATTAACTCCCTATAATGTTAGATTTAAAAACTACAGTGTGTTCATTAAAAGTCCTGCAAAAGTGTATTTTCTAAATGCAAAACTTGCCATCCTGCAGCCAAAGTAGAGTCCTTGGATTCGAAGCGTGCCATGTAAAGATTAAACCTTTATACCGTAATGAAATGACCCGAAGCCAGCGAACACATGGAAGGCAGGAAATCACCTTTAAAACATTCACACCTGGAGCCTGCTTACCAGTACAAGCACAGTTGGCAGCTTTAAAAGTAAGTGCCCTGCTCAAGGGCATCGCAACGGTGGTAATGAAAAGGCGAGGTACGGTGTTAATGCGTGTAAACTCTTACCAGAGATCAACAGTGACACAGAGAAGAAACAGGAAGGGGGAGTGGCTGCTGCAGCAAGTAGGAGTGCGTGTGTGTGTGTGTGTGTGTGAGTGTGTGTGGGTGTGTGTGGGCGTGTGTGTATTGTTTACAGTTTACACAGCAGCACACTGGCAGAGCATCAAAACCATGTTGCTTTTTGTTATGAGGTAAACACAACCCCCAACCCTGAGGCAGGGCCAGGACAAACAGCGGAGCCCCGGGGGGCCGTCCATCATCCATGATACCCTGACATCGCTCCAGACCTCCAGGGGGAAGACTTTTAGACCCGGAAAACTCCAGTGTGACTAACGGTTTATATACGTACTTATATACGTTTAATGTTTAACGTACAGGCTCACAAATGTGTTGACATCGACCAGATTACGTATGTCAAACCCGTCTTTGAATGCTTTCCTCAAACAACTTTAATTTTAATAATATGTGCTTAGATCCGGTGAAAATCTGATATTTATCACGTCAAACACTTGTATTAAAGAATTAATACCACCTTTGTGTGGTTTGTGCAGGTGTTTTTGTGTTGCAGCTTATTATGTGAGTCATGACGATGCAGCGAAATATGTTTTATTTCGTTGCATCGTCATGAGAAAATAAGACATTTTTCTGATCGGGCTATTGAAACGGGTTTTAGGGTATTTCCTGTAATTTACTCCGTGCAACCACAGAGACCACACAAGATCCACAGTTGATATTTAAAATCATAAAAGAAACGTGGTGCAGTGTGAAGCAAGAGACTTTAAGTTGCAAAACCTCGTGGCAACAAGACGAGACAAGAAATTTTCCCTATAATATGCACCAGAATTGACATATTGCATATTGTAAAATTGACTTCCAGTCTCGTCCTCTGAGACACGATTGTCAAGCTCGACAGGTCGACATCATCACTCACTTGCTTGTATCACAGACATACATTTCATGTCATTTTTTCATGTAAAACATTTAATTTCTGAGAATGTTTCTCAGGCCTGTAAGCGCTTCTTTGTAGTATTTTGAAGTTTCTTTCCATCCCAACATTTGCTGCAGGTTACGGCTTCTGGAGTCTTGGTGAATCTGAAGGCCACCTGATTGAAACCCACAGAAAGGGGGGGAAAAGAAAAAAAAGGGTTATGGTCTGGGGGTTGTGTGTATGTGTGTGTGAACTGAAGGGGGGAAGAGCTGGAAAGCCCCCAGCGCAGGTGCAACCCAGGGCCATCCGCGACGCTCCGTCAGCTTCGCGCCGGGCCAGCGAGGGGTTCAGACAGAGGGGGGTGGAGGGTGAGATCTTCTCACCCCGCTGGCCTTCTTCTGCGAAGCGGAGCTGGTAATTTGGACAGAAAACTGGATTTGTGCCCAGCGGAGCCTGGGCAGCAAGGCAGTGAAGCAGCCCGCGGTCAGGGCTCACAGCGGGGGAGAGGGGCTGAACTCAGGATGACCAATATGTTTTCACTCATTCATTCATTCCTCTTTTCCTCAGAATGCCTCTCAGCCCTCTCCTCCTCCTCCCGCCCTCCGGTTCTCTCACTGTACTGATCCGCGTTTCTGTGATCAGCTTAGTCTGCCTCGACTCCCCCCGGACGGTTCATCGACTCCATTGTTGACAGTGCATACCAGTGGAAATACAGTTTATCTTGGCCAATGCATTCGTTTTGTCTTATTGCAATAAGAAAATGTTGAAAAAGTCTTGAAATATTAAATTAAATTATATTTTAAAAAGTACAAAAACATGCCGTAAAATGAAAAGACTGAATTCGGGGATCAGCATCAAATTGATGGACGGAGAATGAACCACTGACCTTCACTGAGGGAACAGCCGTTCTACCTCCTGAGCGACATCGATCCCACAGCTGTAAGATAAATTCTCTTAGGTTTCCAATCACTGCTTGTGTGAAAGGCATGGATGGGGTTCGAACCCATGATCTTTGGTTTACGAGACCAACGCCTTACCACTTGGCCACCACGCCTTGTTATTATGGGACTTGCCACCTCTCAATAACTGCTAGTAGTAAACAGGGAAGCCCAAGAGTTTGTCTGAGGTAAAGTTACATGATCTCCAAGGGAATCTCAAATGGGAAAGGACAAACTTCATGAAAGGCATGGATGGGGATCGAACCCATGATCTTTGGTTTACAAGAACAACGCCTTACCACTGGGCCACCACGCCTTGGTGTTATGGGACTTGCCAACTATCAAAACTGCTGCTAGTAACCGTGGAATGCCAAAAGGTTGTCTGAGGTCAATTTATATGATCACTGACAGCATTTCACATATATTTGTATGTAAGGCATGGATGGGGGTTGAACCCATGATCTTTGGTTTACGAGACCATCGCCTTACCACTTGGCCACCACACCTTGGTGTTATGGGACTTGCCACCTCTTGATAACTGCCAGTATTAAACAGGGAAGCCCAAAAGTTTGTTTGAGGTAAAGTTACATGATCTCCGAGGGAATCTCCAACATACCAAATGGGAAAGGACAAACTTCATGTAAGGCATGGATGGGGGTCGAACCCATGATCTTTGGTTTACAAGACCAACGCCTTACCACTGGGCCACCACGCCTTGTTTCGAGATGACTTGCCACCTCTCTAAATACCTGTAAAAACTAGAAAAACCAACAAATACCAAGTCCAATTCCAGAAAGGCCCCTGCGGACACGGACCTATAGTGGAGTTCAAGGCTAATTGCACCTAGTCTTTAAAAAGATGTATCACTGATTTGCTTTTAGGATTAATAGGTCATTTATGAAACAGGATTTGGTTGCTTTTAAATGAGATCAGATTTCTCAGGAAAGGCATGGATGGGAATTGAACCCATGATCTTTGGTTTACGAGACCAACACCTTACCACTTGGCCACCACGCCTGCAACGGGGCCCTCTTATCACTAGTTTTTCCCTTACTTATGCTAGCTAAAGACTGGAGTCAAAACATTGACAATGCATTTATGTCTCAGACTTAGGCGTCCGCTTCTATTGTCTATGCCAGGTGGGTATTGTGCTCCAATTGTTCATTGTTTTTTTTTGCTCGTGAATGTTTTCATTTTGTTCTGAAAGGCATGGATGGGGTCGAACGCATGATCTTTGGTTTACAAGACCAACACCTTACCACATGGTCACCACACATGCTCTTTACAAATTCATCGTTATTTTTATTAGTTTTTGCCTTTAACAACATTGGATAAAGGCTCAAATCAAAACCTTTCCACTGCACTTATGACTCAAACATCTACAAGACAAGTTGTTGCTCACTACGAAGTCAGTCATGACTGTTATCAGCACTGTCCTGAAAGGCATGGATGGGAATTGAACCCATGATCTTTGGTTTACAAGACCAACGCCTTACCACTTGGCCACCACGCCTGCTTCATGGCATCTTACTACCAGTTTTTTAATCTTATTTTTATTAGTTTTTGCCATACATACCTTGGCTGAAGATCAAAACATTGCCAATGGCACTATGACATGGACTTATAAGTGGCATCATGCTCCTGTTCATTTATGAAGTGAGTTCTTGTTGCTCACCAATGTTAACACTGCTGTCCTGAAAGGCATGGATGGGGTTCGAACCCATGATCTTTGGTTTACGAGACCAACGCCTTACCACTTGGCCACCACGCCTGCACTCTGGGTGCTCATTACAAGTTTTTTAATGTTTGTTTTCAAATAGTTTTTGCTTTCCCAATGATAGCTTAAGGCTGGAAACAAAACCTTACCAATGAAGTCCTGACTAAGACTTACTTTGACGTTGCATTGTGCTTCAAGAGACAGGACATTGTGTTCTCTGCTAGGTTGTTGGGTCAAAATCATGGTTACCTGACAAGCCAAAAGTAGTTATTGCTTCATTTGTCAAAGGACAAGTTGCATGATTGGTTTGCTTTGAGGATTAATAATTAATTTATGAAAGGAGCTGGTCATGAATGACAGCACTGTTCTCATGTAAAGGGGAATGAACCCATTATGTTTGATTGACACGGCCAACGCCTTAACCGTTTGCCGCCACACCTGCTGGCTGAATGGTGCCATGCAACTGCAGCGAAGAATTTCAGACGGAAATCATCCCCGTGGGTGGATCAATGAAGTTTTTATCTCATCTAATTAAAATGTGATCTGAATATTTGTGTCAGCTCCAGGCTGCTGTAACCTGTGGTGTGTCGGCATTGTTGGTATCAACAAGTCAGAGACTACGTAATCCTCCTGCTGATATGAAACACTGCTCTTTTTTGTGTCTCTATTTTTGCACTCAAACAGAAAAGCAGACTTGTAGATTCACCTGCCAAGCTTTGTTAGTCAGTGTGAGGTCTGTATCTGCCAAGGCAGGCACAGCAAAGTAATAGAAGGTAATAAAGTACCCCGTAATAGAGCATCGCAGAGGAGGTAATTACAGTGAAGGCAGCCTTTTAAAGGGTTGTTTGTAATGATTCATGGTTGCACAAATGCAATTTTCATTGTCACTCCCCTCTCATCACTCATTGCTGCTCGCCTGGATCTACAGGTAACCTTCCCCTCACCCCTCGGAGGAGCATCTCCAAAGTGCTCAGCAGAAACACCTCAAAAAACTTTCCGTTCATTCCACTAATGTTCTCCTCTCAGCGCAGTTTCTGGTAGCACCGTAGCTTCCAGCGCAAACCGTTTTCTTTCATCGCTCGCACCAAAACAAGCTCCTTCCGTGAATACGATTATCTGCTGCCGATAAACAGCGAGCAGGATGATTCAGACGTACTATCTGACCCATTTTACTTCCAGGCAGCGTGCGTGTGCGAGCATGCAGACGAGGGTTCACAACCAAGGTGGTAAAAGCCGGGATTAGCCGACTGTAGTAGCCAACAGTTGCTAAGGGATTAAAAAATCTTGCAGTGTTAAAGCAAATGAGAGAAAATTCCTGGATACATCCCCTTTAGTCGGATCCGCACCAAGAGTTAATGGGGTTCATTCCGGGCCAAGACGCATCCTTCTTACAGGATTTGGGAATTTGGTGGAACTGGCAAGGACACAAAAAGATTGTTAAGGTTGTTTTGGAGGCTCCTTCTTAACCTGCATGTCTGTCCAAACTCAAGATTTCCCTCCTCGCTTTTCTCCAAAACTTTTAACAACTCTTCTTCAGTAAATGGAACCAGCTCAGGGGTTTTTGCATGAGCTAATAACTGAACTTCAGCAACGTAATCACAAGTAGCCACATGGAGTCAGGATCCCACATATACTAGATATTAGCTGTCTCTCTCTAATTTCTCTCATCAAAATTCCACAAAAGTTCGTCTTTGACTTTTTTTGCTGTAACATTGTAGGTCATCGTCTCTGCCCCTGACTCATCTCTGATCCCTCTGTCTCTTGACAACTCTACGCCGATTTGCCACCACAAGAAAAGCTTCTCAGCAGCCCGTGGAACCCCCCTCTTCGTCTTTAATAACCCGGGTTCGCATGAGACGTCATTCATGTTCAGAAAACCGCTCAGGCGGGCTGGAAGAGACTCGCGGCGGAGCATGCAGCAGCACACCGTCTCTCTTCCCTCCGCATCCTGGCCCCAACCGAGACCCAGACATCAAAGGCAGGTGGAGTGAAACCATGAAATTACAGGTAAGGTGTCAATTACCCTTTGAAACCAAGCACTCTCCAAATCCAGGCAAGACCGAGCTGGTCCCTGGAATTAGAACAAATAAAGAGGAACTGAAGGGAGAATGGCAGAGAAGTGGAGGGGGAGAAAGAGGAGTGGAGGAGGAGGTTTTACAGGCCGTGTTGACAATATAGCATCAGTATAAAAGGTCCTAATTCAGCTTTAAATTACCCCCCTGTCCTCCTCCACTCGCAGCGTACAACCACCGCCTGTTTGGGTGTGTGAGAGTGTCGTGTCTGGGGAATAGGAGGAGAAAGGGCCGGTTGCAGGTAAAAATCTGCATCTACACAATTATTTTTTTACTCGCGTAGACTTTCTCCAGCAGAGTATTTAGCTGGTAAAGCACCAAATTACATCCCCAGTCCCACTCACCCGCCATTTACGCCAACAATCCAAGGCAAATTTCAGCGTGTAATGGAGGGCAGATCCGCTGGAACCACCTTCTAATTAACTGGTTCATATTCTTTTTTTATGAGGCACATAAAATCTTTAATGGGTTTATTACACCAGGTAGCATAAAATTGATAGTTATTCAGGTTTACAGCCTTGTAGGAAGCACGACAAGCGCTTCCTTTGCAGAAAATGTGGATTTTTTTTGTTCACATTTGTTTTTGTGGAGAGGAAATTATTTCAGGAATCCGAGTAAAGCCTCACAACACAAACACAACAATCTCATATTTCTCTGGAGCTCCAGTTTAACAATACACTTGATTTATTATTTTCTCATTAAGAAAACTGTCACTGTGGGAATTAATTGAATTAATTATGGTTCTCTTTTGGCCTCCCTCTCTCTCTCTCTCTCTTTCACTCTGCATGCCATGAAGCCAGTTGACAGCTCATGTGGGAAAAAAATCCAACCACAGCTTTGGGTTACACAACACGCACCCGCCCGCTGAGCCACAGACAGCGCTAGCCCGGTCCAGCCCAGACACCGCAGAACACCCACAAAGCTTTCCCCGCCCCTGGCCTGCCTTCCCCCTGCCAGGTGGGCCTTACAGAGCCGGGATCAGAACTATCTGGAGGACGGTAAGGCTGACCTGGCGGGAGGTCGCTTCACAAATAACCTGTCTGCAGTATGTTGTACGTGCACATGAGAATATGAAGAAAACTGAGAAAGCTGAGGCGATTAAAAAGGTTCGGGTCATCTGGATGACGGTGTGGAAGAAGAGCACATCCTCATCACTCATACGGAGGAACTGAAGGGACCAAACATATTTAGAAACCAAGTGCATGTTCACATCATAATTGTAATTTACAAGTTAAATTATAATCATATATACACTAAAAAGCCCTTTTCAAGACTAGATAAGAAGTCGTACGAGTCAGAATTGTGTGCCAGGATGTGTATATAATTACAAAGGTGACTTCCAGTAACTGATTTCATCTAATATTGAATGTCACATATACGTTTCATAGCTGAAATCTTAACATTTTTTCATCCTTCACAGGTACGTGCATATATTTGCATATTGCAGCTGCTCCGCCAGCCTTCGCTGATGATGTAATAATGCAGTCACGTATAATTAACCAGCAGAATTTTCTTATTGTCAGGCAAAAAAACAAAGCTTCCTTATCTCGCGCCGCACTATATTGCGTGTTGATGTCTCATCTCTCGTCACACAGTAAATCTTGTCTCGCGCTGTATGTGAGGTCCCTCCTGATTTTCCTTTGCGTTGTGTAACTTGTCTTGTAATGTGCCAGCACCAATTAATTAAGACGGATTCCTGGTGTACCGCGCCGGGTTGGCACGCAGACGCGATCCTGACATGGAGCAACAGTAAACAGGTTAAGGTTTCATTCAAAATCTCAATCGAAACTTCTTACCCTGCGCTCCAAGATGGAGACGCAAATTTTGGCGGTTACCGTGGAAACCACAGACCGAACGCTGACAAACAATGGAGCGAGGAGAATGTGTCTTCACAGGAGAGTCGAGAGGCGGGATTGTGTTACAGCAGCTACAGACCTCCCTCTGGTTTTACTTACCTGACGTACAAGGCTCACCTTAAAGGTGCTATCCGTCAGAACAAGTCCAAGACCCAACCCGTCAAATACTGACACATTGGGATTGTAGGTCGGGCCTTAAAGCAAAACTCTCGACAAAATGCAACCTAGGGTCTTTTTGTGAATGTATCCAAGTCAAACTTTAGTTTAAAAGCATTATTTCGACGAAAGCAGCATTTTTAACCATATTTTCGTTTTCGGGTCAAACTCATTTTCAATGGGAGTGCATGGGGCACTTTTACGATAGCATCAAAATCTCTGTTTTTAAAACAGTAAGAAGGCTCGACACAACATGAAACATTGCTCGTAGTATCACTAGGGTCTCTACACGTGAACACGAGCATTGAGAACATTTGTGTGCACAGAATTACTAAAAAGAAAGTTTTTGAACAACTCACGTTAGCGGTAGCTTGTTCCGCTCGCTGCCATTTTGCCAATCGCGAAGTGTCGATCTACGAATGCGAATGAATGGACTCCATTGTTTCTTATATGAGACTAATGACAAAACAACCAATTATCCTGCATTTATATGGAACTGAGCTTTAGGAGCGTTCCACCTTAACTGTCCTCCAGGTTACGTCACATACTGATATCGACACTTCTCCACTGGCAGGACGGCGGCGAGCGGAACAAGCTGCTGCTAACATGAGTTGTTCAAAAACTTTCTTTGTAGTAACTCTGTGAACACAAACAATGTTCTCAATGCTCGTGTTCACGTGTAGAGACCCCGGTGATACTACGAGCAAAGTTTCATGTTGCGTCGAGCCTTCTTAGTGTTTTAAAAATAGAGATTTTGATGCTATCGTAAAAGTGCCCGTAGCACTCCCATTGAAAATGAGTTTGACCCGAAAAACGAAAATACGGTAAATCTTAAAAGTGGCGTTTTTGTCGTAATTATGCTTTTGAACGAAGGTTTGATTCATATACATTCACAAAAAGACCCTTGGTTGCATTTTGTCGAGAGTTTTGGTCTAACAACACTTCGTAAATTCAAAACATCTTTGAATTATATGCATGCCGACGTATATGAGAGTTGGTAGTATTAATGCATTATGTGATATAATCATTGAAGGCATAGAGAAAGCAGATGAGGCTAACCCTGGAATTCACCTGGTAGCATATATGTTGTCGAATGGCTCTGCTACGGTTTTGCTCCGTCGTCCGTCATCCAGCAGAAATGGAAACCTGGCGTATCTGCTATCGAAGGGTCCGGATTGCTGGAGCAACGGAGTAGATATGCAGTGCTGCTGTGGCGGTTCGGAGACGTACCAAACACGGATCTCCTTGACTTTAGGGGTAAGAAAAGACAAAGAGAAGGAGCAGCAGAAAAATACATCTCAGACAGCTTCGCTAAATAAAAGGCTGAGCGGCACCGTTACTAAATATGAAACCCTCGTGCTAACTCGGCAAAAACCTGGGATTTGTACAGACGATAGAATGAATAACAGTAGAGGGCGCTAGATTGCACAGAATACAAACTACTACACAATGTTGCTTTAATAATGTGTTTAGTTATAACTCGGCTGAGTTTGAGCTAACAAAGAACCGGTGATATGATCTACATCACGTATACAACACAGAGGTGCTCTGAGGTCGCGTTAAAAGCTTCTGTCGAAGAGCAGGAGGTATGAAGAGTGTGACTTGTGCCTGAAACCGCTGTCGGAAGAGGAATCCTTCGCTCAGTTAACCTACAATAACAATCAGTTATCGTAAACAGATTGTGTGTTTACAAATGTTCCAGTTGTTAAATTGACTTCTAATATCCGATTGAATGTCGGAGAACAAATTTGGGCGTAAACAAACTAACAGAGCGCGACAGCCAGACAGAGCAGACAGCACGTCTGTCAGCAGCCTGATGAAAATAATAAGTCATCTACCTCTTCAGGTTCATAAACAACTTCCCATTATTAAAGACGGCTGTGATTCACAGAGGGCTGCGGTCGGCAGCTCGGGCTCAGCCAAGTGTTTCATGCATGCGTTGTGCTGAAAAGTTTCGTGTGGCATGATTTCCAGCCTCGTGGGCCAAACATCTGTCAATTCATCTTACACTTCCTAATGAACTTTCAGGCCTTGTCGCTTTCATCATCTGGTGGTTTGCGCCTCGCCCTGGACACTGCTGGCTCAGTACCGGGCACGGATCCTGCTTTCAAGCCAAAACTATGCTTCATGTGATCATCGCGTTACACAATGTCGCAGGCCGTCATTCAGGGAGACGAGGTGGGTTCGGTTTCTTCTTTGATGCCCTCTACTACTACATGCAAATGGGGGATACTACCAGGGGTATTAAAACATTTTCAGATTTTACACACGGTGGCTTCAAAGGGGAATTCCAGTGTTTTTTTTAAACCTGGGCCCTATAATTACTTGGTTCAGAGTGTAAATGACTCATACTTAACAAAAGTTTTGGTATCCGTCCAGTAGATTGCCAAGCTGGCAGCGGCGACACAGCTGTAACGGCTGCAACATAATCCTTCCAGGCAACTCTGACCACTAAAAGTGCTTGTTTGTGCCACTGACAGGCTGAAGTATCTGACAACATGCTCCTATGCAAATAGATCTTTTTGTTAAATAACGAGATCCTTTTTGCAACGCGTTCAGTTGTGTTCGAGAGGGGAGTTGTGGCAGGAAGGTGACAGAGTTGGAGAGAGAAGTTTGCAAAGTCATGACTTAATATTTAGCTGTTTCTGACGGTCCAGATGAGGTCAGAACCAAGAACTCAGCTGCAGCATCACAGGACTGATTTTAAAGCAAGTGCACTGCAGACGTAGCAAGAAGAAGCAACGAAATAAGACGGAGGAAAGGCGTGTAGTGACAAAGGCAGCGACATGGATGAAAGTGAACCAGGCAACGCTGCCAACGACCACGAAGCAGATTCTGAGAGACGAGACGTTCCTCCACCAATGATCTTATTTCAGAGCTGTTTGAAGTTTCTAAGGATGAATATCAGAAGTACAAAAAACATTATCCAGCACGCAATCAAGACCTCAGTTCAGTTCAGTCCTTATTGTCCAACCAGAAATGTTCAGTGCACCTAGAACTCTCTTTTTGCAGAGGATGAAAAGAGGTGTTGCATTTTTTATAAAGGGATAATATGCAACACAATGTGTAGACTCACATTAACATTTAAATCATCATGTATGACCCAGTAGAAGTGTGTGGATTTTCTTATTTTCTACCTTTCTGGACAAACGCAGCGCCTGTACTGTTCTGCAGTTACTTGAGAAAAACAAGTTGAATCAGTACTTCTACTTTTGCAGTTTCTGAAGTATCTGTTCTTCTGTTTGTCTGAATAATGTGCGTACTTTCGCCACCTCTGGATGTCACATAGCCACATTTTTTAATTTGTAAGTGCTGCCGTGCCTCCAGCTAAGTCACGTAAGGTAAACCCCCTTGATCGCATCTCCGTTAGAGGTGCTGAGCTTTCAAACGACTTGTGAACTCGCCTTTGTCAGACGGCGGCACGACAACTGAGTGACACTTTTTGTCTGAGTCTGCGGTGGAGGGGAAGTGATGCAGCGTCGGGCCGGGAGATCCAAAAACAACTCGGAGCTGGAAATCAAAGAGGACGGGCGTTCGCTCAAACACGCCGTCCTGCCTCGCTGACAGACAAGGTGCTTCAGCGAACGAGCCGTGGAAAAGACTCCGGGTTTGATGTCACTTCTCTGGTGTCACTCACACACACACACAGACACACACACACATTCAAATATGTCTCAAAATGGCTTCAGTGTTGATATCTTGGTGCGCAGGGAGCCAAAAGCTCCTGGGCGAATGTGAACAAGCTCCCCAGCTGCCTGCCGACGTCAGCGGCTGTGTGTGGTGGATTTGCATCTTATGACTCAAACATAAATTATAGATAGAGATTACAAAATGTCACATCATTAAAGTTCTGATGAGTAAAACGCAGCTCAAAACACGTGTTACCACAGATCGACCCGGCAGCGTCGAGCGCTGGAACATGAGTTTATGAATATTTTCGCTCTCCAGAGGTCTGTTTTTGTTTCTCAGCCGGGGACAAGACAGCTGGCCGCCGATGCTGTGCCCTACATCAGATCCCCTTATTACAGAGGATCCCAGCAGTAATGGAAATAACCTGTCGTCCCGGGCCAGGTAGCTCGACAGGCCCATAAATCAAACCAGTGTTTGGGGAGGCGGGGGGGGTGCAGCGGGGAGAGAAAAAGTAGGGTAAAGAGAAGCAGGGAGGAGTTTCCTGTGCTTGTTGACAGGCTCAAACGAGGCTTGAGCAAACAGGCTCTTCAAGGTGTGATGGGTTCAGACAGACAAGTGGGTTAGACAGGTAGGTTGGTAGACAGGTTAGGAGCAGCTAGGCAGCCTGGTGAAATTTAAAAAAATACCCTGGCAACAGCAACATGTCAGTTATGGATCCAGAGACATTTCTTCTTTCTGTATTTATTCGTTTTATCTATTTTAGATGCCGCCCGTCTAATAAAATAATGGTTTACCACATTTAACTGGTTCTGGTGGCGGGATGGGAAGAGGAGGGCCGGTCACATAAAATATTTTCAGAGTTTATTGCAAAGTGACCACAAACACGCCTGGAAACTTCCTGACTTCTTGTTAGAAGAACATAGCAAATATTGATAATGCTAACGTGGTCGCAGCGCTAACATCCTGATGATCAGCGGATATAATGGTCATCATCTGTGTTTCATAGCAACAGCTGAGTGATCCGATGGTGCTGGATGAAAAGTCAGAGGTCACCAAACAAAATGCCGCAGTTACTCATCCATCAGTCGTTGAGATATTTCAGTCTGGACAGAACTAGCAGAAACCTCGACGGACGGACCGACGTCGATCCTCGTCGCCACCGTGTCCAAAAAGTTAAACGTCTCTCCGTGAAAGCTAAACAAGAAAAGCATCCCCGTCTAATCTGCGTAACGTGCAGTGCGCCACCCGGGATCACTAACCTCAGAGCCTTTTGCAAATTGTTTGGTTGCTCATAATTAGCATACACACATGTTCTTTCCGCGGTGGTTTGCTTTGAAACAATTTGTCAAAGAGCGTCTTGCGGCGTCTCGATAATCAAAAGCCAATCTGGGATTTGTTTTACTTTGTCTGGATTTTGGTGATTTGTCTGCGTGAAGGGGTTAAATTCCTTGTGGTGTTGTTGCTGAACAATCCTGCCACTGTTTTCTCCTCCTGAGTTATGGCTGATTAGGAGTTTAATTATGATCTTGTGGACTGGAGGGGGGGTGGAAGCTCTTTGATCTCCATGGCTTATGTTGATTAACCATTATGATGTTTCATCGCTGTGTAACAGAGTCGGAGGAACAAAATGTTTTTAGATGCTGCTATGGAAAAATCTGCAACATCTTCCGCGGGGTGTTTTATGATCGACTGGGGCGACGGCAACACGCATCTCATGTTTCATAGAAGTAACATTACATCAGAGTGTCAGTGTCGTGCCAGAGGAAAGAAAAACAGATCAGCAAAACAGCTGTTTTCGTACATTTCAAGGCAATACGGCCACGATGACGACCCTTCACTCGTCCTCTGTCTCTCCACCTCTTGTGACACAAAACACAACGTCACAACTGATATCCAGTGACAGATTCAACACAGATTTTGGACCTTTTATACAAGTGTGCATCATGGACAGGCTCAAAAACACTCGAGAGGTCACTGAAAGCATCTCAAAAGTGTTTTATTTGAAGCCCTTAGCGACAAAACATGAACTATAGCAACTAATATCAAAGCGCTGGATATGCATAAATAATTGTTCTTGTTAATAATTAGTCTTGGCTGTGTTTTGGCGCTGGGTGTGTTTGCACGGATGAATCCGGTCCAACTGTGAGGATGATCTGGTGTGTGTGTGGTGTGTGTGTGTGCGAGAGAGTAAATCCATTTAGAGAGGCGCATTTATCACACCCATTAGTAAAAAACCACCGAGCAAAACACAGGTGAGCGCCGAGCACAATGGTGCAATTGTTTTTCTACTGCTAGGAGGATAATATCAGCCGATTTTAATATTCACATATATCTGTTACCAGTTTAGATTGCAGTTCTTTTCCTCCCGTTCCAGGAGGGCTTTATCAGCGCAGAGCCCTGGGGGGAACAGGTGGATTTTAAGGTGCGTCCATAAACCCGCACACACCAGGAGACAACAGCACAGAATGGATGGCATAGTTCAAATGTTTTTAATTAGCTGGTAATAGCGCCTTTGTGTCCTAGATCTGCGTCATTAGCATAACTCATGAGTCGGAAAAGGGCGATTATGTTCCATCATGCCACCCATGGATGTTTTCTTTGGGCATGCGATGCTATGTGTGCTTGGCAGGGGTGCCAGTCTCCGCATTTCAACACAAAGTGTTTTGTTTTAGTGCTAATTATACGGCAGGCGAAGGCAGATGGGCCCCGTTTCCTCCTCCCCTCTGCGGGTGACAGTTATTGACAATCGGCCCCGTCTAGCCATAAAACGCCCGAGGTGCTCGATAAACCACTTCCAACGTAAACAGCGCAGCGAGAGGAGTTTCAAATGGGGCAGATTTTTTTTTTTACCATGACAACTGTAACTATGTTCAACAAATTAGTCCCAGAGTCCCCCGGTGTTTACACTCCTTGAAATGAAAGAGATTGCCTTTCCCCTGACTGACAGCAGGGATCCTTCAGGTTTTTTTGTGTCTTTATTTTCACTGCCGCGGTTGTGAGCGGGCACGGCGGATGACAGCCCACTCCAACATGGCAGTCGGATTTTGTTTGGATCTGAAGTGTGTGATTTTGCCAGAGGGTTACGTCATATTTGCAAACGGTTCTCGGCTTTTGTTGTGGCCTGTGTCGCGTTCCAGATTACTACGGAGCAAATCAGAACGTCAGGACTGACAGAAAATCACCCTCAAGTTTCTTTTCTCATGAGCATTTTAATCTTCTGTCACTCATCCTACAATATATCAAAGATCAGCAGCGCCGGTCCATCGACGTCCGAAGGTTTAGTCGGTGTCTTCTCCCCCGCTGAGTGAGTCTCCATCATGTGTGAAAATGGTTGGAAGGGTCAGCGCCTGCGAGTGACCCTCCGCTATCCCCTCGCTCCCCTGATTGTTCCACGTCCGCCTCAAACACTGACTCGCGGCGGCTTCAAAGGAAAAGGCCCGTCACAGCCCGCACATCAAACGCACACTGTCAACATCAGCGCCGGTCAAACTGTACGAGTGAGAGGGTCTTTGTAAAAGGAGACGCAGATGTCACGTCCTGCGAAACCTCGTCCTTGTGGGATCTAAAACAGCACCTGACCTGCAAAGAATGAGCAATTTTATTTTAGTTTTGAAGATTGTTTGGAGGGCATTCTCATCAGTGTCCCTTATACTTTCAGCCCATCAGGAATGTTGATTTGATATATTTGTTTAAACCAAGCGTGACCCATTTGTTGCAGCGAGTGAAGTAAAGCAAGTTTGGCATCACGGTCATCTGCATTTCTGTGTTTTGGAGTCAGAAGGGACCTCTTCAAGGTTGTCAGGTGGATCCGACTAAGACTCAACGTCTATTTTAGTCTAAATGTGACCATCATTTACTAAATGAACATCATGCTGTGTTGAAGAAGACTTGAAACTAGCGACTGAGACCATAAACTCATCAGGAAACTGAGGTACAAGTGAGAAGACAGTTCATTTTCTCAAAAGCTTACACACAATCGGACTCCTTTTTGAAACTAGTGGAGCCGTCCCCTAAAAAGATCCATTAATTTCAATACAGTCAACTGGTAAAGCTGAATAACCGCAGTTGAGTCATTTAGAGTATTTCATCAGGTGTTTCCATGAGAAACAATGAAACAGCACATTCGTGTATGGACCAAAATACTCAGGAATCAGCTCAAAGTATTTGAGGATGCTTGGTGAAAAAGACACACACACACACACACACACGCACACACACACACTGATTTTGCCGTGTCATCACGTGTCCAAATGTTTCCTGCTGCAAGAGGACACTGATCCCCGCCATTTACAGTAAACAAGGCCTTACTGCAACAATGACAGCTCACATACTGTAATGCTTCAGGTTGATGGAGAGCAGAGAAGGAATCAGGATGGAACTGGATGGAAGCGATCGCGCTGACTGTGCACTGAAGCAGTGGCGTGCTCGGGATGTTTGAGGGTCAGGGGCCAAAAAAAAAAAGATAAAGGGGCACCGGGTGGTCGTGATGCATTCAAGGGCACCCTTAGAGGGCACTTTTCTCAAATATAAGTGCAGGGATTCTCTGGCTCAGTTCATTTTATAGCTTATTTTCCGTTCAGTTAATCTTTGTTCGATCATTTCGTTGTGTTTCCCACCTCAGCGCCTGTCGCACCTCAGGGCCTCCATAAATCACCATTATTAACACCGTATAGCAGCTTACACAAAGTGTCTTCTATTGTAAGATAACACCAACATGATATGATGTGTATTCGTATTACTTAAGAAACTTGGCAGACGTTATGCGCCATAAATCATTCTGCTTTCAAATCCACCTGAGGACCTTCAGCTTTCTCCTTAAAACCCCTTTATCTCCTCTCTAATCTGTCCCTGAAACGCACAACATCTTAAAATGCTAAAACCAAAAAAAAAATGAATAAAAAGGGAGGCGAAGACACTCGGAGGAGGGAAGAACCAGCGTCTCGCCACAATTAAAGCATTGACAGCTTCCAATAGATTCGTCTCCAGTGACGGCAGCTTTAAACCGCCTGAATCCCTCGAGGCTGAAACACACACATGTTCGTCCAAACACAC
>CAEMYA010000211.1:1408799-1419526 GCA_903131615.1 Diplodus sargus
TCTCTGTCCTCTCCGCTCTCGGGAGTTTTTGGAAGTTGCTCGCACGAGCTGAAGCGCAGGTGGTCCGATATTCTGCCAAAGTGATCTGAATCTGAATCTGTGTAAATTACAGCGTCTGAAAAACCTCACTTTCATGACATGTTGAGGCGAGGCTCTCGGTCGCAGGTCTTTCTCTCGCTCCCTCTCGCTCTCTTTGTCTGTATGCAAATCTTTTCTTTGTTTCCCTCCTTTTTTCTTTCTCTTTCTGCCGTGTCCCACTCGTTCTGTCCTCTCTCTTATCCCCACGCTATTGATATATTTCTCTTTAATTAGTCTTCTCCTTTTTTCAGTTCTCCAAAGTCGTACAAACTGATCCAACACCAAAACGTTTAGATTCGTTTCTGCCAACTTCAGCTAAAACAGAATATGATATATATTTTTTTCCACTGGGTAAAGTAGCGTGTGTAGAAAATTAGTGTTTTTACGTTGATAAAAGCATTTTTTTAATCCAAGGACGAATGTTTTGTTATTTCTCTACTGCTGTTATATTTGGAAATATCATAATTATTCAACTTTTATTTATTTTACGTTTGTTTGTATCACTTCCATCTTGCTCACTTTTTAAAATAAGGCTGACAAACGTTGTCAAAAGGTTGTGGTTTGGTTTTAAGATCATACTTTGGGTTGAAATAACTGTATTCATTTGACGTACATCTCTACAAAGGGACTTAAACTGAGAAGGTCCACTGTTTGACCCGTCCAACAGCTGACCCACAATACCAAATTATATTCTTCCGCTTTAAGAAGTGATGCTGAAGGAGTCTGTGGAAGTCTACTGGAGGAGATGCTCCATCGTTTATATGGACAACCTTCGTTTAATCAGGTAATTCTTATTGAGATTGAGATCTCTTTTGCATAAAGAGGCCTGAGTACAACAGATAGAAGGAAAAACACACATCAAACCGTCTGCATTTGATGTTTCTCTGCTCAAAAATTCAGATTTGTTCCCTTTAATTTGACCCCATCTGCATTCTTCAGCAGAAAACACTGAATATAATAATGTCTTTTTTTTGTTTTGGTGCAGAATTTGTATTTGGACCTGTGAAAGTTTGAATATATGGCAGAATAATAGTCGTTCCTTTTCAGAAAGTTTCTCTTTTCCAACTTTTTTCAGTTCCCAAGTCAGATTTTGGACCTTGACATCTCTGTAACGTCTCTTTGTGATGCCTGCTGTTGATTCACGGCTTCATTTTTACTCCCAGTAGTAATTACAGGCACATATTGTCTTAATTTCTTTACACGTGTTCTGAATCGGCTCATTGTGGGAACATGGGCAGCCAGTTTTTTCAGGTTTGTGGGACTGTCGCTCGTTCTCACCCTGCTCTCTGGATGTACAAACAAACTGAGCGCTGTGCGCAGATGGGGACAAAAGGCAGGCTTATGGGCGAGGCGAGGAGGAGTCAGGTGGATCAAGGAGCGATGTGGGAAAGGTGGAATCTCCCCGAGATCCTCCTGGGACCACCACCAGGAAGAGAAATGTCAGATTTACAGGATTCAGCGTTCGCCTGGGAAACAAGGAGGCTTTGACGCACTCGCGCTCAGCACACATTTTCACACACGTTTAATGGGAAAAATGGAACAAACCAATAGTAGACGGATGCTTTTACACGTCGTGCCATTCATGAGAAAAGAATCTGATGGATTTCACACACATTCAAACTTGTAGAGTCACACAGTTGCTCGAAAAATCTGTCTGGAATAGCTGACACGCCGTCGGCATGTGATAATACAGGGAGACACATTCACACAAATTTCAGAGATTATCAGGATTCGCCGGCTGATGGGAAACTCACACATGTGCACACAAACATGCCTTAAATGTAGAGGGATGAAACTCCATGTATGAACTCAAAGAACACGTTCTCATGTGAACATTTGAATTTTTCATCGTGCGTTCTTGGACTTGCATGAAGCATGTTTTACTCAACATGCAAATCTTTTTTAAATGCTAAACATGTGACAGACATGGAAATGTAATGTTTGCATCAAAGGTGGAAAATACTTTTGCTCATGTTCCCGTATGGAATCGTAAAGACGTATTTAGGATTTCTGCATCCCAAAGAAATTCACAACTTTATTCAAGGTACATTTGGTCGTCTGTCGCTGTAACTTCTCCTCCTCATTCTTAAAATCCTGAATAGGTCGATTGATTCACTCCTAAAACAGAATAGATGAACTTTGGAGTGTACAAGTGACAAGCAGACTCAAGCTTTCGACGCATGCTTGTTGTTTGGTTCGGTTAAGGAAAACATCATGGACTTCCTTCTTTGTTGCTGTAATAATCGCCACTGCCAGCAGATGTCGCCACCTAGCAAGAAATGTAAATATGGGCCTTAATAAGCTGCTCACTGACGACCTTTTTGCACATTTTAATGACGAGGACGGGCTGAACTTCCAGGAGAGAGTCAGAGAGTGAGGACGTCTGCAAACAGGATTAAATGTTGCATGAATTAAAATGACCCACCTCGTCTATAAACGTCTTTTTCCCCTCTTCTTCCTGTAATGTTACATCTACGAAGTAAAGTCCTTTTGCCCTCCAGCTCCAGTCAACAGTCAGTTTTACAGAACATAACACTCGACGTTGGTTTATCAACCTGCTGCAGTCAGGTTGATAAACAGGAGTGAAGATAAATCCACTTTTTCTCCACAAACACTCTGCAGACGTCTCGTGTTTTATAGTGCTTTAAATGTTATTTATTTCTCACAGGTATCAGTAAAAATTCTATTCTAACCAAATAAATAAAAGACAATATCCAGAAAAAGGAGAAAAAACAGGGTCTCAAACGCACATTTACGGATTGATGTGTTTCCAAACTCATTACACGAAGATTCATCATCAGTCTTCCCTGAAATACACAGTAGATTATGGTTTAAAGCACAATAATTATGTTTTATGGTTTCCCACTTGAACAGAAAAAAAAACACATACACACCTTTCAAGAGTGCCTGTGTTTTCCAAAGTGAAAATACAGGCTGTCGTGTTTTCCAAATGGCTTTGGGAGAAATATGAGCGTGAGGACGGCAGGTCTGTGGGACCCCGGCCTGAAGTAAGACGAGAGATTAGAGAGATTACAGTTAAAGAGCATCTCGTCCTGTGGAGCCCCTCCTAAACACCAGCTCCCATCAGATGGGCCTGGACTGATGGAGGAAACAGTAGAGATTATACCCGTTTAACAGTAATCCCCCTCCTCTGGAGCAACGCCAGCGCCGAGCACAAGACCACCGCTCGACAAGAGAGACGCAGGCTGAGGTGGTGAGTCCGCGAGTTTTAATGAGATCCAGACTGTCACATCTTTTAACGATGATTTCTGTTGTAATAGCGTTTTAAATGGAGCACCAGGCGTCTTTATTCACTGAACTCTCATCATAACACCAGTTTAATTGATAAAGCTTTGTTTGGTAGACCTTTTTTGGGCCCAATTCCAGAACACCTTGCCCCCGACCAAAACATCTGGTCACATCTGTTCATGTGAAAGTCACCTGGGTTCATTTGTGGCGTCCAGAAGCAGCTATTGTCATGGTGGAGTTGGACTCCATCCATGATTGTGCCGACCAAAACAGGTACTGAAGTGTCGAACCTCGATGTAGTCCCAACCCAAACCAAGTGGTTTACGTTTGTAAATCTAACCTGAGTTTAAGAGCAGCGTTGTGACGAGAGAGAGAAATGGAAAATTCAGCCCCAAAAAGTTGCCACGAGGAAGAATTCAGTCTGAACTCATCTGTTGTGTTGCAGAAACTGTTAATATTTGATGTTTCAAAGTCACAAAGCTCAGTCAGAACTATATCCTGGTTGTGATTTTTCCCTTTTTATATAGACTGATGAGTCTCCTCACCTGCAGCATGAATACAAAACTGATGTTCATTTGAAGTTTTAGACCGATAGCAGCAGCCGAGAGTTCTGGTTCACCTGAGACACAACAGAACTACAAAGCCGCAGCCTGCAGCTGTATCGTGTCTCTTTCAGTTTGAGTGAATTGCTCCTTTTTTTTTTTCTTTTTTTCTTTTACATGTCTGTGCCCACAGGCCCACAGTTTCACAATCAGTGTGGATGAGTTCTCCCAGCCAAAAACTATGATTGAAGTCTACAATATTCCTGTTAAAATATTTGACATTTATGAGAAGATACGTGTAGTTTACGATCCCTTCAGTGCAGAAACATGGCTGAGTTTGTTTTGGTGCTCGTGAAGGTTTATTTATCGCCCCTGTTTTTTTGGTAAATGCATTATTTTGAGTGGGTTCGTGTCTGTCAAAATTATTTCTGTAAACTTTTCAACACATCACCTAAAACGTGTGTTTATGTGTGACTGATGCAGCGATGACTCACAGACTGCTTTAAATCACAGTGACGCATAAAAGTGAATCATGCTGAGATGAGTAATGGTTAGAACATCTGAATATGTTTGAGCAATTAAGTTGCGGCTATTTCTGCATATACGTATGTTAATCACTGCCTTTTATTTTAGTTCTTCTTCTCATATTAAGATATTAGATCAACTATTAAAAACGTGATAAACGAGCAGTGAGGGAAGTTAAGTTTAGTCAACTGCTGTTCTTAATTTAGTTTTACTTGCCCTTTTTAATACTTTATTGCGAGGAGATTAAGCTTAAGTACATTTAATATCAGACACTTTAAGACTTTAAGTACGATATCTTAACGTTTATTATAACGAGGAAGGTGCAGGGAGGGTGAATAAATGATGTAAAATTGCAAAAATGTGCGGTTTTTGTGCAACGACTGCGAGGATGCACGATGCCGTGTCACTTGGTTGCTTCAGTAAGATTTCACAGTGAAGTTGTGAATTGTAGCATGCAAGAATAAGACGTGTACATAAGGTCAGGGGCTTTTAAATACTGTTATCTACGAACGGGGCGGCCCTGCAGCCCTGCAGCCCTGCAGACTTCTAGGCCTTGTATTAAAAGACCTGTCAGTGTGGAACTGTTGCATCTAATGTCTATCGCTTTAAAACTCACTAAGATAATAGTTTAAGAAAAAAAAGAAAAAGAAATAAGACTGGAACAGGCTCAGACAAGGAGAAGATCAAGGACATAAACAGACAGACAAACCGACTGAATAATGAAAAGACAGACGAAGCGAGTGATTGATTGACGGATAGAAGGCCTGCCAGACAGACTGACAGGCCTCGCTGACTCAGTGTCTGAGAATGAAAGTCAGAGGCTGGAATGAGCGAGCGAGGGAGGAGAGACACAGAGAAAGAAAGAGAGAGAGAGAGAGAGAGAGTAATGAAACATTTAGAGAACATAAAGTGGAAAATGACTCTGTTAACTCACCTCTGATAACTGGTGCGCTGCCAGACCACACACACACACACACACACACACACACACACACGGATGAACAGATATGGATGACTGCACAGGTACACACACATGAACACGTGTAACACACACACACACACACACACTGCATACCTGGCTGGGTGGGCTCTGGTGCTCCAGGCTACAGTCGCAGTTGTAACTCGTCTCCGTGGCAACGACAACAACGCTCAGGTGCCAATCAAAAGTCGGATGGAGCGAGGACAGGAAACATTTACATTAGACGTGTGTGTACGTTCTGTGTGAAATTCATCAAACACAATATATTCACAAACTCATTCATTTGCTTTAAATTTCTGCAGCTAAATGAACTCCTCATTATCTCGGTGGATACAGATGTTTTTGTCAGTTTGAACCTGTAATTTCTGACTATTATCTTCTTCCCTAACTTGTAATTGCGAGCGCGTGAGTCACGACTTAATTGGCGAGGAGTTTGGAAAATGTTATAAAGAGATAGCAGGTATTATTTCCCCCCCACTTTACAGTAATGCGACCGCATGATGGGCGCGAGGTCAAACCCCCGGAGAGATCAGGGAAGGAAGCGCTTCGTAAGCGTTTGTGCAACTTTAATGTTCATAATCGCTCTATTTCTGAGTAAATACACATAATGATACTAAATTGGCCTTTCAATCAATAGACTGTTACACTCTGACAACAGGACAAGACATTTGTTTGACATTTACTCACTTAACTTACCTGTTCAGGTGAAATGTTACATGTTGAGGTAGCAGGCAGACTTTTTCATTAATCCTGATGAGCTTGTTTGTTTTGTTTTTTCTGTAATATTCACATTTTCTAGCAGTTCTTGTTTGTACCTGCAGAGGACAGTGCAGCTCTACAGTTACAGCCGCTCTGCTTCATGTCTCTGTGTCACAAAAAAACAGGCTCCACGGCTTCATTGGCAGAATATTCTGTAAGGTAATCTACCAAAGACCACCAGAGTGCCATAAATGATCCATTATCTGGCTGACGCACAATACAAAAGTGATGTCTGTGGTGCTTTATGTTACAGGGAGTAAAATAATAGAGGTGACCTGGAAAGAACGATGTGATTTGTCAATAATTTTACTGAAAACACGGCGTTTAATTGCTCCAATTATAGTATATTATAGAGGTCTGCTGGCCAACACACAGCAGGTCAACTGACCGTGCAAAGGGTTTGAATTTGTGTCCAAAAAGAGAAACAATTCAACATTTATTAAACGCTCTATTTACTTATATATTTAAACTGCTTAAAAATTCAATAAATAACCATTTTTTCCTTATATATTTTGTTCAGTATATCTTTTTTTATAATAAACCTTGTGGGAAATTGAAAAACAATTGTTAAATGAACTAAAATGAAGTGTAAACATGACGTTTTGTTTCTGATTTGAATATGAGAAACAATCAATCAAACATTTATTTTGTCGCAGTTTTATTTTTTATTTTCTGACGTGAAATGCAATCAAACTGAAGCACATCTTGTGTTTGTGCTGACTTATTTCTGCAGATCCTTCCTTCCTTTATAGATTTGTGGCAAGTTACAGCAGCATGAGAATCCATTCATGAGAAGAAACAAGAAAATATTCACATTTAAGAAGCAGGAGTTTAATAAAAGTCTGGCAACGAATCACTGCGACAAACTCCAAATCCAAATGTGATTTATGACAAATGAAGGTCATAAATCCGATCATGATGAAGGTGCAGCAGCTAAACTTTTTGATTTGTTCTTCTGTACGAAGGAGCTTTCAATCGATTACACGATGGTCTCTGAACCCACCAGGAACTCTGAAAATATTGTGTATGGTTCGAGTGTTCGTGTAATTTCTTGTGCTTAATTACTGATGTGGGCCGCACAGCTATACAACATGGATTTACAGCGCAAAGCAGCACAGAGGCTTCTTCGTGTATCTATACCCCTGTTCATTAAAAAAAACTGCAGGAACAAGCTGCACAATGTGGTGGCACTTAAAAAGAAATAAATCAAGGTTGACAAGAGCGCCAATATTCAGTAATCACCTGGTGCAGCGGGCGTTTTGCTGAAATAAACCGACGCTGGATGAAATATTTGAGTTCTAAATCTCCTGGAAAGACCTCTCTTCCCCTGCACGGCACCTCCACCCCAAATACAATCAGCCGAACGGAAGATTTCCCAGACCGAGGGCAATATTTCTTCACAAGTTCACAACAGGATTATTCTGTCCAAACAGCAGCCGAGGAGCCAAAGAGGTTCAGTTAAACAAACGTTTCTCAGAGCCGCTCTGGAAGCAGAGAGAGAGAAAAAAAAACTGTTTGTCTGGACAAGTAACATCAAACTGGTGCCAAGTTAAAAGACAAAAGGTAAAGACAGGTGGAAGTAAGGGTGTAATATTTAATTCAAGACATAGAGGGAATTGTTCACGACACTACAATTATAGTCTTTACCGCTGTGAGCACTTAGACGCTGCGTATAAAACCCTCCGGCAAGTGACATCCTGACCTGAGCTGTGTTTTTCAGAAAGAGACATGTTGGCAGTTGTTGCATAATGTTTTACGCAGGGAATAATTACAAAAAGTTGCAAAATCGGCTTAAAATATGTCAGCATCAGAAGTCTGATCTGAATCTGTGTGAGGTTCCCTCTCTGGGTTCCTTTTCTCATAAGTTTTCCATCTCTTGTCACCTTTCTAATGAAGCCTGGAGGGGCAAACGTCTGCTGTCTGGTTCTGCTCACGTCTGGCCTTTTTTTTCTCTTTATCAGAAGGTGCTGAAGACAAGGAGGAATTCCTTTTACATCAGCTACAGTGTGAACCGCCTCTGCACCGGCCCAGCGTGTTTGCAGATAACAGATGAAGAAGTCGTGTCAGGTTTTTGATGAGCGGCTTTGATAAACTGTACGTAGATGCTTCAGGTGCTTCAGTGATGATTTACATGCTCATTTAAAATGTTCTATATACAGTATTTACATTTCCTGTCCACTGCCCTCCACTCAGTCTTCACACACACCAAACATAATAACGTAACAAACAATGCAAGTCACAGTGTTATCGCTGGCGTAGTTTTTTATGAGCTACTGTAATTGCAAAGTACATCGAGTGTACTTTTTGTTCCCGATCGGCTGGGCTTCATGTTTTTACTGCTGGATTTACGGGAAGAAAAGACGAAGTCCTCGTCCTGTGAGTGTTTTGTTTGAGTGGCCACAGGGTCGTTTAAATCAGCATTATGTAGCATGAAATTACAACATCAGATGACTCAAAAAGTGAAAGTTTCTGCACCTTCTCTGCTTCTGTCAATACAAGTAAACACTTTATAAACAAACGTGTGTATATTTCTGTTTTTATAACTTCATCCAGACGTGAAAAATTAGACACATACAATAGTTCAGCTACTTTGTTAAAAGTTAACAAAGAAGAATAATCGTCAACTAATTCATAGACGTGAGAGAAAAGCAGCAAAAGTGAAAATGCTGTTTGGGTTTCCTGTTTTTCGTCCCAGGAAAAGAGGGAGCAGGACGACTGCCAGACTCCCACTCGTGTCTTGCACCATATCTACTTGATTTATGTTTCCTCTCGTTCAAGTGGGAGTCTTTAAAACGCCGCGGTCGGTTGTAGGTTTTTGTTAAACCGGCATCATGGTGTCAGAGAGAGACGTTCTGGTGGCCGCCGCTGTTTTTGTTTTTGCCCTCGTTTCACGCAGTGAGTCCAGGATTCGATTCACATCTTGTCATTGTCTTGTTTCTACTGTATTATTGTGTTGCCTTGTATTTGCTCTTTGTGTGTGCTACTGTAAACAACCAGAGAGGTTAAAATAATGTATTCTTCTTCTTCTCGCACCCAGGTGAGGGTATAATCGGCGGCAGAGAGGCAGCGCCACACTCTCGGCCCTACATGGCCTCCATCCAGCTGCCAGAAGGCGAGAATATGAAACACGAGTGTGGAGGGTTTGTGATTGCAGATCAGTGGGTGATGACTGCAGTGCACTGCCTGCCAACAGGGTGAGGCAAACCTTCTTCTGATCATCGTGAATGTAGTTCTGTGGAAATTTAATTAAAATGTGATTTTCTTTGTGGGTTTTACTGGCAATAATATTTCTAATTGTGATTTTTTTTTTTTCTCCCACAGGCCAAATGGAAGGAAAGTGGTGCTGGGTGTTCATTCTCTGAGCGAACCTGAAGAGACGAAGCAGACATTCGATATCTTGGAGCTGCACAATCACCCAGACTTCAGCCACATTAATTATGATAATGACATTGCTCTAATTAAGGTAAGTGTACAATTTGTGCAGATGTGTTATGTAGGAGGAACAACCAAACAACAGAAGCCTGAGATCTAGAGATGGAGTCAAATAATGTGTGATTTACTTATTTCTCGTGCAGCTGGATCGTCCGTTTAACGGCACTACAGCTGTTCAAGCTGTGGAGTTCCTGCGAGCAGGCGGCACGAACCCCGACACAGACGCAGAGGTGGAGACGGCCGGCTGGGGATCCCTGGACAACCTGGGGTCCAGACCGGATAAGCTCAAGGAGGTGGTCCTGGAGATCGTCAGCTGGCAGCGGTGCAGACGCTCTGACTACTTCGGCCGAAAGTTCACCAGTAACATGATGTGTGCACACAAAGTCTGTCCAGACCCCTGCGACAAACCGCTGAAGAAAGAAGACACTTGTGATGTAAGTTTGAGTTCCTTCTCTTCGTTGTGACGACCATAAGCTCAGTAAATTTAGTTTTTTCTTCTGTTTTCTGTGCTTGAAACTTTAAATAATTTATAGTAAAGTCAGATAATGTTTCTATTGTTTGCCAGTTATCAAGCTTTGAATCAGAACTGAAGGAACCCAAAACCGTCCGTGGTTGCATTAATGTTTTCAATGCTTGATATCACATTTGTTAGTTTGAGATATGAAGCTTGTTTTCTTGTTGTAAAAGTCGATTTTTCAACACACAGCGCTCTGTGTGGCAGTTTTGAGTATCTCAAAGCGAACCATGTGAACTTTTTATAAACTTCTGCCATTTTTTTGCAAGTTTTTCTTGCAAACTTGAAACTTCTTGAGACATTAAACATCTTAGCTTGCTACAGTTAGCACGTAGCTCTGCTGCAGAGCCGGCTGTAGATCTTGCAGCGTGATATCCGGTGTGTTTACAGTTTTAATTGTCAGTGACCTTTCACTGTCATTCGTCTCTTCCTGCCTACCGGAGTCACCGCTGCTCTTTATCAGATGCAGGTCTACGCAGGTTACCGTTACTTCCTGCTCAGCCCTGTTCTGCTTGTCTTTCTCTCCCTCAGGGCGACTCTGGCGGGCCTCTGCTCTACAACGGCATCGTGGTGGGCATCACTTCCAACGGAGGAAGAAAGTGTGGCCAGTTGAAAAAGCCTGGAATTTACACCGTCATCTCGCACTACA
>CAEMYA010000211.1:1420679-1449990 GCA_903131615.1 Diplodus sargus
GGGCTGAGGGGGTTCAGGATCAGAGCCACTGATGGAGTATTGATTACCTGCTCTCTCCAGAATTAGATTTAGAGCGGAAGTCTTCCCGCTGCCAGAGAGACCCAACAGGATGATGGACATCTTCTTCGTGTCGTCATCTTGAAGCATGAAAGAAAAACTGGCTGTTAGAAAGCACACAGACAGAGTTCCTGTGTTTTGGTTGTAGAAACATAAAAATACCCTTTCTGGACAAATCTAATACACTTTGATTTATAACCTTTAATGCATTATTTGCCTTGTTGGGGTTAAAGCAGGTTTTAGATATCAATATTAGATATTGTAGACTGTATATCAGGGCTCTCCAAAGTGGCTCCCGTGAGTCAAAGCTGGCCTGCTGTCAGGTTTTATTTGCCCTGCCAGATGTTTCACACACACAAAAAAACATTGCATGATAAAATGTCCTTTAACACCCAAATCCTTGCATACCTGATTAGTTTTTCCACATTATTCTTTCTGTAATCTGAGCACAGCGGCCAGAGTGCCAATTTGTGCATGAAAAAAAAAACTTCCAAAGATAAGCCGGCAAAACATTTCCTTCACCTGTTCTTACACCATGAACACAGGAGAGAAAATATTTTGATTAGACTTGAAAAATGGATCGCCAGACAACAGTTTCTTGGCCCTGGTCCACTATTAACAATTCATTTTGACCCTTTAAAGTAAAGACTTTGGCCCTGCTGTTGATGACCCACACTGGTATGTAACTCTATCGCCCCCTAGTGAGAGAAGTGTGCCGTTAACTCACTCATCAGACAGTTTCTCCATGAAATCTTTTTCTGAAGTGTCCCACATGAACTAAAAGTTGATTTTGAATACCTTCATAGTCCATTTTTAGTAACCGTCATACTGTAGATGTGATATTTTGGAGCACAGGAAAGAGATGTGTTTGTCTTTATATTAACTAACTCTGATTTAAAACAGAAAAATGCATCTTACCATCAGCGGCTCTCATGTGGAGCTGCGACATGGCTCTGTGGCTGATCACAGCTTCCTCCAGGCTCTCTCTTTTTGTCTCATGTTGCTTGTTTTCAGCCGCCTCCCTCTTTCTTTCCTCTGCATGTTTCTTCTTCAGCCCCTCCATCTCTTTAGCTCTCCTCACCTCCTGCTCCTGCACCAGCTGCTTGAAGGCCTGCTCCTTCTCCTCGGCCTCTTGCATCTTCTGTTTCAGCATCATCATGGCCGAGTCCTCCGTGCTCCTTTTCCTCGCCATGGTCAGCATGGCGTCCGTGTAGCCCGTCGCACCGCTTTCAGCCAGCATGTAGTCGACCATCTCAAACAGGGCTTGAAGTTTGTCTTTTGCATTGGATGATGTGATGCAGCAGTATCTCCCCTCGCACATGTTTATCAGCTCCAGGAGGGCGTCTTCCAGCGTGTCAGCAACCTCTCCATCTTCCAAAGAGAGCACCACCAGGTATTTTAAAGCCTCAGCTCCAAAGTGAGCCTGCAGCGTCTCCACCATTCTCCTTTGCCTCTTTGTGTAATGTCCACCTTGGATCAGCAGCAGAAATGTAACGACTCCATCTGTGCAGGATTTAAAGCAGCCATCTAGCGCCTGGCTGATGCCCTCCTCCGTCACGTCCTCCTTTAAATCTGCATAGTGCAAGCTGATCGAGTGACCGTCAACCGCCAAGTCACAGACTTGTCTTGATCCCAGACTGAACTGGACATGTTTCTTCCCAGAGTTATCCTGCAGCAGAGACTTGAAAGCGAGCCATTCCTCCTCTGCGGATATGACCACCATCCTCTGACTTGTGTTAGTTACGCCCTCTGCCAAACAACACAGTAAATGTAATCATTTTTTATATGTTTTGCAACCTTAAATACATTGAATAAGTCTGAAAGTATACATTTTAGAGAAACAATTACTCACTGTGCGACATGTCTTTGCAGGTGCTCTCACGGGTCTGAGATGCTTGTCAGCTCAAGATAACCTGAAACTGGATTCTCTGGCTCCTCAACAAACAAGATAATGGGCAGAAAAGAAAAAAAAACTAAGATGCTTCCTGCTTACAACATCTCACATGTGACCTGCAGTTTTATTGACGAGGAAGTGCATTCCACAGCACAGCTTGGAATGACCCAACTGCTTGTCCTGTGCATCTTTTTGTGCTTCTGTCACGCTTAAATTAAACTTCCTCAACTCAGAAGCTTTGCTTTACTCACAAATAAGCAATACTGCTCACTTAAACCTTAAAGCACTTAAACAAAGGCTGTTTCTCTATCCTTTTTGTCATACAAACACTCACATAAAGTTGCTTTAGTGACTCATTTCATCATCTGACTTCATTCCCCTGAGACTAACCCTAATATAGGCCACAACCACTGCAGGCCTAACCTCAAGTCTGACTCTCACCTCAAGCAGAAACCACATTCACCTTAATGGTTACCGGCTGTTTGCCTTCAAATACAGTCAGTATTCAACAATGTACGTGTGTGAAGCGAATCACATCCCCACAATGCAGGCCAGGCTAGCTCAATTTTTCCTATTTCCCATCTGACTCCATCAAGCGGCTGCACTCTGCACAACAAGGCCAGCGGGAGAGGCATCCTGTGATTGTTTCCTTCTTTGCACTTATTGCTGAATCAGCCTCAATGCAGATATTTTGCCAAAACAGGAAAAAGCAGTGCCATGAGATGCCAGATATAATGTGGTGCAGTGACCAGGTGAGCATGCACATTAACACTGATGACCCAAAGGAACAATCGCTGGTGCCATTACATTTAAATCAACATAAAACATGCATTTTATGCACATAGATGTGTATACAGTATGTGAAGGAGTTCCCCTGCACACACAACAGCTGAGATTACTGAGGGATTGCACCATCTCCCTCTGCCGCTGTCAAATGGCCCAAAACAAGGCAGGACTACAGCGAAAAAAAGGGGGGGAAACCATCTGACAAATTCATATATATTCACATTTGTTCATCGTTCAGTTCGGCCAATACGTCATATGATGCCATACACATAAAATGCTTTAGAAATATTAACAATTTGTCGTGTATGTATTCGATCTTTCATCTAAAATATCGTAATGATATTCTGGACTCCCCCGAATATCGAATGGTTCGCTCCGTTGCTCTGCTATCTTGTGTGGACATTCTCCAGGGTGATGGAGGAGATGTAGCTATTCAGCCTGAGCATACATCGGTTTAAAAAAACGTAAATTGTGTGAACTGTGACAACAATTACAATGGCCGGTATAAGGAGAGTGAACGGGAAATTATCGGGAGTCAACCCGGCTGTCAGGTAAACGCCAACATCGAGTGTTCACGGCCAACGGCTGAGCGAAGCCGTTAAGCTAGCACGGCTAACGTTAGCCGGAGCCGCTGTCTTGATATTTGTCGATTTGTGATCGTCAGTTAATGTCAACGGTTCCGGAAAATCACTAATGCTAATGTTAGCAAAATGCCTAACGAGCTACAGGTCATATTAATTAGCTGGTTAAGATAAATAGTCATCTACATTATAACACCCACGTCGAGGAATTCCCCGTTATTTGTTATTGTCAGAACCTTAAACATGCTATTATGATGTAAAGCTAATGAATTGTCTAGGTTCCTTATTGTATTCCTACTAACAAACACACAAAAATGAATATGCAGCGCTAATAATTACACATATAAGAGCTCATAATTACGTTATCATCTAATGATCAATGGAGAGAGTATTTCTAATTATTATGAGAAAAATAGTGGTCGAAATGTATTTGAGTCACAATGTAAACTCGTGACTGGGGGTTAATTATGTTAGTTATCATGATTGTGTCATACATTATTAATAAATGCACTGAATAGATTCACTCCTACTGGTAAAGTTCACCTGCAGAATGACAAAGAAATTAAATACAAGGTCCAATTTACTGGCTATTTACAGAGAGGATGGAATAGTTCACTTCTCCTCTCATGGTTTGTTGTTATAAAGTATTCCACAGACCACCAAAGCACTTTATAACACTTGACACAGTCACAGATTCATACACTAATGGCAGACACCGCAATGCAAGGTGCCAACCTGCTCATCAGGAGCAACTGCGGGTTAATATCTCGCTCAAGGGTACTTTGACATGAACCTTCTGATTATTGGACGACCCTTTGTCTCCTGAGCTCCTACCAATAATGAAATAAAGGTTGTGACTAACTACTTATATCTGTTGTTTTATTTTTTCCAGTTGCTGTCGTCTGCGTCAGGTTCAGTCTCTGCTCTGCGAGGGCGGCACTGCCACTCCTGATGGCATCCTGTGCTCTCTCGGTATGTCAAGTCGCAAAAATTATTATCTTTGCATGTCTCACTAAAACTCGGGAAGTTATTTTGTAACACAGATGCTGAATAAAACAATTTATAGTCATCTCAAAACAAATGTTTGGGTTTTTTTGGGGTGTGTTGTAGGAATTGACAGCAGATATAATGAGGGATGCACTGAGCTGGCGAAATACCTGTTCTATGGACTGTATGGACGAAACCAGCTGAATCTGGAACATGTCCTTGAGGAATTTCCTGAAGAAATGCTGGATGGTGAGTTGTCCCAAGTGTTGTGCACTAGATTTTTGAATCGTGTTTTTGTACCTGCTTCATTTCTTACCTGCTCTACTCTGACACATCGCTTGTCTGCTCTCCAGATGTAATCTTGCTGATCAAGGCAGAGTGTGTCCACCTGTACTGCAACCCAATGAACTACAGTTACCTGTTGCCCTACGTGTCCCACTGGAGGAACCTGCATCTCTACTGCATGACTGAGACAGAGGTTAAAAAGATCTCCTCCTCCCCTACAGGGCTATCATTCATGTTAATTATGCTTCCTGTATGCGTAAGACAGGAGTAGGAACCTTATCAAGATTATTTAGGCATGTTGACCATCCACCTGGCTACAGGTTTAACCGCTGCAGGGTATTTATCAACGACACAATGTGTTCTGCACAGGTAGTTGAGCCTTTTCAGGGCTGTTAGTTGCCTCACATTGTGCTGAAAACTCACAAAACCAGCAAAATTGTAAACATGATCTTTTCGCAGCAGTGTAAATAATCAGAATGTTAAGTTCCTGTTATGTTTCCACCTCTACTCACAGTATGAAGATGAGGAGGCAGCAGAGGAATTCAAAATCTCCAGTTTTGTCACAATGGTGCAGGACTGCTATCGTATCGGAGTACCAAACAGCTCCCAAGGTACAAATCATCACATTTTTAATCTCCTCATTCGTGCGCTACACTTGTGTGAAAGAGATCGTGAAATGTGTCCCACACACACTAACATGACATTACATCTCAGTGAACCAGAATACAATGTCATTTTTGCTCGTTTCACCTTGTCGGCAGTATGTACTTACTGGATAATTACACCAACAACAGCAGTAATTATACCTGTCCTGCTGTTACTTTTAGGACACATCCAGAGGTTTGATATGTTTATGGTGGAAAAGTGGCCCCTGATCCAAGCGTTTGCCCTGGAAGGCATCGGTGGAGGAAGCTTTTTTACCCTGAAATACAAGGTACCTGGTAGAGTGTAGAGATAATTATTTTAAAAAAGTATCTGTACTACTACATTGTACTTACCTATTGATTTTCCAGCTTATGGACATGAGTGAGAAGCTGTGGCAGGTTTACAACAGACTCGACCCGGTGTCCCTGGATACAGTCTTCACAGAGGTAACACTGAGCTCCTATTTTCATCAGCTATTGCATTAAAGATTTAAAAGTCATATTTAGTCTGCAAACATGATGATTCAGTATGATATGTACTCTTAACTTGGTGTTGTTTGTTCTATCTAAGGACTTGGTGAACTTTGAGAAGCAGTGGAGCGGCTTTTTCTCCAGCATGGACCTGGAGAGCCATCTCTCCATCTTGGAGCTGTCTGAAGCGCAGGCAGGAGAGGTTCGTTTAGTGTTATAATGTTCCTACAATTATGTGGTCTAAGAAATACAGTACAGCATGAGAAGAGTGAATAAATTATTAATTTGTAAGTTGGAGCAAATTTGCAAATTGAACGTGCAAATGGAGATGGAGGAGTGGACGGAGTGGAGGTGCAGTGACTGGGAGGAGATTAAGTCAATATCTGCTTTAATGACTACCTGTGCATTTGTTGTAAATATTATGTAGTTTACAAGAAACACAAATACTATTTCCAGATGTCATTGTTCAATGTCTGGTCTGCATAACGTTTGTTTTCATCAATCCACAGACTTTCCGTACTTATTACTCTCATGGACTGATCTCAAGCAACATCACAGATAAAAGGTAGCAATCATCTTCCACAGTGTCACCTGTAGTGTTGTAGTTTTGCAGAGTAGAGAAATATTGTTTGCTCAATCAAATGTTTCTTTATTTCAGTAAAAGTCAGCAGCCCTTTGTGTTGTTCGGGAAGCATTCATCCTCAGAGGATTTGGAGAGCTACTCCTTCAACTTTCCCTCAGAGAGTCACCAGGTCCGCAGCACAGGACCTCGAGGTTCTACAGCCAGACACATGGTGAGAATATGAAATGATAATATTAACTAGTTTGTTGTGAAATAAAAACAAAGCTAACTTTGCAAGCCACACACATTACTGTTGGGTCCTTACTAATAGCTGGACACTTGCCAAAATGGTTAGCAGAGTAAGATTTGATGTTTTAAAACACACCAATCAAGTTAAAGAACAGAAGTGACCTGCAGCACCACCTGGTGAGGTACTGTGGTACAAGTGTTTGATAAATCATCTTGAACATCTGGTGCCAACAAACAAATTGATTACTGATCTTATGTCTCCTGCTAGTTGAGATTCTTTTAACTTTGTGAAGTGGGAACATGTCATTAATGTAACCTCTCTGTCCATTAGATTCTGCAGTGTGTGGCTCCAAAAGGACCTCTATCCTGCTCTCGGACATATTTCTTTGGGAGCACCCACACTCCATACCTTGGTGAGGTTTTACTTTTTTAAATGTTGAGCTATCCTTCTGTGAAATGTTGCTTTGTTTGAAGTTAAATCCAGGCCCCATAAGGAGCATAGCCAACTTGGTTTTAAGTGTAATATAAGAAGCGCTTATTCGTACCGTCGGTATATAATTTGTTTACACTCTGCTGTATTTCACACACAGGAAATCAAAACGCAGAGCAAAAGAAAACAGAAGTCTTGTAAGTGATTTAGTTTTGGATCTTGTGTTTTGTTCTTCTTCTCTGTAACAGATTGGTTGATTGTTAAATGTTCAACAACATCTGAATGAATTTTACTTTGTTTCAGACTTCTGTCACAGATTTATTCAGCTGCTGTTCAAGGAGTCCTTTCAGGAATCAAATGCTACTCCTGTACCACCAGCGCTACCAAGGTAAGAAGAGCACTCATCTTAAAATGAATCTTTCATAATGTTCTGTAGCTTGCACAGTTGCTAAATTCTAAACGTTTATTATTGTAGGCTAAAGATGTGGCAGAGAACACCTTTCTACTGGCTTTGGACTCGATGAATTTAAGTCAGTACCGCAGTTCTCTCAGGTACAGATTGATTTGAACTTCTCACTGTTGTCCAGTATTTGAGGCTCTCAGCCAAGCATGAAATGAAATGTATCGTTTGAATCGGTTTCATTCTGTTTTTCTCCCCTCAGGTCCAAATGTGAATTCAACATTCAAGCAGTGAATAAGCAAGGAAGGTGTGTGACAACTAGTGCTTGTCGGTCATCTGCAAGCATTTCTTTATTTTCTGTCACAGCTCCTTAACACTTGATTGATATTTTAAAACTAACGAGCCTGTTTTTTTTATTTTCAGGGTTATTCCTCTGACTGATGAAGATAGCCGTTATGTCATAAAGACGGTATGTCAGAAAACCTTTATTTTTTAGCTTGACTAAAAGCTTCCTGCTTTTTTCATTTTGACTAATTCTGCTTTTTTCTAAGGCCTCCATGACTGTCCATGACATCCCAGACCTGCAGTGGGACGGCGGGGATCTGGGCTCTGTGGTCTTCTCTGAATCCTTCTTGGAGTCCAGCATCAACATTCAACAGAAAGGTACAGTATTGATTAGATTAAGTCTAATTAGAATGGATTACAGATACACTACACAGACTATATATTAAGCGAGGCATTCCCCCCACAGGTCAAAAAGGCAAAAGTCATTTTGTAACAATAGAGCAGTAGAGAAAAATACCCTTTATCCTTCCCTGAGAATCATGATTCATCTTGCGCTTCTTTGTCTTATTTGTCTGTGCTTGTGTTTTCTTCTCCTGCAGATGGCACTGTGTCCTCAGACAGCTGCTACACCATCCTGACGACAACTGTGCCCCGCTATGCATGCTGGCTGGTATGTGTAAACAAACATGTTTCATCCTTAGTTTCAGGGGTAAACAATTGATTTATTCCAACATTGTCTTACGACCATGTTGTTTCTAGATGGAATCTGATGTCAAGCAGTCTGAGCAAGCCCAGCATCTTGCTAAGGTAAGTTGAGCAGCTTTGTGTATCCACTGTGCAAGAATACATGCTTATGTGTGAGCCTCATCACTTACAGTATTTTCCTTCAACAGAAAGAGGACGGCACTTGTTTGGGAACTGCTCTGACTGTAGCAGATGCTGCTTATGTGTTCTCCAGCAGCCAGCTCTCCACACACGAAGAAGGTGACGCTTTCTACTATTATCATTTATTCTATGAGGTTGATATTCATTTACTATAACTTAAAAATGATTTCTTAGATTTCTGATTTTGCCTTGAAATGATTAGCATCCTTTTTCAGTATTGACAAAGATTTGCAAATCTGCATAATTTTTGCGCATTTAACATGTTTTTTAATGTTAATTTTAGGGAAAATCATCTTCTTCTCTGAGGGTCTGCTGTTCATCCATTCCCAATATGGAAGCATTACTCTGTCCAAGGATCACATCAGCAACATCAAGTTCTACGACCCGGTAATATTTATAGTTGCATTGCAGTTAAAAGAAAATTCTTTTGTTTGTTCCTTACAAAACAACGTTAAAACATTACCAACGTGTGTTTGACTTGAGTGTCCTCTTATTAACTAGGACTCCAGCGCTGTGGCGTCTCTTTTCGTGGAGTATGAGAGCAGTCTGCTCCCCCACCTCCCGTTCCCTCTCCACAGCTCGGACCAGTGTCTGGTCTTTGCTCTTCAGCCCAGGTCAAAGAGCCACAGGGCCTTCTATTCCAAGGTATGACCTCTGAAAGGGTTTTAGACTGAAGATGCACATGGACCATCTGAGTTTAGCTGATTCTCTCATCACGCCTATAAAACATTAATCTTTGGATTTATTACTAGATGGATTTATGTGGCCTGCTTCTTCATTTTCTTTATTTAGTGCTTGTTAAAGATTCAGCTTCAGTTGTAAACCTTTTGGTCTCTTGGTTTCAGGTTTTGTCAGTTTGGCAGAACACTAACTCTGGACTTACTCTGCAATTAGTGGACAAAGATCGCCTGACCTGGAACCAGAAAAACATGTAAGATGTCTTTATCTCCTTTTCAACTAAACATCTGTTTTATTCCCCATCACAGCCACATTATTACCACTTTGTTAAGGTAGCTTGTGATTTGTCTGACTCTGACATTTTTCTCTTCAGGCACACCAGACTGCAGAAGCTGCACGACAGCCAGGAGCCACCAGTGGCCAAACGCAGAGGCAGCCTGAAGACTTCCAACTCCCAGCTGCCAGAGCAGGACATGTTAGTATACACTCAAATCACTCAGTAGACTGTTCCAGAGTTGGACTGAACAAGTAATAAAACTCAATGCTACGTATTGCTTAATCAAGAACATGTCTTCCCAAAATAGCAGTAAGCCCACATCCAAATTTGGAAGGTCTTTTCTGCTTAAAGAAAGAATACAACATCACGTAACTTAATTATCTAGGCCAAAATAAACACATTTCTTTCCCGCCACTGGACCTAAAACAAAGAAGAATACATGAAAGGATAACTCTGAACCTTTGGCAGATTCATGTTCTTCCCAAATCCGTCCTAAATCTGTCACCTGGTATAAATAGACATCCGGCTGTTTTAAGGAAATACAGTACAGTGCTTCTAAAAAAGAGTCACTCTCTTTTGCACAATTTTGCAGTCTCATTTTGAATTACTCTGTTCCCACAGAGATACATGATTGATAACTTTAAGCTGTAAATAATGTAAGCAAAGTAAGTAATTAGAATTAAAGATGTGGCTGGTGCAGGGACATTTGAAGTCTTAGCTGTAATATTGTTGCACTCATTTTGATAATTTGCAGTGCAAATGCAAGCTAAGTCCCTACATACATTTTTTATCTAGTTGTGCGAGTGAGTCATGACCCAATTTCTGCTCACTGATTGTTTTATTGTGGTCCGTGCCAGGTTTCTTCAGCACTTTGCTTTGAGTAGCATTGGTCAGGAGCCAATTCTGTACGACCACCTGGGGGTGCTCTTCCCCTCTGCAGAGCTGAGGAATCCAGCCAGCAGTCAAGGAGACAAGGTGAGCATGCTGAGCAAGGTGAAGTTGATTCTTTTCATTTCAACGCTTGTGATTCCTTCTAAAATATTGTTACCGTTGTTAAGCATAGCTGGGACTATTCAAATCTGATGTGGGCTTTTTATTGTGTGTAAGGTTATGATTACCGTCATCACTGGATTGCCTGGAAGCCATAAGAAGAGACTCTGCGACTTCCTGGTCCAGTTAAACAAAGAACGTGGAAGGTGAGAGAGATTTTATCCATTATATTTCGTTTTTTAATTAATCTTACATATGTTGTACTTATTAAAAAAGAAAAGAACAACACATACAAAAACAATTCGTCCCGCTGTAGGTGGGTGGTGTACGAGCCCGGCCCCGACAGCTGTGACAGCTTCTCAGCCTCTCACCTGCAGCAGTACTTGTCCAGCTTCCTGGAGAGTCAGAGAGGCCCCGGAGGCAAACCCCGTCTGTTGGTGCTCTCACCTGGGTAAGAAAGCCCGCTGAACAGCCTGATACAGCTGGGAACTGAGAAGTCAGGACTCAGCCTCAGTATTTTTAGAGAACAATATCAAACAGTATTTAAATACATTAGAAAGGGAAGACTGAATGAATTTGCTGTTCTCTGTCAGTGATTTGCTCAGTTGTATGTGTTTGATTTGTGCAGATACACAGACGTTCTGGATGTGGTCCAAGCTGTGCTTTTCCACCCCGACCCAGTTGTCCAAGCGTGCTTCACCATCGGCGCCGTAACTGCTTGTGTGGACCCCCTCACTTCCTGTATGGAGCACAGGTAAGATTTTTAGTTTCGAGTTTGGACAAGCTTCGACCGGCCGAAAGAAACGTATATCGGATTAATTCATGTCCATTAACATCAATCTCTTCCCGTTTCTGAGTCGGCATTTAAGAAAATCCCAAAATGTCTAATTAAAGTAGACTGATCGGATTTCCAGACGGGTAAAACAGGCATTTTTTTTGTGCATTTTCTATGTGAAGTGTGATGGATTGAAACCAAACAACGTTGTCAGTTACTTTGCATATGCAGAAGAAAAGGTTTTTAAAGTCGTGTTGTTTGCTTTGTTGAAATAAAATATGTAAGACCAGTAATTATGTATTGTTCTGATTCAGAATTGAATCTTAACACTTCAGTAAATGTCCTCGAGCACTGCTTTCTGCCTTGTGCCAATGTTTATATCAGGTTCCTGAAAAACTGGCAGGCTTTTATTATGAAGAAACTATATATATATATATATATATATATATATATATATATATCAAGTTTGTATTAACAGCATCTAAAAGAATTCTTCTCCAAAAATCTCTCCAATGTGTAGAAAAATATTCAGCACTTGTGGGTGTGAAATGTGACACAGAAAAGTTTGCAGCTTGCTCCAGAGAACGGCAGTTCAGTCAACCAGGATTCACAGCAGACACAATAGATTCAGTGACCCAGTTTCACAACAAAAAAACTACTCAAATCACTCCTGGAGCACAATCTGCTCTTCTGCTATCTGTCTGTGTGCTCAGAATGTTCCAAAAAAACATATATTTTCACCAAAAATAGATTCCATTTGGTCCTAGCGCAGTTAGCTTCTTGTATTTTTTGGTTTAAAATCATTCCCAGTGAATGTTGCTGCATGTAACAAAGGTGAGCGTCTAGCAGCAAATGTTGGCTACATATTTAGCTGTATTTTGCAAAGTTAAAGAGGTGGAATAAGCTAAAACACCAGTGGAGGAACCTGAAATTCACATTTAGGGTTTCGTGTAGTTCAGTATTTGAAGCAACATATCGACGTTGCAGATGATGACAGACAGGCCCGGATGTTGATAAATTGTTGATGCACTCGAGGTTTCCAGGACGAGGTCGAGGCAGGGTCCCTTTTTACAGAGAGGATCAGTCCTACATTTAATCTCACTCTCCTTTTGTTACAGGCTTTAGATGTAGCTTACAGAGCTTCTTGCTGCCGTAGATTGACTGAGCTGCTCCACACAATATGACATACCACTCCGGTTAATAGGCTGCTTTGCACTGCAGAGCCAAGCATGGTTGGCCAGTGATACTAACATACAGATGAAGTCAATCAAGAGGGTCCAGCTTTTACAACAATGGTGCTGCCATCTTTCTATACCAGATATTTAATTAAAAAAGTGTTCTAACAAATGCCCTCGTCACTGTTCTGCACAGTAACGTTGGTATATAATAGAACATATATGCAGGATTACGAAAACTCCCAGACTCGTTCCGACAGTACGCTTGTCTAGTGAGCTGAACTTTAGTAATACATTTTTAAATGTGTTTTGGATCCTGGGCTATAAACAAGCTGTGATGACCCTCCAGTCAAAGTCTGACGAGCCTCGTCGGCTCAGCAGTGGAAAAATGTGTAATAAGAGGTTTAGTTTGCAAATTGGTTAGCACTGACTTTTCCATTTGAGTCTTCCTCAACAAGCCCCCTATCACTGTCTGTTGCCATAGATTGTGTGGAGGTCTGCGAAGGCCCACTATGGCGCTAATTGGGTGTGGTTAGCCCAGCTTAGGTCTGACCTGCCTGTCAACCCCCTCAGCATAGCCCCTCTAATCCCCCCAGGTCCACATGCGCGACCAACACACCCTCCTCAGTGAAGCTCATCAGTCAGTCATGATCCATTCTTTTTGATGAATGTAGACAGTTCATTACATCAGGACAGGAAAGATAAATGCCTTTCAAATTGCTGATGCCTCAGCCTGCAGGCTCTCTAAGAGTCTGTGGAGGCTGGGGGGGGTGTGGGGGGGCGAACTTGGCTCGGAGAAGTTGTGTATAACACTGATCGATGTGAAAACTCAGGATAAATTATGTTAAGATTAAATGAGATTACAGAAAGCTTTTACATTGGTCAGTTGCCAGTCATAGTCATGATGTCATCTGATGAAAAAAGCCTCACGATTGATAACCGGATCGCTCGCCAGGGGCCATAACATGGAATTAGCCTGTTTATTTCTGTACA
Organism: Diplodus sargus; assembly: GCA_903131615.1. Classification (NCBI taxonomy): domain Eukaryota; kingdom Metazoa; phylum Chordata; class Actinopteri; order Spariformes; family Sparidae; genus Diplodus; species Diplodus sargus. Next base: position 1,434,084 of record CAEMYA010000211.1, read on the forward strand.
ACGTTGGCAAGCCTCCATTAGTCATAACTAGAGTTATTGTTTGTGATGATATTGTGGGAAAAGACATGGGTTAGAATAAAGAGGACTGATGATTTCATAGATTTAAACACAGCTTTTGTATCTGTGCACTTAGGTACAATGCTTCCCACAATGCATCAGTGACAATCTGACCCTAACCCCAACTGTACTCTGTATATTATGATTTAATTTGATGGACTGCTGTCTCTTGTTTTATCAGGTTTGCTTTCCCTAAGCTGTTGGAGCAATGCAGTCAAGGTAGGTCCCGTCTCTGCAGCACTGTTCTACCATCCTACGACAAAATACGTCGAGGATAAACTTGTTTTACGTATTACTGAGGAAACACCACATCTATATTCATTTGTATTGATTTTTTCCAGAAGTGTAATGCTCTTTTGGAAGCCGTTCAACATTACCATTCCAAACATATGTCATGCTGTCAGGTTGTACAATATCACCATTAAGGGTCAAGAGGAGGAGTTCTGCATGTGCATCCAATGATAACAGTCATACTCTCCAGAGATCCGACACAGGCACGCAGTGAAGTGATGAATTCATGTGCAGCAATGCTTTGTGGTTAGCTTTTGCGATTCACACTCCAGCAGAACGATCCTCCATCTTTGACAAAGGCCAAAACAAATATGGAGGTCATTGTGTTCGTCGGAGCAGTGAAGGGCTTAGTACACCTTGTAATATCACACAGTCCAAGAAAATTAACATTTTTGAGATTGCACAGAACTTGCTCTCACGGTGGTCTGACAATCACTCATTATGCAGCTGTTCTCTTCCGCTTTTGCCTCGGAGCTCCAGGTCCTTAAAAAGTCTTAAAATGAAAGTTTAATTGGACATCCCACGAAAGGCTCAGGACACCTTTGCCCCAACCGTTCTTTCATGTTTAAGAGCACACAGTCTGTCTTGTACTCTGTAGTGACGGTTTGAGAGATTTCATTGCCATTATCCTCGCTGTCTTTGTTACTCGGAATCAGAAAAATCCAAATTTGGGTCTGCAGGGAGAAAGTCTGGCTCGGCGGAGCTGAGGAGCAAACACCACATTTTAATCAGTCAAAGGATTATTTATTATGTGTTTTATATCCAAGCAATCTTTTTGAAGGAATCAAAATGTCAGTTTCCCTAAAAAAAATAAATTCAACCTGCAGGTAGAGCACAGCTGCAGCAAATTGAACCCTGCGTAAAATAAGCTGTTTCTGCAGTGGCATTACAGATGTGGTTTTGTATTTTCCGGAAAGCGAGCCAGTTTTTCTTGGGATTCATATTCCCTTTCTGTGCCTCGTTTTTATGTCAGGTATTGTGAGTACAGTGGTGTTCACCGGGCTGACAGCAGAGCAGAAGCACCCTCTCATGCAGCATGTTCAGCAGTTGGTACGCTCTGCCAACCCCACCGCAGCCTTCATACTGGCAGAGAGAGGAGCTGTCACCAGGTAGGCGCCCACAGAATTGTGATCAATGCCGCAAACAGTCACTTAACTGCTTTTTATCTTTGCCTAAAATATTCACTTCAGGCTACATTTTATTCTGTTTTTTGAGTGTGTGTCTGAATGTGTTAGGTCAGAGCGCTGCTCAGCTAGCACGGGGATGTGTCATGAACATTTCCCTGTGCAGTCTGTACTTAAAGAATACTTATTTTTAGTAATTAAAAGTAGGACATTTCCTTAAGCAGTTGTTTGGCTTTTTCACGTCATATTTGCGCAACTATAATACACATATTTATACAACCTGTGTGGGTTAGGGTTACTGTTACGTGTTCATACTGTAATGATTTTTTTTTATTACCTAGGAATGAAGATGTGAATCTGATACTGTCTGATAGCAGCTTCAGTGAGCCGCAGATGTTGAGAGCCCGTTACGTCCTCTACCCTGGATGGTAAGAACCTCATTCTACGTTCCTCTCTACTGCTTGTGACCCCCACGTGTCCTCCTGTGTCCACACTCAACCTTTTGGCCGTTGAGCGAGAGACTGGCGTTGATTCCTGCCTCGGCGTTTCTCCGTCCTGCCTCTGCTCCCTCCCTGCGGTTTAATTGCCACTCGGTTGCAGTGGTTGGGGTATCGGCTGCTGATTGCTGTAAAGCCCCTCAGGGCATCTTGTGTTCTATCACCAGCTGCCTCCTGGCAGCACAGTAACAAGCTGTTGGCCATACAGTTGCCATGTACACAGAGGGGTTCTCCTTCCCTTTGGAGCTTGTCCAGTCAGCCTTCATGCCACAGTGGTCAGCCTAATATGAACCTCTGCTAAATCCCCCAGTCAGATCATACGCTGCATATCTGGCCACAGTCTGGCTTTTTTGATTGACTCATCGTCAGGCTGTATTTTATGCCTGATGCTTTTTATACTTTCTTAACTATTTGAGCGTGGCCTAAATCTTTTTCACCTGCTGAAGAGAGTATCAGCATTAACAGATTTATCTTCCACATGCACAGTGATACCAGCAAACACACACACTGGCCTCTTTCCTGTGGGCAGCTGGTAGAGTAAACAACTTTCCAGCCAAAGACAAAATGTAGCACAAACACTTGGCTTGCTCCAGACTTAACTTTCTCACCATTTGTGTTATGTGCACGTGTTTTGTGTTTCAGGTGCAAAGGCCGCTTCTTCACCGGTTCTGGTTCTCTGGTCTTCACCCAGCACCGCCTGGCTTTCAGCCGCCCCCTAGAGAGGCCTCTATTTGTCACCCGCTGCAAAGGTGAGATGGAAAAGAATTCTCCCCCCTTTTTTTTTTGACTGTTACACGTGACAGAAGCTCCAGATATGAGCTGGCAGGGTTTGGGGATGATTACATAAGCTGCCTCTCCCTCCAAATATGGAGACAACTGAGGTCTCAGAGTAATTGTCTGCGGTTGCTGTGAAATAATCTGTTTTCCCAGAAGATGCACTTATGACATCTTGCCAACAGCTATGCTCTTCAGGAAAATGTAAATTAATATTGTTTAATCCTATAATTTGTGCTTAAACTATAATAATATTTCTGCAGCACTCAAGTCGTCGCTGAGGCCCAGCCCCTTCGGAGGAAATCTGTACAATGTCTGGGGAAAAGTCAGATTTTCTGGTAGGAATCACGTGTTTTTATTATACTTTCTCAGATCAGATTTTGAATTCCTGACAACTTGCTTTTGTCCAGCATTACTAAACAAATATGACTTCTTTCCTTGGTAAATATTTTAACCTGCATTTGCATTTCCCAGTTTTGGGAATAATTAAAGAAAAGGTTGCCCTCAAGGCGGGCAAGAAGCTCCTGACGGTAGGAAAGCTGCTCGGTTGTTGCTCTGGTGTCTGGTGTTTAGAATTCAGCTCATAGTCCACTGCTTTGGTTTCCTCCGCATAGTTTTCTCACTCTTTTTTCATTTGCAGACTGTGTAGAGCTGTTGCATGAGGAGAGAGTGCAGGTGCCTGTGAGGAGTTGTGCAGAGAGCGTGCAGATATTTGTAGAGAGTTGTGAAGACAGAGGAGTGTGGAACGAGTGTGGAGACTCTACTGTATGATCTATCCTGATACTCACATTCCTTTAGTGTGTTTCCAGTCTGTCTGTAGAGCAGTGTATCATTTACATCACTTTATATTTAGTTTATTGTACTTCATTTTAATTTAAGCTGTTGCACTCTCAGTATTACTTTTTTACATTAAGTCAGGACATATTTGAGATGTTTAATCTTATTTTTTGCCACGCACGTGAGTTCTGTGAGCCATTTTTGGGAACAGAGAGGTTGTATGTATGTTTAAACATTAACACCCCCACCAACACCATGCTGTTACCATATGAAGCTGCCGTAGCACACACAAGGTGTAAACTGTATGTGTGACTTGGGTGTGAGCTGCTCTATCTCTGGAACCTCCAGACTCTGACCAGCTGATGGAGGTGAGCTACAACACGGCGAGCGGGAGCCTGAGGGTCGTCCCAGAGCAGACCAGCGGCCCTCTGACCTCGGGCCCCAAAGGAACCAACACCTCCTTCTTCCTCGTCTTTGATGGTGTCGGCCTCACTGAAGACGGCCTGAAGGACTGGCTCAGACTGTGCGCTAAGCAGGTCGGCATTGAAGTGTCCCTGCTGTTTTTGATGACAATACACACTGAGATTCGTTTGTAGCATCAATCAAATACTGTGTAAGAAAATAAACAGCTTAAAGGCTGTTTTTTCTGTTTGATGTTTACAGAGGCAGACAAAGAAGCCGAGGAAGACTAAAAATACCCTTTCACCACAAGAAATCAAGCGCATACATGTGAGTGTGTTTATATTTATAATTATATAATTACATTCAATACAATTTTATATTTACCAGAGGTGGAATATGTGACGACATAAGTACATTAAAGCCCCTGTGGGGTGTCGACTAGGAGCAATGTTTTTATGGGCTAGCACCTGCTTTGTTGTGCCTATATTGAATTACTGGCATGAATGCGCGCAATGCACATTTGCACTTCCCTGTTTATAGTATCGTGCTCGGTGGTGGTAAGAAATGTAGCAGTGTGAAGAAGAAGAATACGTGGATGTAAATAATGCAGCTTTCAAAACATTTCCCCGATAATATGCTTTGTAAATGTGTGACATTACGTCCGTCCGCAGGAATACATCGACATGCATACATCGCAACTGTGTTTGTTTGGAAGAAAACCCAACACACTATTTTTAGTTTTATTGTCAATAAATGCCCCGGCAGGAGCGGACGGGGTTTGAAACCTTTGATGTGAGATACAAGCCTCAGCAGAATGTTCTCCTGGTGGTCTGATGCTGTTTGTCTGTTTGTTTGGAGGTTTTCCTTATCTTCTGAGAGAGCTCGGCTCGGGTCGGGAACTGATATTGATGTGGGCCTTCTCCGTCGATAACCTTGACTGAACTTGATATTGTGTGTTTCTCTTCAGATCACCAGGCACTTGGATCCACTACCGCCAGGCTACTTCTACAACGGTTACCAGTATGTGGACATTTTTGGAGGAAAAACAAACCTCCATCCCAGTATCCTTCTCAGTGACTGTGCCAAGGGTTAGAGTTGGAGTAAGGTTCAAGTTTGGAACTTCAACTATATCTGATTTTACACCTGTAATATTGTACTGGAGAGGTTTTTATGTGTGTTACAGAGGCTAACAGAAAGAAACAGTTACTCTTTGGATCTTTTACGACCAAAGAAAGCAGTGATCATGACTCATTCTGCAGGTATTCTTGCAAGTGCATTGTTCTTTGTGGTCATTGTGCTGCTGTTTCCCTTAACATTGCTGTTATCGCAGACTTGGAAGAGTTCATTAAGGACTACATCACCGAGGCCAACAAAGAGATCGAGCTGTTCAACCGTCAGCTGGAGCTGCAGGGACAGCCTGACCTGTTTGACCCGTGATAGAATCTGTCCGTACGTCCACTGCCTCCATCGATCTTGTTTAACTCTGAGGGAACCACAGTGGGAGGGACAGGGAGGGAACACGGGGTTTATGTACTGAACGCTCCACTAGCATGGTCAATGTGTGTTCACACCACATGCATCTGCACAAACCGCTGCAGTCCATTCGTTATCTATCCACTATGTCACTTTGTTAGCGTGGAAAGGTTGAGTGCAGGTGAGATTTTAAACAATGACATCACCATGATAAGCCAGTTATGTCACGTTGCCTCGCTGCAACACTACGAGCCGTACACTTAGCACTTTGGCGAGTTAGATATCATATTCATCAGATAAAAGTGGCAGACTGCTGCGGTCACTGGTGTCAATGCAAAATTAAGAAGCAAGAAATGAGAGTCGCTCACAACTGCAGACAAATCTGAAACATAGCGCAACACAAGAGTCCGTCTTTAGCCCGATGTGATTACGACACTAAGCCCGAGAGCTATGAGACGTTTCACAATTGAAGGGAATTTCCAACCCCACGCTCCTGCAGCTTGTGTGTTTCTGTTTATCACAGTTGGCAAATTAATGCCTCTATTTCTGGATAGGCATGGATAGCCGTGTGATTCTGGTGGGCTCCCTGGTGGGGTTTCTCAAGAATCGCTCCTCCTCTGTTGTCACCCAATCCGTGGCCCACCTGTTATCTTGTCTGCGTGCCACGCTGCAGCAGAGGGAGTGCTTGGCCATAGAGCTGTAAACATTGGACAGCCTGTTGGCTGCAGACAACTGATGAATGATGCCATTAATCACATAGCTAAACGCCATCCCTGTGCTTTATTTTAAGACTCCTAAAGTGAATCTAATGAAAGTGCAATAAAGCAGACTTCAGTCCCTGCAGCAAAGTGTCGTAGTTATGAAACAGCTGAGGCCGACACACATTAAATCACTTCCTGAGGTTACGTGTCCACCAGAGACTGTATTCTGTTCATTTTAATGCTGCTAGTGAACAGTGAGAAAGCAGGAAGACACAGAAACTTAAGCTAAAGCTCACAGCAGCAGGTTGGGATCACACATTTCACCATTTTGGTCCAAATGTTCGTTTGTTATTAATGTGAACATTCCTTTTAGGGTAGGAAAAGGGGAAAATGATAAAATCCGGGGGAAAAAACCTGGATTCAGTTTCCTGTTTGGTGGTTAGGTGTGGGTAAACAGCCTTTAGTGAAAGGTCCAAGGCTTTGTATTAGTGGTGTGATGTTGCAGAGAATCAGACGTCATGTCCTGCTTAAATGGGTAGTTATGCTCCTGTTTGCTCTGCGATCGTGTGTCACACTAACGTTCTATGCATGTCTTCCTCTAACCAGGGTTCCTACACAGAAGTGTTTGAAATGTTATAACTTAAAAGGAAAAAATGCATTTGATAAGCTCTTAGTAATATTTGTGAAATGACACGTCGCGTTGTCATTCAGCTGCATATTTGGGTTGTATAAAAACCCACTTAACCAAATAAGAATTTCAAAGTAAAAGCGTGTTAAATAAGCGCGCTTGAAGCTGTAAAATGTGTAGGAACCCTGCTACAATCTCCGGAGATGTAATGGCTTTCGTTCTTTATGGGGTCAGCAGTGTTCTACACAGACTGAATTCCAATCTTTGGGTCAAGGGGTGCTGAATTGATACTGAAAAAAGTAAGATTTAAATGCACATAAAGGGGCTTGCATACTGCTGCTACTACAATGGTACGATTTATTACATTAGCCTTTTGAACTCTGTACCAAAAAATAAGCGCCTGTACTCGATTATGAGTCCTGTGAGATTTTTACCATTTCAGATAAGAGAGGAAGGGCGTTTCTGCTAAGAGAATATTTTAAGTCCCTAATCTTATTCCTTAGCAGAGGAGGGGGGGGAATGCTTGCTAGTATTCACTGTTGTTTGATGCAGATATTTTTAGATCAGTGGGACCATGTCTGCCTGTCAGCGCTGTCAACAGCCAGTAAGATTGAGAGAATCAGTAACTTTGTTTTTCAGCTGGCGGACAAACTGAGAGTGAAAACATCGTTAGCGAGTTATTTTCCCCACCAGATCGATGGCGATTCAAATGATCCTGACACTGCTGGCCCCATCCGTCCACTTTGATCCGAACAAGCCATACCATCCTATGCTAGATGTGCCACTGTCTTTTTAGATGAATTATACGATTGCATAGAATAGCACATAACATAGCAATGACATGTATTACTCTGGCATGTTCCAGCCAGCAAAAGAGGGGGAGAGGAGGAGCAGCTCACCCCGCGTTACTCATTCCATTAGCTCCTCTCTGACAGTCCTTCTCTTTTACTCGATGAAAGAAGTGCAATTGTACCTTGTGGTTTTTATATAGTCTACTTACAGTATCCTCAAAGAGCTCTTTAAGGACGCGCAAAACAAGCGAGCCGCTAAATTCTCAGTCTCTCACAGCTTTTGTTCTGTCGTCTGCTGGATTCTTATAAGTTCACGTAACGCCGTAACGAGTCTTAACAACAGGTGAAGGGCTTTTCTGTTGCCTAATGAGATGCCACCAGGAAAAAACACACACATATAAAAAAAAGCATTACCTCCACTTACAGATGGCTGATAGAACAAAATGCAAACAGATTACAGTGCTTTTTTTTTTTTAAGCAGAGCAGGATAATATGTAACATAAATCCGCTTGTTGACAAAATTGTTTAAGCTGGATCCCCTGTTTAGCGTTTCAGAGATGTGCTCTCAAAGCCGTATTTTTTTCATTTTGAGCAACAGTTGCTGTCGTTCTGGAGTTACGTAATACTGCAGAGAGTTACCTTGATTGACAGCGGAACAGTCTGAGGCTGATGTACGGGAGACTGAAGGTGCCACAACTTTAAAAACCTGCTCCACACGTCAGAGAGCAGAGAATCCGAACCCATAATTGGCCCGAGAGATCAGAAGACAGTCCTTAAAGAGTCGAGGGTTACGTAAGATGTTTGTGATATTTAAATCAAATTAACACGTATACACACGCATATACACGACTGCTACTACTAAGTACGTCTACACTATTTTGCATGTGTTGAGATGTCATGTGAAATATGATGCCACATATATCCAGACAAAAATTGCCTTTCACCAAACTGGTACAACAAAGAGAAAAAAGAATCACCTTTATTTTACATATCTGCAAAAAGAAATTTGAATTACCTCAAAGCGACAAATAGTATTTTTGTAAGAGAATTGAACACTCAAGGTGCAAGCGAAAACGTCTCCACTCGCACAAGCTAAGAAAAAAAAAGAGCAAAAGCAGATGCAATTTTTTTTCCGTAGGAGAAAAAAAGAAGAGAGAATCTGATCGGTTGTGAGATGTCAGGTTTCTCTGATCCAGCAGTGCCTTGGCTACGGCTAAGAAGAGCAGAGATTAAAGCTGCATTCAGAGCTCCATCCCTTCCCTCCGTCACAGGGGGAGGAGGTGTTGTCAGGCAAAGGATCCGTCCTTCAACAGTGTTGGTGAAAGGAATCCATGGAGTTGTTCTTTAAAGCAATGTGTTTTTACTGAGCCAGAGGGTAAAGTAGGCGCCGTCACGCGGGGGGAAGGTCACTGGAGGGCTCGGGGACGATTCAGGTATTCTTGCAAACTAATCAAAAAGATGTCGGCATACGGGCTGGAACCAGAACAGTTCTGAGACTGTAGTTTTATTTATCTTCACAGTGGTACGTTTACTGGTGGCACATTTTAATTAATTTCATGAGTTACACATCGTATCAATTGATTTCTTTATTGAAAATGTACAAACACTAGAAGCAAAGCTGCGTTTTGTACACGTTCCTTTAGCTAATTGAAATAGAAACACTTATTTATTTTTCATGCCCAGCCCGAGTATGGATACAAAAGGTTTTGTATCAGAGTATGGATAAAAAAAGAAAATGCAGATTGAGTTTGTGACTAAAGTTGGGTGACCCCTACTTACTGCACACTGGGGGCCCACAGAGCCCTCCACGAGCCTCTCAGCGCGACCGCTACGCAACTCTCTGGCAGACCGAGCACCCTGGTGTCTTCATGCTGTACGTGGAGGCTAGCCGTTTTTGTAGCTGAAGTTATAGGACAAAAACAAAGTTTGGTGTTAATTGGTTTTATATAAAGGGGTTGAAATGTGACGTTCTCGCGCTGCAGCGTGATAACGCAGCGCGAGAAAGTTTTTGTTCTTTTTCTAGTTTTGAAGATTGGCTCCGATGTTCCAAAAAGGGCCAACGGTGTGGAATGTATGCACTTCTTGACGAAGTGGATATTTCTATGGTATTTGTGTGCTTATTGGAGGAAGGCGGCTCGGAAATGGATTTTTTAACTGTCCAAATTTTGCTCAGGCCTCAGGGGACCGCCGGTACTAATTGTTTGGGCCGCTCTGTCCTGTGGAGGTTAAAAGGGAATCACGGGCTCTTCACCCCACCGTCCTCACAGACAGCGAGAGGAATTTGCTCAGGTCTACTTATTATTTCCAAACCTGAGATTACATATTTGTCCCATCAATCTCGAGTGTTGCAGAAGAAGATGGGGGTGAAATTGTGGTTAATATCTTCTGTCTGTAGCCGCGATGCAGCTGTCGAGGAAACAGTAACGATTCAAGTCGGGAGGTGTTTGATGTCACGATGGCAGAATTAGATCTGAGGGGGAGAGAAAAAAGCAAAGGGCTCATTTCTTTCTCTGCCATCTGCAGGCCGTCCAAAGTAAAAAAAGAAAAACCTAACTTATAAAATAATTTATTGTCTCTATTGTGATGAGAAGCAAAAACTTCAAAAGTGCCAAACTGACCTCCGCATTTAGTTTTGAGGGTGTTAACATGCTGCGAGCGTGTGAAGTCAAACTGAATTGCATTTGCACAAAAACTACTGTAACTTCTGTTTTTTTCCTGTGACTGATGCTTTTATAATCTAACTGTTGTTTTTATTGCACCACGTAATCCATTAAATATTTATATGGTTGATCAATCCCTGTCCTTTTTATTATTACTTCTTAAAGAAGGTCTACGTTCTGTTGCTGTGCGATTGTGCGCTAACAGTTTTGCTCTCAGATGTCAGCCGCCTCGCATGCGGCCAGTTTGACATAGTTGTGGATTTGACACTTGGTGAGACGACACGGATCCACTCTGCGCATCCAAACTCCCCGTATCAGCACCGACTGAGGCGGTGAGCTCTCTGTTGTTGGGCCTGGGAGAGCTAGACTAAACAGAAACAGTCTGCGGAGTGTGTGTGTGTGTGTTTAGTGGTTCGGCTATTAACACACTTCGTTAAAGAGAAATGGCAGCTGAAACGGTGGTGAGAGAATGTGAGGAATCCTGCCCCACATAACACACTTTTAGCCCATCGTTTCCTCGTGCCTGCGTGTGTGTGTGTGTGTACGTGTTTCTGGGTGTTTCAAAGAAAGGAAGATCGAGTCTGTGTGTGTGTGTGTGTGTGTGTGTGTCCTTGTATTGTTGCCAGGCAGATACAGCCCTCCACATGGCTAACCTCTGACATCAGCGTTTCCTCGCCTCGCTCCTGCCACCACCGAGCCGCCAGTTTCTCCCCAGCGACTCAAGGCGAACCCCCCCTCCGCCCGCCCGCCCGCCGCCCAGAGCACTTAAAACACACTCTTACCGTATCTTTTCCACCGTTAACCGCCCTTTTTTCTCCTCCCCGCCCCACTATTGTTGTATTTTTACTGAGGCAGCGAGCCCAGGCTATTTGTGGGCTATTATGACAGCCACATGTAAACACTCATCACTCTCACTGGCGTCTGCCAAAGCTTGCCGAGTGGGCCCAGGTCACTGCAACAATAGTGCACTGTACGGAGCTGGATCTGTTCACTTTTACTGAGTGAGATTGTGGGGGAGGTTTTTTTTTTTTTCTTTTAAACTGAAGCTGTTGCCAGCCTTGATCTCGACTTTAACTGTCCCTCTGGGTTCGACTGTTTTCCGGCTGCAAAGGACAAAGACGAGTCTGAATTCATGTTGTTAACCGTGAAACACACTCGGCTGAAGCCCGACACCTTCTGCTCTACATCCTACATTCATGATTTTAGTTCAGTTTTTGTTGGAAATGTATTGATTCAACTTGTGCAGCTGGTAGATTTTATTGCATTATTCTGACTTATTATGTCTTATTTATATAATTAATGGAAAGTTAAGTGACAGAAACAAATGGCGGCTGCAGAAACGTTGTTATCTGTTTATCATTTTCTACTTTTGATCAGTTGTAGACGGTTCGGGGAAACTTAAGAACTACGTGTTAAATCTGAAGAAGGCTTTTTTCCTCTGAGTTTGAGTGACGGCGGGTTTCCACGATCACAGATGGTTTGACATCCGTTGGCGTCTCACATCACAAAACAGAAAACTATGTTGATTTAGGGAGTAATAATTGCAAAAAAATAGGAGTTGCATTCGTAGTTTACATGATAATCTAAATCATCTGCCTGGATATATGAATTTAAAAAAAGCCTGTGGACAATTTGTTTAAAATAAGTAAAATATAGAACTAAAGAACTAAATTTTAGCCATTTTAAATTTGCATTTTATAGCTTTAAAGATCTCTGATAGGTCTGTGACATGATGAGAGCAATAAAGAGTCCCTCAGATATTTTATTTTCACAGTTTATTTTTTATTTCTCTTGCAGATCATCATTTCATATTGCAGATTTACTCCATATTACATAACAGCAATGCACTAACGCACTCTTGATCAGTGCGATATCGCCGCTGAGCACCACAGCTGAGCACCACTGTCCATGTTTTTGTACTTGAGGCTACCCGGATCAGAGAAGAGTCGGGCGACGCTTTTCTATCACTTCATTGCTACAAAGTTCACACATTCACAGGATCATGTTTCAAATTCAATTTTATACACCTTTTAAAAATGACTGGCAGTAACCTGACTCCATCTGTATGATGATGATGATGATGATGATGATGCAGTTCAACCCTGAAGGATAACGGATCACAGTTTGAATTATGTGCAGAAATGTTCGACCCCGGTCTGATTTTCATCAGTCCGTATCAATAACATCAGAAGGCAATTAACAGCTATATCGAGACGCCGATCCATCTGCTCTCCACTGGCCTCCAGTTTTCACACTTCTCTCTCCAACTGCTTGACGTCAAAGGTCATCAAGACGTCCATGTCACTGGACTCCCCCGAGGCGGCGGCCAGTTTGAGTTGTTGGAGACCGTTTGCAGTGGAAACGTCGCCCTCCCAGACTCTGCTCTTGTTCAGTTTCAGATCAGTTCTCGTCTCTCCCACCACGCTCACCCTCTGGGCCCCGGGGATCCTCACCCTGAAGCGGACCCAGGAGAGCGGCTCCAGCAGGCCCACGCGAGGCTCAAAGAGCACGCAGCCTTTCCTCCAGGCGGCGTAGACGCAGGGGAACGGAGGCCCCGGCTGATCGCAGCTGTTCCTCAGAACAAAGTCACACATGGGGTCGAAATCTCCACCAGGGGTTAGCTTAGCATACAGGCCCAGCCGATACGCCCCAGGATCGGGGAGACTCACGCTCACCGTCACCTTGCTGTCTGTGTACGTGCAGAAGAGGTAGCGTGAGAGCGGCAGGGCCGCCATTTTGTTCTCCTCCCTGCTGAGCACGGTGTGGAGCTCCAGGTCGCGCTGGTTGTGGAAGGTGATGTTACACTTGCCGTGCTGGGTGCTCAGCAGCGCTGTCGTGTGGCTGAACTTGGACAGTCCCGACTCTGTCGTGCGGGTTCCGGGCCCACATGCGGAACTGAGGTTAGGAGGGAAGAGCTCATCCTCACTGACCACCTTCCCTTTGCAGTGCAGCAGGAAGTTTGCAGCATTCTGGAACTTGACTTCCGTTTTCTCATAGTCCCGCACGAACACTGACAGCCGGTAGAAGCCTCGCAGGGGGCACAGGACGTGGCAGGTGAGGACATTCGGTTGAATCTGAGTGACCAGGCACCGCTTGGCCACAGAAGCCTCCAGCTGTGGGTGCACCAGCTCACACAGCACCATCAGAGGCCTGGATGTCTTCAACGCCAATTCAAAAACGCCTTCTTCCACCTCGGCCACCTCGCTGCCCTGGCTGCTGCCCGCGACGCCCAGAGATCCTGCAGCAGGCTGCAGCCCCCACGACAAGAAGGGGTTCTCCGGGATCTCCTCCATGGCCCTGGGGACCGGACACTCGACTGTGAAGGAGCAGACCCAGATCAGAGGCGTGGTGGCCGCTTCAGGTCTGGCAAAGACCTTCACGTCATACACGCCGGTGGCGGGCGGCAGGAGCTGCAGCTTCATGTTCCGATGCGAGACCGTCAGGAGGCCGTAGGAGGAGTTGTCGGACTCTCTCTGCTCCGAAGTTCCACAGTGGAGAAGATCCTGGTGCTGCGTGATCTCGTGGGTAAAAGTTGTCGGCCTGGAGAAGCCGAGGGACACGTTTGCCTCGCCATCATCTGGGGATGGAATCAGAAGAATTTTAAGGAATTTTAAAGAGATTGATTCAAATGTAATTGCCTGGAAGAAGCAAAAAGAAAACAAAATAATAGCTTCAACAGACCTGTGATGATGTAACAGTGATGCGGCTGAATCAGCCGGAGCCCCATGGTGAAGAAGGCTGAGGTCTTGAAGACTCTCCTCTCAAACTCCTCCAGGCTGATGGGCACGTCCAGGAGCTGCCATTTGTCCTCATCGGGGAAGTGTGAATCTATGAACTCCTCTGGGTCCGTTAGGAAATAGAAATCATCGAACCTTGGAGGCAACAGATGGAGACAGCAGACTGGTTTGAGACCCAACTCGCAGCAGGTTTTTCGGTCGTATGAAAACAAACAAAAAGAGCAAACAGTGCTCTGGTGATTTCATTTTAAATATCTAGTCTGGATCGAAAACATTCAGTCTGTAACTGCATCATCACTGAACGGTTTCTTTCTTTTCAAACCTTTTGACGAAACTCTCGTGCTCCATGTCCACTCGTCCTGCTCCCCAACAGGCGTCCAATAGGAACCACTGTCCTCCCAGAAGCACGGCGTTCCACAGGTGATCGGATTTCACATTCTTGAGGCTCTGGCCCTGGCGGTACCCGACGCCCTTACTGTGGCCTGGCACTTCCTGACACTCGATGCCCGCCTCTCTGTCAACAGAACACCCGACAGAAAACACTCACTGCCTTTTGTTTCACATCCCACATCCTGAAACTCAAGTTCAAGGTTGTTGTTTGTGTCATCAGTCTTTCATTAAAGGGACTCAGTGCGCAGAGTTAATACTGGAAATGTCTGGCTCGAACTCAGGAGGGATCAAGGATGAACATGAACATGAACAGGAGCACAATACCGAATAAAAGAATTGGGACACTCCAGCATGAGTGTATATTGACGTATAGATGAATAAATCTCATACTTTTCAGCAGAATGGAAATCTTTCTGTACACTGCAAGAGTTTCATCAACCTTGTTTCAACCGTAGTCGGTCCAACACCGAACGGCAGGCAGATCAGCAACTAATCGGATGGTAAAGTGACACATTTTACCGGAACATTTAGCAGCTTAAAGGGAAGTTCACCCCAAAATGAAAATTCAGTCATTATCCGCTCACCCTCGAAAACGTTTCTGAGCATTCAAGATGCCAACTTGTTTTAAATGTAATAAATAAAATTACATCCATACAGCTCGTCCGTCATAATCAAGATTATCTAGAAGCTCAAAAATCCAAATTTATTTAATATATTTATTTGTTCACACCATCGATGTGCAGTCGAGCTCTTACACCCACGTAGATAGAATGTGTGTAAATGCTTTTATCTTGTGCAAATAACATCTTTTTGAATAAATTTGGTATCGTGCAGCTTCCTGTGACTTGGATTATACTCGACAAGCTGTTCTATGTCCCCATCTACGTCAGTCTGCAACGCTGTTGTGCCGTGAAGCTCCAGAAAAGTTGTGTGGTTTGAAGAAAGTAGAGTAGATAATGACTGAATTTTCATTTTTGGGCTGAACTTATCCTTTAAGATTCTCATGTTTCCCCTCAAGTGAAGGCACATATTACATTTTTCAGCCCCAACAGTTTTATTATATTATGTCATTGTTGGGTTTCCAGCTTGTACCGTTGCCCCCAAGTTACATATAACAGGTTGTAACAGCGCACGCATTCATTTAAAGACTTTAGTTTGGGCGTGTTCACCTGCACATCTCCGTACAGAGGCTGGAGTAGCCGCAGCACACACCCCGCCCGGCTGCGATCACCTCCTCCGGAGAGCTCAGCTTCTCCGAGTGCCCGAGGTATCCGCCCACATCGTACTCTGTGAAGACAACAATTGTTCTCAGCTCTTCAGATTACCCATCCTGAAATGCATCATGTGGTGTGTCACCAAAGAACCGACCGATATTGTGGCACAGCCAGACCCAGATGGCACGGAGCCGCTCCAGCTCGCTCCTCGCTCCCTGCGTGATGCTCCGTACGATCACCTTCACATCGTGAACACGCTTTTCCTTCAGCTGCAACACAAACAAACACACACAAAAGACCGTCTCAGAGTTTTCTTTTCATTATAAAATGCAGTCCGCATTCAGCCAGCATCAAGAACTTCCATTTAAACCATCCCCCATTTTTTTTTTTT
>CAEMYA010000211.1:1449997-1463392 GCA_903131615.1 Diplodus sargus
TTTTTTTTTTTTACAGCATCATTCTGTTTGCCTGCGTCTCTCAGTGTCATTCAGTGCACTGAGCGAACCGGGTCACTCTCCTCGCTCAAGGATGCGAGTGCTGCGGTATTTCATTATGGTTTTATCGCAGCAGATGAGGAGATGTTATCAGCCTTCAGAGCTCTTCTTCTTCCCTGCAGAGCTCGGGAACACAAAGACCGAGAGTTTCTTTTGTGGTTTTGTTTTTGTTGCTCTTAGTTCGGATTTTATCCTGCTGTAAATGGGTTTAGTTCTGTGTAGCTGAGCAGGTGATGCGTGGGCTGTTCAGTGATCAGTAAAAAGTGTCAGCGCTTCCTCTGTTGTTTTATGAGGATGTGCTGTGTGTGTGTGTGTGTCGTCACCTCTGCTCCGGTCCTGATGATGTGTGAATCAACCCTGTGGAAGACTTCAGAGTTGGTGAAGAGGTCCTTTCGACGCCTCCTCCTCCCTGGCGCCCCGGCGCACAGTGACACCCTCTGTCCCATGAATGACGCTGGTTTCAGGTGCCTCGGCTCCTCGGCCTCCTTCCTCACCGCGCTCTTCTTCACCACTGTGATGGTCCTGGCTGCGCTCTCGGACGACAGCTGCCTCTTCGCAGCGGGGCGCTGGTCTTCGCTTTCTACCACCAGCTTCTCAAACACGCTCTGCCTGGAGAGCACGGCACTCTGGGAGGCTTCGGCACGGACCAGGAGCTGGGCGGCTGCAAAGTTCTCCCCTTTCGGAGCAGGCTTTAGACCTTCTTGAGCCTGGTTCTCACCGTGCACCAGAGCTCCTATAACTGCAACAGGGCTGCTTAAGATTGTCGTCTCCTGAAGGTCGTGAAGCGCCAGGGCCTTCACCTGAACGCATCCCGCCTGGGTCACCTCATCTGGCTGGGAAAGGCGTGCAGCACAGGAGAAGGGGAAGGAGAACTTCTGAGATGCAACTGTAGCCGACATTATGCTGGAAGCATGGCGTCCTAACCGGAGAGAAGGTAGACAAAAGACAGAAGTCACTCTCTTTGAGCTATTTTTAGCTTAATGTTCTTAATCCTGAGAGCAGGTAGTGCTTCGGCGCCTCGTTCGATGGCTTAAAAATGAGACACGACTGCTGCGGGAACTCAAGATCCATTCACACTTCTACATGTGCTGCACAGAGAGAAGCAGAGGTATACTCTATACAGTACATCCTGTGTACGACAGTGATGAATTGGCAATTATATCATGTCTATTCATGACCAGAAATTAACGCAAAGGTTGTACTCATTAGTCAGTGTCACCGAGAAACAGTGCGAAGAGTCGAAGTCTTCACCGGAATAGTTTGACCTTATAACGTCCTGCGTGTGATGAACCTGCAGATTGATGCTCGCATGCAACACTTTTGAACATATTTTGATATATATGCTGGAAAATGACATAATCCTCAGACGGGACAATAACAGCCTCCATCCAGATGGCTGGAGCCTCCACGCTGGCGAGGATCTGCCCGGCTCAAGTGTCCTTCAGCAGCCCTCTCAGCTCTGCTGGCTGCGGCCGACCCTGACCTCCAACCTTCCTGGACTGCGACTAAAGTGAAGGTCCCAGAGGATAGCGCGAGGTATCGCCCCTCATGTTGGAGCACATCCAACCCCCTGAAGTTCAAATAAAATCATGCTCTTTTCTCAGGACACTACTTACTTCCTCAAGCATTTAAGTATCGCTGATACTTCCTTCAACGTTCCCTGATAACTCTCGAGAATGTCAGATTTACGTCAGATTCACCAAAGTAGACACAGTCGAGGCAAGTTTAACTGTCGCTGCATCCCTAAAGAGTCACAGAGGCTTTTACTCACCCTGAGAGGATTTAAAATGCCTGCTGGATGTTTTGCCGGAGTGTCGGGCGGAGATGTTTCCACTGTGTGTTCTCAGTGGTCCCCACTTGCAGGGGGAGGCTTATATACTCTCCCAGTGGCCTGCCAGGACAGGCCCCAGAATAACAGGCCTAAAAATACTACAAAGCAGTTAAGACCAGCCAATAGAGTAAGCCCCAACTCAGGAGTGTGACGTCTGTGCGTGTGTGTATCAGAAGTGTGTGACTGTGAGCTGTGCAGATGTATGTTCTGATGTGCATGTGCGTGCTAATCAGCGCGTACACAATGCAGCATATCTGAGCCGCACGAGTGAGTGTGAGGTTGTGTAGGTCGCCGTGCTCGCCGTTTGGACGGTTGGCGCGTGAGCACGTGTTGGCCGCGATCGGAGGGGTCGGATTCAGCGAAGAGTCGCGCGTTCAAAGAAACGGGGCTGAAGGGTTCAGGAAGGGCCACATCAACACACACGAGGATGCGCAGTTTTATCTGTCTTAGTTGCATTTTTTGCAGGGCAGCAGTCGGAATTGAAGCCGATCACTCAGACGAGAGATAAACAAAGATGAAGAAAGAAGTTTGTTTTATTTAAACAGCCTGAAATCACAAGTCACAGAACGTAAAGCAGCGCTACAACCTCAGTAACGCAGGTAGAGTTCCCCACCTTACCACACCTGAACCTCCTACCAAACTGTCTTCACTTGAGTTGCATTGTGGGTAACGTATGCTCCGGGTTAGGACAAGGAAGAAGAAGGTGTACGGGGGCTCTGCTGTATCAAATGTAATACTTATACTTGATGGAAGGCGAAACGTTTGTTGGTTTATCAGCGGTAGAAGCAGCTGCAGACATATTCTACATTATGACACCAATGCAAAACATTTGTGGGTCAGAAAACAACACTAATGAAGTGAGACATGCTTCAAAAATGAGGCTGATCAGAGTAAGATCTCTTTATTTCAGCTAGTTGAATAAGAAGAGATGCAAATGTGGTTAAAAACCCAACAGGAAATACAGGACGAACTCTGAATATGGTGAAAAACTGAGTGAAATGAAGACTTGCAGCAGAACCGATATATATTCTCAGGGATACGGTCCAGAATTTAATCACAGAACAGTCCAGTGGATCATCTTTTATGTTCATCGCAGGCGCTGCAAACTTTTGAAGCTCGACCAACTCTGTGGTTTTCTCACCTTCGTCTATAAAACTCTACCTGTCACCACCAGCACTTCTGTGCGAATGTAAAGACTGCAGACAGGAAATCAGCACCGGAACACAGTCTTTTCCCCGACTGAACCTCCACAGGAGTGAACAGAACCGATCACCGTAACGTAGACCCACCCCGCAGACACAGCGTTACATAACACCGCCATATGCTGGTGTTGATGTTGACTCGTGGGCACGGCGGAGGGGGACAGCCACCTCCGCCGGTGGTGGATCCTGAGCCAGCTGACTGTGAAACCGCGGAGTAATAATGCCATCTGGAACAGCTGTCAGCCAAGGAATCTCGCTCTGGCTTATTAGGGAAAGCAGAGGAGCAGGAGGGGGATTCTCTCCAGCTCAAAGAGAGGTGAAACACATGGAGAGGAGATGTGAAGCGTCGATATGGCAGCGAAATGAAAAGGAAATCACTGCAGGCAGAGAAAATGTTAATCCGCTTCCAGGCACGGGTGAATTTCTTACAGTGAGAAGAAAAATATGGATTTCAGTCCCTTCAGGGTTCAGGAGCTTCAGATGTTGGAATTTCTTTTTTTTCCTGGTTTATTCTAAAATTCAACAACCACTCACACTATTAAACCATCAGACAGATGAGTCAGAGTGTCAGGATGGTTTCTTAATTCTATCAGGAGCATTTACATAACAGACTTTGTTGGGTTTTTTTGCAAAGTTGTCTCTTATTACACACTAAAACTCTGGTCATCGACTCAGGTCATAGAAAAAGTGACACTGAAACGAAGCTAATTGCATAGAAACACACTTGGATATATTTATTCACACTGTATGTGGAAAAAAAAAGCAAATCACTTGTAAAAAGGCTCAGTTGACATGTTAAATTATTATATTTTCACATGTAAAATATGTCGAAATGTGAAAAAAGCCAAGCACGTTAAAATAACACTAATGTTGCTAATGCTAGCTTGCTAATTTCCCTGCAAACTCGCACCTACCAAGACAACTTGATGTTGGCGAAACATGGACACCACGTGATGCAAAAACGTCGTCATGCCATCGACTCTATAAAACCAGCAGAATTCTTACACAGCGATGAACAAAACAATCATTTTGGACTCAAGAGAACTTTTAAAATGATCGATTTACAGTCATAATAGTGTATTTGAGGATAAGAGGAAAAGAAGAAGAAGATGAGTTTGAGTTAAGATTTCTCTTGTTTCCTTCATGTCAGGAACGAACTTTCACACTAAACTTATAATACGACATGTCTCCTACAAGACACATTTAAAGGTGTTTTAATCGTTCCGATCGTTTGAAATGTGGACTTTAAAGTGTCCGAGTGGAGGAGCATCATCAGGCGGTCCTCGGTGTGTGCGGCACGCCGTCTGCACGCATCTCCACCGAGTTTGCTCCATGACCGGAGGCACAAAACCTGTTTCCTTCAGATCTGAGGGACCAACCTGGGTGGATATTCCTCAAACATATCGGACGTGTGTTTTGGCCTTTGGCTGTTGTGTGATTTATAAACCAGCAGACGCACTTTGAAACCCGTTCTATCTCAAACCTGGAGCCGGTGTAATGTGCTCGTTTGCTCTCGTTATTGCAGCAGCAGCGTTGGAAATGTGTTGCAGTTGTTCTTTCTGAGAAAAGATCAAGAATCTCTCGCTGGAGACGAAGGCAGGAATCAGTGTCTGTAAATCTCACGTGGACCCGAGAACTGTGATTGAATCATTAGTATGATCATTCAGTGTTGAAGCTGCAGCCGGAGCCACAATCTGAGTCCATTACGACAAAAACACGTTCTAACTTCAGCAGAAGGGATGAGAAAGGTGCCACGTGCCGCCGCCTGACTGCTGTGATCAAAGCTTTGACTCCCACCTACAGATACAAATAAAAGCCACATAAGACGAGCGTTACGCTTTATAATTTCTGGGACACAACCTTCTACCTGAGGGGCGCTCGGCATGAAATAATTAACAGCCAAGAAACTCCCAGAACTCCTGCAGCTGATAACGGCTCCCTCTACTTGTAACGGCTCTCTAATGTGTCTGAAAAACAGCTTTATCTGGACATCTCGCCTCTAAAAATGTAATTGAAATATTTTAAATACAGCAGTAACGGTGAACATACCATGGAAATACCTGTGCTTTAAATTCAGCTGTGCAGTAAAAGATTAAGATGATGATAATTTAGTACATATGCAGAATGATATTGGTGGATTTCAAAGTTTGAATCTGATCCAGATCTTCCCCCGTCGTCATCCGTGGTGAGTATTTTAAGGATAAACCTGCTAACAGCCGCCCACCTAACAAAAAAAAAGGAACAATAAGCCATTTTTGTGAGCGATCAGCTGTAATATCGCCTCTAAAATGATTTAAAATAAAAAAAAATGAGGGGGGAAAATCTCTGTGCAACCAGTCAGGAGGGTCTGCAAGCAGACAGAGACGCACTCAGTAGAGCGTATACCTCTGCCACGACCCAGCAATCCACTTTAATTCAATCAAACCTAATCCAACAACATCGAATAAAACATATTTGATGATCTGCTGGATACATCCACATCAAATTGTACTCACATATGACATCCATCTATCTATTATTACCTGAGAAATAAACTAAAATGTCAAATAACACGAATCTCACAATGTTACAGTGAGTTTAGCCTCAACAATTTCCTATTAAGTTTTATTAGAAAAAGTAAATACTCAACGTAACTAACCATGGAGTTACTTTTGTGTCTTTATAACGCCGTAATATAGAATATTGAGGGCAAACGAAGGACACTGCAATCAAGAATTGTTTTATTGACAGCAAAAGTTCATTTTTAAAGAGTAAAACTCTCTTTAGTGATAAAAATGTTTTAGTTTATGAATTAAAAACTTTTGTTTGTGACTTCCGGTTTCTTCCGTGACAGTCAGTCGCTGAAATTTCCCGTTTAATGGTAGATTTTATTTTTGCAAATACCATCAATAAACTCCAACAATGTTGCTGCCAAATGTATTTTTTGGTCACAGTGAGGAAAGAGTCACTTTCTGCTCATGTTGTCTGTGAAATAAACACACAAAGTAACTCAAATAATAAAAAAAAAACACATTTATTTTAACTTGAGCTTCTTGTGTTGAGGTCAGGTTGAGAGTTGTTTCCTCAGGTGGGCTCTCAGCAGGTGTGCTGCTGCACCTTTACCTCATCACACCCGCTCAGCCTGCTGTCACTCTGGCAGGTCTCGTGCCTGCAGCGTGCGGTGGGCGTGGTCGCAGCTGCGGGGCACTCAGCGGGGCGCGTGCTGCCATCAACACCTGGCGACGCCGGTGATTACTCCGAGATACTCGCGTTACTTTTTCGTGAACTAAATGTAGAAGACAGTCGACACCTGCGTGTGGTTTCACCTGCTTCCTGCGGACAGTGGAGACAACGCGGCTGTCTGGAGACATTTTGACGTCTTCTGGAGACATGAGGACCGTCAGAGACGATGGAGAGTCGACCGGGCTGTCGGTTAATCGATTCACAAGAGGTAAGATGCGTTTGAGTGACTTTACTAAAAGGTTTTAAATGCGTTTAAACTGTCGAGACGTTCGCGGTTTAACTGTGTTTTGTCCTTAACAGACAAATTAATCAGGCATCTTAATTAAGCAAGACACAAACTGAGGAGGAGAGGAGGGATTAAAGCAAAACTCGCGCTAAAATGCAAGCTAGGCTTTTTTTGTGAATGTATATGAGTCAAACCTTCGTGTAAAAGCATAATTAAGATTTACCGTATTTTCGTTTTTCAGTTAAGCCCATTTTCAATGACAGTGCTAGGGGCACTTTTAAGCTAGCATCAAAATCTCTATTTTTAAAACACTAAGAAGTCTCGACACAACATGAAACTTTGCTCGTAGTATCACCAGGGTCTCTACACGTGAACACGAGCATTGAAGACATTGTTTGTGTACGCAGAGTTTACTAAAAATAAAGTTTTTGAACAACTCACGTTAGCAGTAGCTTGTTCCGCTAGCCGTTGTCATGGCAGCCGAGAAGTCTCGATCTCAGAATGCTGGCAGTTAATGTGGAACTACTGTCTTCCGGCTTTTGATTTTAGTATTGTTTCTTATATGAGGCTTCTTTGTTCAACATCAAGGTCAATACTGTTTTCGCCAACAACAAAACAACAAATTATCTATTAGTTAGGAACTAAGCTTTAGGAGTTCGGAGGCTCCACCTTAACTGTCCTCCATGTTACAACGCATACTTCTCGGCTGCCATGACAACGGCTAGCAGAACAAGCTACTGCTAACATGAGTTGTTCAAAAACTTTATTTTTAGTAAACTCTGTGTACACAAACAATGTTCTCAATGCTCGTGCTCATGTGTAGAGACCCTGGTGATACTGCGAGCAAAGTTTGTTGTGTTGAGCCTTCTTAGTGTTTTGAAAATAGAGATTTTTATGGCTAATTTGCCCCAACCGCTCCCACTGAAAATGAGTTTGACACGAAAACGAAAATATGGTAAATCTTAATTATGCTTTTACACGAAGGTTTGACTCATATACATGCACTAAAAAAAGCCTAGGTTGCATTTTAGTGAGAGTTTCACTTTAAGGAGACAGAAAACTGATATTTGTGACTGATTTGCAGTAAAGATGAAACTCTCTCTAAACAACCAGTGATGGAAAAGTACATTTTTCAGGTACTTTTACTCGAGTATTTCTATTTTCTGCTACTTCATACTTCCTCTGCACCACTTTTATGGTTTCTATTTATTCTGCAGTTAATTCAGTGTCGTAGGTTATTAACTGTAACGTGCTACCTACCTGGTGTGAGACGACGTTGCATCAGAGCATTGAATAAGCAGATAATGGGCGGCTGTGGCTCAGGGGTAGAGCCAGTGTCTTGTTATTGGAAGGTTGCTGGTTCGATTCCCCTGGTCTGCATGTCGAAGCGTCCTTGGGAAAGATACTGAACCCCCAAACTGCTCCTGATGGGTGAATTTATGTTTGAATTACTGTAAGTTGCTTTGGACAAGATTGTCTGGAATTGAACATTTGGATGAAAAATTAAAGTCTTGGTCCAAAAGTGGAAATAACGCGTGATGGAACGTAACCAACTACAATTTACTCCAGTCTTTTTGTACTTTCTGATCCTTTTGTAACAAAATACTTTTATCATACTAGTATCTGGCATTTTGTGTTGACGTATTTCATGAGCGAGTATTTGTAGTAAGTAAGAAGACACTTTTTAATGTATTTGTGTATCTCTGATTGTCAGTTTGTACATTTTTTGTACCATTGCCTTAATCAATAACATCCCTAAATCAGATGGTGTAGTGGGCGTGAGTGAGTGTTGACTGCAGACAAATAACAGATGCTGCATCAGAGAATTGTATTTTTAAATTAATTTATTGGCAATCAGACTTCAAGAAAACACTGTATAATAGTATCATATATTATATCGGCCTGTCATATCTTCGCAGACGTGTTATGATGTGTGAGGAGGAAATGTGAAGAATACAGCGATAACTCATTATGTATGGATTGTAGAGGAAATGCTGAACACACAGTAACAGTAAACAGCGTCACTGGTGCCAGAAACGCATGTAAACAAGAAGCTTTAAATCCAACAAACAGAGAAATGTGGCATCTTGAAGGCGTCTCCAGCCCCACATTTACATTTTAGAGCCTCTGGAAATCTGTGAAATAAGATCGGCAGTATTTTAGACCAAACAAAGAGCAATCCAGTGATGATTTTGAGGAATTAATGTACAATTCAATGTACGGAGGAAAGGGTCAACACGAGAGACTGACAGAAAAATAGCTGGTTAAACTTCTTGGGAGCTTCTTGAAATGACTTGTTTCACAATCCGAACTCGATCATTCAGTACAATAACGTTTGGGAAAAGTCCAGAACAATACGGAAGCTCTGCAGCAGAGTCGGAAAAGTCCCAACTTTTATCGGCTTCACGCGCCACTGAGCAGCGCCAGATAAGAATGAACGGGCCTCCGTCTCCAACGCCGCGTCCAGACTTTTCCCCCTCATCGGATCATCGGTGAGGAGACAATACTGCCGGGATTTTAGAATATATATGCTGATATATTGCTGAGCCCTAATGGAAACCATATGAAGTGTAATTAATTCAGAAAGGTTTTCAGGGTATAGATTTTTTTTTTCGGATTTACATCAAAATGAAATCAAAGTGCTCGTAATTTGAACACTCGACAGAGAGACATTAACCTTTTTAACCTTCCCTTCGTCTTATCATACTTTTAATTGGTTGTACCGAAGCTTTACAGTCCTGAATCCTCACAAAGTTCTGCACTCTTATGACCTTTAATTTCCCCAAACAAGCACTTTTTGTTGTTGTTGCTGCTGCTGCACATCATCCAGTGTGTATTGTGTAACTGTCTTAACCAGGATTATACCTCTTTTTTTTTTATTATTATATTTTTTTTTATATGCCATTTGGCTGGCACTTTCATCCTGAGCTCCTTATGGACTTGAGAGTGCATACATGGCTTGTTTTTTTTGATCCGGCGGGAGTCAAGCCTCCATCTCTGATGCTGTTAACACCGTGTTCTGCATGTTCGACCCACTCAGGAGAATACACCCACAGCCCTGTCGGTACAGTGCAGTACACATTACGAAAGATAAGTCACAGTCTAGAGGTCAAACCGTATGGACTACTGATGGTTTATTATATTGTTAAAATATAACCCGTATATAACTTTTAACTTTCTGTTCTTCTTCTTGTGTGCAGATGTTCTGACTTGTTTGTCCTCTCTGTCTTTAGTTCGCAGAAAACGAAACAGTACGACTACGTGCAAAACATAACGTACGTATAAGCTTTGGCACTTTGGGGTTGATAGTGTCATCCGTGTTCATCATACAGATACTTTACAGGAACGTAAACGCTAGTGGTGTCACGAAAATTAATCAAATTCCACGAGGCGAAATTGCGCGTGCAGAAGGAAATGCATATATTTAGAAAACACTCGCACAGCGAGCTTGGCAGAAGTCTGCAGCTGCATTTACAGACATGTATCCTTTTGTGAAAGAGGACAAACATCTGGCAGCATCAGAGAGAAATGGTTGGTTTACTTGTGGAGAAGGTACATTATTATGAAGCAGCCTCGTTGAACTCGGGCCATTTTAGAGACACTTACAGTTCTAACAAACCTTGTTGAAAGGTTTTTCAAGCTGAGATAATTAGGAGTTTTACTAAAGTCTTAGTGTGATGTTAGTCAGTAGCTTACCCAAGGTCCAAATACATTCAGGATTTAATAATGTCTCTTCTGGGATATGAAGCAACAGATGTGATATAAGTATTTTCTTTTCTTTTGTGTTTCTCTGTGAACCACGAGTTGAACTTACCTTCACAGCTTCCCTCTGTCGGTGTTCAATAGCGATGTCGATGGTCTGTTCACGGACGTGTGGGGATTCGGTTCACAGAGTTAATTGTTTGTTAAGTGTCATTCATTAACTGCTGTCTGGTGGGACTTGCGCTTGAATCAAGTAGCTACTGGTGAAGACATTAATCAATCAGCGACTCACTTAGCGCCCGGCTCCCTCTGTCCTGCTTTATTGGACAAGTTAAACGGGTACGACATCGGGTCGGGGTTAGAAAATGTCATAAAAGCTTCGTAAAAAAGTGAAAACACATACAGTGTGATATAATGACAGATGCTCGTGATTTAAGGGTTTAAATGCAAGAACTAGTTAATTGATAAAATCTTTCAAATGTCACAAATCAGAAGCTGAAGCCTTGTTTAGCTTCAGCTCGTTCGTCTGAGCAGTTATCCAAAAATACAGACGTAATAACCATCAACTCACACCACACGTGTCTCTCTCTACTATTTCGGAGGGTCGTATAAATATATTGTTCCACTCTGTCAGGCCGTTTGATGTTCACAATCAGAGCAGTGTTCCTGCTAGTTGTCAAGCTGCAGTTGTCAGCTCGTACAGCGCACACGTCACGTGTCGGACCGGTAACACGCTGACGAACAACAACAGGCGCACACAGGGAGAACATACAGCTGAGAGCAGGCGTTAAAGAAAATAACTGAGGAGTGACACCGAAGGTCACCTCAATAAAAATCATTCACTGGAGAAGTTACCTTCAAATCTAAATCTGAACTTTATCAACAGTGACTTCTGCAGATGCTTGTGTGAGAAGGAGATTTATGATTTCAGTAAAAAAGTTTGGAGGACGACTCGTTCTGCAGTCACGTTGCACTCAAAATGTTTCTACATCTCAGCAGATTCCAGCAGTTAAACTGCAGGATGAGGTAGATCACGCCTCAACGAGCTGAAGCAATAAGTCAATCAAACAATCAATACACGGACAGAACAAACTAACTTCTGTTCCAGCTGCTCAGAAGAGCAGGTTTTGTTTGTATCTTTATAAACTGTTTATCTTTGGGTTTTTTTTTGGGACATCTGAAGACATCAGCCGGCTCTCTGGGAGTCGAGGATGGACGTGCGTCACTATTCTCTGACAGTTTATGACACTCTGCAGAATAATCAATGCGAATGATTGTTGATTGCAGCCTTAGATGGTGTGTAACTCATATCACATGAATTTGGGAGGATATTGCAGAAATAATACTTACATTTTGATTTATGTTGAGACGTAATTTCATTAGCATAAAACCTAATGCATACAAGATCAAGACGTTCATAATGCTGCACGGTACCGGCAGCAGATAAATCATGCGGGCCCATATTCAGAGTGCGTGCGTGTAAGCGAGAGCCTCCATTTTGTTTGAATTAGCCTGCATGTGTTTATGTGCGGCATTCATGATGTGCGGCCGCCTTTTTGTACATTCTGCTTGCCAAGCGGCACTTGGCCAGCATCTTTAAAAAACAACGGACAATGCGAGGCAGGAGCCGGTCGCGAGGAGAGGAAGTCCCACCCAGTTGTTTGTCCACCGACTGTGTCTTTGCTGTCTTCCTGCTCGGAGCGCAAACACAAACGAGGCGTCCTCGCTTCTCGTCGCTGCACAGAATGTTAAAAGCTTTCTGCAGTTTTCTCTCTTAGAAGCAGTTCTCTACAAAGCAAAAAGGGGGGCAGGCTTCTTTTTTAAAAAAAAAACAAGGCAGCTTAATCTATTTTGATAATAGTGACATGCACTCTGGCAAAAAAAAGAAAGAAAAATATTAATAGCACAAAGTGGGATCCTGCATCCCCCGGCTGATAGAACGAGAACACTTCTGCAGACTCTCTGGATTCCTGAATGATGAATGTCAGGAAATTATAATTTTCCTACAAAAGAGATGGGCGAGAGATTTCAAAATTAATTCTTTAAGCACTCATCAGATAACGTAGAAGTAGCACATGGCAGTGTTATTGGATGTAGCAGGATAATTAATCTACAGTAGGTCTGACATATTAAGGATAAAGTGAAGTACGACCCGCAAACTGATACGATTGTCCACAGCGCTTCTTATAGAAATATGGTAACTTAATCAGGATTTCGCCATGACAGCGAGATTTTTACTGTAAAGATTTGTTTAATGTCACAATTCTGTATATCTGATGGTATGTAGGTAGTTATTACTAAGAAACATATGACATTTTGATCAAATTAAGACAATAATTTCACCCAAATGTCTTGACAGTGACTTTAACAGTATTTCTTCTGCTGATAAAAAACGTCAACATTTCCTGGCTAACATTTGCTGATCCTAGCATTTTGATTTACAACGAGTTGGAATGGAGAAAGTTTGAAGTTTCCTGGAAATGTTTTGCCAGCTGTTCATTAACTGCTTGTTGGAAAACACAGAATTTTACCTGCTACTTCTGGAGCTTTTTTAAAACAGAGTGCTGTCGTGTTTCGGGCAGGTTTTCCTGTAAGAGGGCGACACTTCCGGCGAGGTCAGAGGCGGCAGGATGATCCGCGCTGCTGATGTGACCGTTTCAGTCACTTTGCTTGAAGTTTAAAAGTGTCTGTGTCAGCATTGCTTCCCCATCAGGGTTTTTTGGAAACGTAAAAGACAACAAACATTTCCTGTGGAGTCGCGCGCGTGTGTGTGTGTGTGTGTGTGTGGATCACACTGAAGACAGGAAACATGTAGAGGAAGCCTGATGTCAAAGGACACGGGCGCTGTCTTCAATTCACTGATGCTTCCACACACACTCACACACACTCTGCTGATTTCTGTATCTGACTAATCCAGATTAGATCATCCTCATTGAGATAACCAGTCCGTGCACTATACGGTTCTGACCCACTGTAATCTAGAGCCTATATAAATACATGACGACCTAAATCTTCTTCTGATCATTGCCAGACAAATTTCAAAACATTAGAGCAAAAAACAGAAAATTAATAATATATTTTTTTCCTATCTGGACACTGTAACTGTTCTGAGCCCTCCAGCAGAGGGCAGTGTGTGTGTGTGTGTGTGTGTGTGC
>CAEMYA010000211.1:1463408-1519927 GCA_903131615.1 Diplodus sargus
GTGTGTGTGTGTGTGTGTGTGTGTGTGTGTGTGTTTGTGTGTGTGTGTGTGTCTGTGTGTCTGTGTGTGTGTGTGTGTGTGTGTCTCACTGGACAACATCATTTATCCTGTTGAGTGCGTTTTGTGATTATATTAAAAAAATCTTATGTTTAGAAATCCTTAGTCATCGAGGTGGTTCAGCCTTCATCTGCATCGCTGTTAGTGGGAGTGAAAACTCTCTGCAGGCACTTTGCATTGTGTCTGCAGAGGACTGAGCGTTATTGATCACACCTGCATGCTGTATATCAGTCCGAGCAATTATCCAGAAACCTTACACTCGCATCAAAGAGACATTTATGCTAAAATGTCATTCTTTTATTCCCGGTTTATTACCTTTTTCTCCGCTGCTTACCTTGTTTCCCCTTGGGGAACAATAAAGTCCATCCTTATCACATTTTTTATTTGGACATTGTGCGAGGAATATTTATAAGGGTTCGTCTGAGCAGAGAGGTTTTTTTTTTATTTTTGAGGAGCGTGTGCTTGTGACCAGAGGAGTTCTGTTTCAGATGTGAGCGCCTGTGGGCAGAGCGAGGCAGAGAAAGTGAACAAGAAAACTGGTTACATGCCCTTGAGCAAGCAAAAGCTGTTGCGTAGGAGAGCTTTCTGCATGTGAATGAATGAGCGCAGCGAGGAAGGGAGGTGCTGTGTGCTCAGTCAGCCTTCCCTGGTTAGACGAGGGCTGAAACTTCGCCACTACGCTTGTTGCACTGGGATCCTCATTTTTACACCCACAGGCAGTTTTATATGTGATGCGGGTCTCGAGGACAGCTTACTCTAAGTGAGCAGGTGGGATTTACTGTGTGGCACGTGGTTGTTATCAGACACATGTGAGGATTGATTCTGTCAAAAACCAGGTCACGCTGGCATCTATTATCTTAAAGAGTTCGCCAAAACAGAAGTCATTCAGGATGAGATGCACCCAGACGTAGAAGTCAATATTCTTGTCGTGCTTTGCCATCGTCTGCCAGGTGCTGGTACCGTTTGAATGCTTAAAAACAGAGAAGGTGACACAAACACACCACAGGAATTTCAAAATAAAGGGATACCTTAAAGACAAAAGATGTAAAATAGGATTAGGATTAGGGTTAGGATGCTGGGTACAGTTGTACCGTTCCAGTCTTTCTCTTCCTTTTTTTCTTCCTTTGCTGTTTCCGCTAGCTGATTTGATCCGTGGCTCGAAACTTGTTTGATGTTTTTTATAAAGCGTGTAATTATTTTTGTGTCTCGATCCACGATCTCATAAGGAGTGAGTCAGTTTTAGCGCTAAGACTGTGACAATCTGTCTGCTGGCAGGGTCGACGTGCGCTTAGCTGCAGCTAAAAACAGGGCGATGGGAAGTCGCCCAATAATGCTTCTGTTTTTGACCAAACTGTTGGTGGACTCGAGCTGCTGCGTGAGCACGTTTCCTGTTGTCTCAGCGTGCTGAAGCAGCCGGCTTCAGGACAATGGAAGGTCAAAGAGCGCGTGTGGCACCGAAACATAAACCCCAAAACACGCTGCAGGTTCTGCCCACAGTGTTGTGTGACAGGGAGAGATTATCATATTAATAATTCACAGTGCGGTATTTTTTTTTTAAAGGTTGAAACACCCTCAAAGGTATTTTCCTCATGAGGCTTTAAATAAACAGAAAATGACTTTACATTTAACTACTTTTATTATAGCGAGCCAGGAAGCACGTGGAAAGTGGACACTGCATTCAGTCAAAAAAACAAAGGGGGCCTGCTTTGTTCCATACATTGATTAGGAATGATTGGTGGTTGATGTGTATGCAGAGTCCAAGAACCCAAGAACCCTTAAAGATGACTAAATTATGTGATATCAGAAAGACTTCTGCTGTAGATCAGCCATCGAAAATTGTCTTGAATCCACAAGTCAGAAAAAAGTTGTAGCAGGACGTGCTTGTGTTTGCTTTGTGTCCTGCTGAGTAGATTATTGTCCTCTTCAGTGTCTGATGGATATTAGCAGTATCATGCCACAAACACATTTGTCAGCTTAATGAATCATCACATGAATCAAGTAAAATGCACACTAACACAGGTGATGTTGTCAAAGTAACAGGCCTGAGATGTACACATGCTGCAGCCTCACATATTATGTTTCCTTATTTGTTTGACGTCTCAAATCATAATAATTATTCACAGACTGTGTGGGCTACAATGCACAAGACGCCTTGTTGTTCTTGTTTCAGAATAATATAGGAAAACAATAATCAAGAGCAGTTTATATGATTGAAAATTGATGCATGGCAACTTTCCCCCACTGGCCGGCTTCTCCATATCCTGGAGATAAAGCCCTCCTTACTTCACTATTGTGCATGCACACAATGCAACGTCGATGCTGAGATGATATATTGTTCAGCGTCTGGTACTTGTGCCGCAAAGCAAAGCTCGGGTTGACAAAAACATTTAGAAAACTGTTGATTTGATGGACACAGGAAAAATCGACAGCGAGGCACTGGGCGGGCAGAGCCACATTAGCATGACAGTGGAGGCATCGCCGCCCTGATGTTGCTGCAAAGAAGTGAAAGACGAGCGCTCGCACGACAGCGTTTTAACAGCACTTAGTCCGTGCTGCAGTGCCACAAAAAAGTCCTCAGATATTCACCTCACATGCACGCGTGTTGAATTGTGGAGTGTGTGTGTGTGTGTGTGTGTGTGTGTGTGTGTTCACCTGTGTCGTCTCCGTTACATCTCCCCGAGCCAGTTTTTGCCTGAGAGAACATAATCAAGTTGTTCTTCTCCAAATTAAATCTGTAGCTAGTTTGTGACCTGAAATATGCCCCGCATCCCCTCGGCAATACTTACAGCTCTGTGCTAAACGCTGCTGTGCACACACACACACACACACACACACACACGCACGCACGCACGCGCACACACACACGCCCATGCCCATACAGAGAGGGAATTGCGGGAGGCTATATTCTGATAGCTCCTGCAGTGATATGTGGGGGCAGCAGAGTAACAAGAACCAGCTGCTCCCCTCATCCTCCTTCTCCTCTTCTTCTTCATCATCGTCCTCTTCCTCCTCCTCCTCCTTCATCTCCATTTTCTTCTCTATTCCAGAGTATTATTATGATTATCGCTCTGCCCCTCTCTCTCTCTCTCCCTTCCTGTGCCAGAGCAAAGCATAAACAACAACAACAACAACAACAAAGACGATGCTGAAGGAAGAAGACACACACAAACACACATGAATACAGACGTACACAAAATCTGACTGACAGGCACACGAGCTTATAGACACAGACACAAACAGAAAGACAAAACAGACGCCTACACATAGACAGGAAGACAAGATAGACGCCTACACATGCAGACGCCAGGGTGTGTAGTTAAAGCACACACGTACAGTACACACACACACACACACACACACACACACACACACACACACACACACACACACACAGTCGGCTGCTAATGAAGGTTGTTCCCAGTCAAAAGGAAGGAGCAGGATTCCCTCACTGATTGATGACTCATTGAGGCAATAGCTGTCGCTGTTTGTGCATCATTACTTGCTATGCTATGTTACCATTAACACTCCACTGCTGCAGCCACCTCAGGAGCCCCGGCGCTTCTCAGAACAGGCTTTTAAAAATCGCCAAGCACAAAAGAAAAAAGTCTCAACGCTGGTGCAGAGGCATGTTGGCATCCAAATGAGTCGTACACCCCATCCTGACATCTGGCACAAGGACAAAAGGACAGCACATACGCTGCAGCAGCACAGCCGCCGTACAATACTAGACTGCAAATCAGTTAAATCACATAATTTCAGCAGGCCGATATGCAACCTGGCTACTCAAAGAGGGCTGTGCACTTACAGCTCAGCATGTTTTTAGATATATATATATATATATATATATATATCTTTTTATAGTTTGACAGAGTCGAATAACACTGAGCTGATTCATGTGCAGCTATGCTGACATCTTATGTTGAAGGTGTGTCAAATACATTTCATCCAAAATCAAAACAGAACAACCTTCAGTGTTTGTCTCACTGCCGCTGCTGCGTTATGCACCGAGCCGTTAGCAGCCGAAGCTGACCAGCATCGACGTCTGACGTCGCCTCAACTGTAAACAGAACAAGTGTCGCAGCTGCTGGCCTGCTGCTGCCTCTTATCCCTCGCTGAGTGGAGCAGTCACACCAACCTGTAGCCGTCAGAGCATCAGGGCGGTTACAGGGACCTGAAATTGAGACATATTACTTAATTTAGCTGTAGAGGATTTGAGAACATAACTCACTGAAGTTAGAGCAACAAATTAAGCTAAAAACAACATCTGAATTAATCAATTAATGTGTAATAGTACTACAGTAGACAGAAAGAAGATTAATAGCTATTTTGATGAAAGCAAATATTAGGAGTTCCTGTTCTAACTTGATAATAAATTTAATATCCTTCGGTTTTGAAGTTAACACGACCAAAGACTCTGCGATCTTCTGATGTTTCTATTATTGTTGTTAGTTGTACTGCTATCTTATGTTTTATAGATCAAACAACACAGTAGAAAAATCAAGATATGAAGCATTTATGCATTAGAATGTCTAAAAAAACAAGATGACATTTGTTATTTATTTCATTGAGTTATGTACAAAAGTCTTCAACAATCTTTAGACCCAGAAAAATCCATAATTTTACTCAAGATTAATGTTTATATTGGTCACATGTCGCTATAACTTCAGAGAAAAAACAGTGATCGGTCAAAGAGCGATGCAGATAGTAGACAAACGTCAAACTTAAGTAGTCGGAGTCACATCAGATAGATTTGCATTGGCAGTGGTGTGTTTGTGTTCCCAGAGCTTTCGTTTTTTGTCTTTCTCTTCGGTTCTGTTTGGATGTGTCGACACCGAAGTTTGATCAGCACTTAGTTAGTGTGTTGCGTTCTCATCATTTTGCAAACTGTGACAGGAAGTTTACACACAGTGCCTTTTTAAATATGCGACTGAAAACACTGTGAACACTTTTATGTTCATATCAATCCAGCGTGGATTAGAGCTGCACGATATATCGTTTGAGCATCATCATCGCGATGTACGTGTGCGCAACAACATTGAACAATGAGCAACGAACAAGAGAAAAACGCTGATAAGGAAGACTTGGTGCCAAAAAGAAAACCAACGTCAGTTATCTGGAATTATTTCGGCTACAAGAAGGACGATATTGACTAAACATGTGTTCTGTGTCGACAGTTCCTCGCATCTGTTGCCACAACGAGAGGTAACACAACTCATTTGTGTGACCATTTACGTCGGTACCACACAGCTCAGTACGAGAAAAACAGGAAAGATCAGTGCAGGTTAATTGTCCACAAGATAGCAGCAGTGCAGCATAACATAAAGTGCTATTCAGGTCATCTGTTGAAAATTCTCTATTTTTTTCATATTGCAATATAAATCGCAGGGTTTAAAAAAATCGTCAGTTTTTTCCAATATCGTGCAGCCTGAGCGTGGATCGTTCTCTCCTCTTCGTCCTTGTCGGGCTCATATCAGATGTCTCTGTAAAAACAGCGCCTGTGTTGACGTGCCGCTTTATTTGCACTGTAGGATTCAGGAGACTGTCGGCGTGGAGCTCCGGCTCTGCTGTTTAGAAAAGGTGTAACGTCCATCTTTTGTAATAACTGTTGATTGTTGACTTTAAGCACAGTAGCTTTGGAACCTGCCTCAGCGATGACTTAACCGAGGCGTCTTGAATGAAGGTCGAACATTTCGATGTGCAGCCGCCCCGTGGGCCTCATGACCGTTACGCCCCATCACATATAAACCCCTTACTTTATTTTTTTGGCGGCTTTTTATCGAAACAGCAGGGCGGCTGAGAGAGAGACATACGCGACGTAGACGCTTCTCGCAGGACTCAATCCCGGGCCGGCGGGGGGGAACGTGTGGTTCCAGAGGCGGGGGTCCTAACTGCTAAACTCTCCCTCTGCACCTTATTGCTTTTTAGTGGTTAAGGCGGTTCACAAGTGGTGATTCATCACTCACTAACACACACACGTACCAAGCTGTGAGCTTCCTGGAGGCCATTCCCACCTCCAGTCTCATCGTTCCCGTTGATGACGAGCCGCAGAGAAGCCGCGGGGTCATTCCAGACGCCTCTCTGCGCTCTCAGCTCTGAAATTTCATCTGTTTTTTTTTTTGGTTTTTTTTGACGACACACGGAAACCTCTCGTTCAAGTTATGTGGTTGAACCACTTCTTGATGCCAATTAGCTGCAGAGAATGAGGAAGCAGAGACTGTCCTCGAGCCCTCAGCTGGAGCATGATGGGATTTCTCTTCAGGGAGGGGGGGAAGCTGACAGCAGTCGTTGTCAGGCAGTAATAACACACACACATACAGGTCAATGTGTGTGTCCTCATACAACACAACTCATTCTCTGAGATGACAAATAAACACTAGTAACATATTTCTGCAATGAAATAGCTGTGAACTCAAGTATAATAAATGTTTACTGTACGTCTGCGTGTGCACGACGTGACAGCGTCGGCATTACGAACTCGCCAAACAAAGATAATCACTTGTTTGTCGTCCTCTTCCTCTGAAGCTTCTGCAGGCTGCTGCTAGTTCAGGAATGTAGTGAGCTTACTGGGAATTTACATTTTATTGTATAGACGCACACAGTTTTAGTCCGAACCACAACATGGCACCGATGCATTCGAGGACCCTGTAAATCGCATCAACTGTTTACTGATAGCTGCACGGATTTGTTGATTAATCCAGGAGTCGAACCATTTACCAATATACTGAAGCTGCAAGGAGGAAATTAATTACGTTTTTCAGAATTGTTTCAGGCATTTTTTTTTTCAAGCAGAAATGTCAAACATCACTGGTTCCAGCTTGAGGATTTGCTGCTTTTCTTTCTCATTTATGACGGTAAATGAAGAGTCTGGCTTTCTTTCTTTAGGATTATTTCGTTTTGGCTTCTATTTAGACAGAACGGCTGTTAGAGTCAGACAAGAAACGCGGGTAAG
This sequence comes from Diplodus sargus, assembly GCA_903131615.1. Lineage (NCBI taxonomy): Eukaryota > Metazoa > Chordata > Actinopteri > Spariformes > Sparidae > Diplodus > Diplodus sargus. Next base: position 1,470,415 of record CAEMYA010000211.1, read on the forward strand.
AGAGAGGTGAAGCTGCAGAAAAAGGCCCACGGGCTGGAATCAACCCAGGACGCCGCTGAGGACTCAACCTCCTCACACGGGTCACATGCTCCGCCAGGCGCCCGGTCCTTTTTGTTTTCTGACCGTCGGCTGGATGAGAGATGTGATTTCAGGACGTCACTGGAAAAATGTGAGGAGCATTTAGCATTATTTTTATAAACCAAACTGCTGATTAAACATGTAAACAATCATTGTCAATAGTTGTAGCTGGCATTAAGAAAAGGCGCATTCATTGTGAGGTACACTTTTTATATTTTAACACACACGATATTGACCCGGTCGTCATGACTCATTATTATCATGACGGAGGGGAAGAATCTTCTTCTTAAAATAAAAGGATTACGCACGGAGAAGCGTGTCCTTGAAAACGATGCTTGTGTGTGAGGAGAAAAATGTTTGTAGACATTCAAAAGCATCTGATTCTGTGGATCAACTATTCAATTCAACATCAAAACACTGTTGGGTGGGAAAATAAAATAGCAGCTCTCGTCTTCTTTTTCATTACGACCGTAAAGGTGCCTTGTGGGTCTCCGTCGAGCTAATAAAGGACTGCAACTGACAGTTATTGTCATTATCGATCAATCTTATCAATTCTTTATTAATTTAGTGCAAAAATAGTGAAAAATGCCCCCAGGATATCTTCACATCGCTTGTTTTGGTAGCAAAAAACAAAAGATATTTTATCTGACAACAAGAAACACATTTTAGAAGCTGGAACCAAATAAAAAACCTATAAATGAAATATCAGTTTGGGTCAACAAACCTTATTTTTGTTCTGTTTTTCTCTTCCGTGCACTCAAAGAAGAAGCATTATAAGACACTGCATGTCGTAGCTGCACAAATGTGTCCTGCCCGGTGACGCTGTGTTGTTCTACATGGCGGGGAGCAGCATTAAGAGCACTTTACTGTACTTTCCCCTTCACACTAAAAGCATCGAACAACAACAAACATCAACAAACACACAGCACCAGATCTTAAAAAACAACAAAAAAAAGCATTATCGTAGTCAAATGACATTTGGGACAGAGATTCTAATCTTCAGGGTTTTTTTGTTTTCTTTCCACGACGACTTAAGAGTAAGTAGACAGTGAGGGTTGGGTGTCGGGGACAGTTGAGCGTTGACACATGGCCGTGGCAGGTTACGTGAAGCCTCTCATGTCCGACTGCTGCGATCAAGCATGTAACGCCGTCGAGAGGGAGTTGTTCTCGAGGTTCGGGCGGTGTAGGTGAGGTCATGCAAACTATCCCTGTTCAGACATAGTAGCTGTTTTGTTTTGAACAGACGTCTGGTTCCTGGCAGCTATAATTAGAAAAGAAAAAATGAGTTAAATATTTTGTTTATATAACTTCATTCCCCCTGTTTTTTTTATCGTATTTTGACAGCAGAGCGCCAGAACCCTCTGTCCAATTTGTCAGGTCTCTTCATTAGTCAAGCTGGGATAATATTATTGTGAGATTAACAAGAAATACATGCACACCAGTGTTTATAAAGTCCCACCCATGTATATTAGCATGGCTGTTGTATGTGGCCAAGGTTAATTAATCACATATCCCATTTATTTAAGCTTTCATGAAGGAACCTCCACACATTTTCCTCATGTAAGTGTGTAGTTTAAACACTGCTTAAATGTTTTCTGTATAAAATCAGATGAATTACTTCCTTTTGAATAAACGTAGAGGCCTAAAATGTACAACACTTCCACCTGAGATGCTCTCAGGTAACGCTGAATAAAATAGATACACACAGTTAAAGAAATACTTCCTGAAAGTTGAATTTCAGCTCCATGATTTTTGGGAATATACTTCCAAAAACTTGCATTACAGGAGCTCAGCACGTCTCAGATACAGTATATTAAAGCCACTTTAATGTGTTTTTATCATAACAATGGATCAAACGAGTGAAAACAGCGAGACGGGGATCTCCCACTGCAATAACAACCTACAAACAACTATTACCTGAATCTGCAGCTCCCCTCAGCTTACGGAGCTTTACGCCGAGTGCGAGCTCATTGTTTCCTCGCCGTTCGCGTTCTGCTCGGGACCGAGCGGCAAACAGACGGCGACGAGCGCAGAGTTAATATTGGATTTACATTCTCCACATGCATGTTAATGATGCTATATATATGCAGGATGTGTACATAAGCTGCTGTTTGCTCACAAGTTCGACAAATGGCCAAAGGAACACGTTAATGTAGGTCTGATAACCAAATTTAGGCAGTTCTCACGTGTTAATTGACCGATATATTTTGATGAGGTTCGTTTTATGGAATTTATTTGAGCTAGAATCTGCAGTCTGGAGATTGTGGGAGATCTACAAGGTAGTTTTATTAGGTGTACGCCGTCTTTGGACTATATACCGCAAAGATGTAATCTAACTGTAGGTTTCTGAAGAGCCACTGTGAAGCTCAGTGGCTTGGCAGCGCCGGACTCTGCTTGATTCTCAGCCAATCCAAAAATTGAGCGAAGCCTGGTTGCTAATAGCAAGCAAGTGGCCTCGCTCTTAGTTTTGCATAATTACAAGCCTTAATATGATTAAAACGAATGAGTCATATAAAACTTTAGACACTATGGATTAGCAGAGAGACCAAAACATGTTTATTCTGCTGTAAAGTTCAGGTATTTTAGAATGGAGTCTTACGGGATTGACTGGTTTTGGATTCGGCCTCAAGTCGTCATTTGATGAACTGCAGTTTATGGCACCGTTGTGTTGGCTTTAATCTTTCAAACCTTACTTTTTAAAACACGAATCAAGAGTATTTTTATTAAGAATGAAGACATCATCGCTGCATTGCTTCTTCTCAGTAGTGCCATGGAGTTTAATGTCGTCTGCATTGTTTTTACTAAGAAATAGAAACACATGCTTTGTCATCTTTACTGTCTAATATTGGTAGAAGGTCGCAAACTCCAACATGGCTGAAAACAACAGCCGAGCCTGTTACTGAAGCAGTAGTTCAGGTCTGACATGACACTCGATCTCTGCCAGTCACTCTGCCTCTCGGCACTGAGCTGATCCTCCACTTAAAACAGGTTTCAGACTAAAAGCATGAACTGAAAGACAAAGCAGAAGATTAGCGTCTTTCCTTTTCTCCGTACAGTTTGAGTTCACGTTTTGCAGATTTTTCCTTCTCCCATTTCCACTCTATCGACCTCAGTCGCCACGCTAATAAGATTTGACTTTTCTGGCTCCAGTAGATGAAAACAGGAGTCACCTCAAGGCATCACTCCAGCCACCTATAGGTGACAGACCGCCTGTACGGTCATGTTATTTTTTTCTCCAGGTCGCTCTTATTGACATTTACCAAGACGTGGTTTTACGAGCGCAGACATGCCGCTCGGTGTTTAACTGGAGTGCCCCCGTCATGTCACCTGGGTTGCAGGTTCGTGGTGGGTGAGAACACTTGAATTATCCTCCTGGCGAGGATGCGCCCCGGCTCACTGAGTGACGCATTTGCCCTGGCAGCGCGTAACAGTTCTTATGCAAAGCAGACCCACCGGCCATACCACACACAGTGATGTTATATATGCTGGCTTATGCAAATGACTGACCTTTCACAGAGCATCTACATCAGGGGTGGGAAATTAACTTTTTGATCCAGTAGCCTCCGTGTCTGGCAGATTCCTGCGTTCAACCAAACTACTCATTATTCCATTAAAAACAAAGAGCTTCTCAAATCTGACTCTGAGGGGAAAATACTGTGGTTTAAGACATTTAACAGCGTAAACAATCGGAACGTTTGAATCAAAGTTGAAGCAATTTTCTTAAACCATGTCATTATTTAAAAATCCAACAAAATGTATGTTTTGTTGAAGCAACAAATCCGCCTTTTCTTTTTCGCTCGCCGCTTGTTGTTTGCAGCTCACCAGCATTATAAAGCGATATTAAATGCTGTGTACTTAAAACAAAACCTCACCCATTATCATATTAACAAAAAAAAGCCTACAGCAGCGTTTGCGTCATAGGAAAAAAAAATGATAAAAGGTCAGTTTTAATCTCCTAACAGTAGATAATATATATTGTTATGTAATAGTATGTGTGGATTTATAGAAAACGCAGCAGCAGCAGCCTCGTGAACCACTGCTAAAGTATTATCTTTAGTCTCTTGTGGTTGGAATATTAGTGGTTTTTAGTATTTAATGTGATTAGTTTTTAGTGTGAGAAAAGAACAATTCGAACATTAAATTTCCAGATTATGTTTCTGTTTAACAAGCCTGAAGGTCGACAAGAGAAACCGACTTTATTATAGTGCCAGGGAGTCCAGTTTATTGTATCCCAACATGAAAATGTTTAACATGTTGTAGTTTCACAATTTAGAAATGTCTAAATTGTTTTTGTCCAGATTCTTTTGTATTTCCTGCGACCGCGTCATGTGACCGTCAATTTTCTGGCTGCCATTGCTTCAAGAAATCAAGAAATATGCACTTTACTTTCCTAATCCTCGCTCAGTGAATGTGTTTGAACAGTTCGTTAGTTCTTACAAATGTTTTTGCCGGGACTGTTGCATATTATATTGTTGCTATGGTGGTTGCTATGGACACTGCTACGGCGGAAACCACGGCTTGCACGTTGTTTGTATCGTTTTTTGCTTTCTGTAGTTTTTCTGGGCTGTTATATTATTTGTATTCTTTACTGTATCCAGCTTTATGACCTTTCATGTCAGAACAATCTTCTCTGAAGTTACATTGCTTGTAGAAAAGGATGCAAATGAATAATTGTTAATTGACGGTAATCAAACCGTCTACAATTGTTTATCTATTACGACATTCTACCTTATAAGTCTTCAGTCAGTCTTCAAGTCAAAGCTCATCTTTAAATTCATTTCTATTTCTATTTGTAGATTTATTCAGTCTGTCAGTTTTTTAAATATCACTTTCAAATCTATAATTTCTTCAGAACATTAAAAAATGTTCTGAAGAATATTTTGCTCCCAGAAGTATTAATCTTGAAATGAAAAGGGCTGCCTGACATGTCCTTGTGCTCTGTGCAGTTGGTATCATATCAACAATTGAGTTTCAGTTTGTGTTGTTCAGTACAAACTGTAATTAATTGATTTGATTTGTGTGTCTTGGCTTCGCGTGAGTTCACAGGGAAACCAGAATCACATGCTCTCGGCGTCGGCTTGTTTTTTTGGACCGAGTCGTGGTTTACCTGTCATCATGCACGACTGGAGATTTTGGCAACTAAATGCGGAGGTGTCGGCACAAATCTGATCCCAGTTCCTGTCACTTTAGGTAGAAATGATGGACCTGTCGGTGCTGTTTGCCATAATTTACACACTCATGTCCCAGTTAACAACATGTACAACAGCTAGAATTAGCTGTGGCTCTAACAGTGGGTCACTGTTTCATTATTCTGTCCTGCATTTCGTTCTCGTTCTGGCTGTATCGACAGATGTTTGACGTGATGTTCTTCCCACATCGCGGCAGAGTTTTCACTCAGTTTGTATCAGCGCTGCAGCCATCTTCAATCTTGACATATTCTTATTGGCCACCTTTCATTTCAGGAGGTGGAGGGGATGGAGGTGGCGTGATTACAAGGTTCGAGTTCTAAGAAACCGGGTGTTTTTAAAGGAGACTTGCGGACATTTCCAGCAAATTTTGTCGAAACAAAAATTGCTATTTTCACGGGATTGTTAGACGTCTGCATTCGGATCGTGGATTGTAAAAGTGGCAAGAGAGAAATGGAGAATTGAACCTAAACAAAGGAAAAGTGGAAACGCACTTGGCTAAAAAAAATTTCTGCTGTTTGGGTTGATTCATGAAATTTAAACAATATTAGATTTCATTAATTTCACATTTCTAACTACACGAGTGAGGGCGTAAAATGTTTGATTTAAAGATTAATGTAAGAGGAAGGGCACTGCAGAGAGCGATCAAACAGTCCAGGTACTCGTGTATTTATTCTGCAAAAACTTAGAATCTTATACATTGTTTTCTCATCTAATCAACTACTCACTTCTAGAATATGTCTTGTATGTCTTACAATAATAAAAAATCACAATTGTCCGAAGCCAAAAGACAAAATCTTAATAAAACTGAGAAAAGAAGCAAATCTTCACATTTGAGAAGCTGAAATCAGACCAAGACGTATGTTTAAACGTGAGAGACATAATAAAATATTGAAACGGCCAAAAAAGTTTATTTGAGAATTGCAGTAAATAAAAACATGATGTGGTGAAAGATTACACGATTACAACATGTTAGACTCGTACTTTCCCGCTGCACCATCCTTGCTTTTTGACACAAGCCAGTGATGGTGTGCAAGTATAGACACATGTGGTGAGATCATGGACACAGATACGCTCCTGAAACTAGTTCGGTCAGTCGGATCTGCGGCACACAGCAATGGCGACCAGGTGAGTTGACGTGGCTGGCGACGAGATGCCATGTTGCATTTTGCCGTGTTGAGAGAAACGTGTTGGGGAGGTGTGTCTTGACGCGCGGTTTGCCTCGCTGCATGCCGCCCTCCCATAGGCTGCCGACTGGTGAGCTGGGCTCGTGAAGCGGAGTGGGGGAAGGAAAGCAGAAGGCACTAGGACCCAGCGGCGAGGCAGCGAGCAGGCAGGCAGAGCGGGGCTGAGTCACTGCATGTGTCTGAGAGGCAGTCAGAAACAGAGCAGAGCAAGGGAGCAGAGGTGATCTCACACTCATCAGCACAGGATAACACAACCATGATGGGTTGACTTGGGGGGGAGGCGGTTGGAGAGAGGAAGTGTGCATTCGCCACCACTTGCTCAGCCATGGAGACCAACAAAGTTCTTCATTTTGTGCCTTCGGGTAAGTGGATCAGAGCTCTGAGAGCTGCTCCTCAGCTGTGCACGACACAGCGTTCACTGGGAGAACCTTGGGGTTCCCTACCTAGTGAAACCTGAGAACCCCCTGTGAAAAACATGTGCAGCCCACCTCCACTTCCACTCTGAGGGACGACAGATGTTCGGGCGTGCATGTGTTCGACTGTACATACTTGGTGTTTTGTGTGTTTGTTCTTTCTGTGTACTTAGGCAAATGTTTGTGACAGAAATCCTGTTTTTTGTCCGGGGGAGGTGTGGTTGTAGACGCCTGTTTGTGCTTACAGAAATGCAGATGTTTGTGTATGAGAACGCGTTTGCCGTTTTTTCCTTTTTTCTTTTTTTCCCCCTTCTTTTTGTTTATGGCTGGTATGCGACACCAGACGTTTTTTTCCTTGTTGTATTTTCTTCAGTTCAGGAAACTGAACCTTGAGAGAAAAAAACACACATCTCAAAAACCTCCTCCCAGAGTGAAAACGGCAGTATACCTGTCGAGCGGGTGGGGGGGGGGACAGCTGGAATGCAGGGGGGAGCCTGGGCTCATAATGCACTTTCTCATGTGTTGCACTGACGGCGCTCGTGCAAGTGCGGAGAAGGATCAACACAGCGTGAGAGGCGTGTGTGAACGTGCACATGCATCTGTGTTTACTGAATTAGTGTGTGTGTGTGCATGAGGAAAAGCGAGAGAGAGAGAAAGATGTGTTCATCCACGTATCGCTCTCTGTGTGTGTGTGTGTGTGTGTGTGTGTGTGTGTGTGTGTGTGTGTGTGTGTGTGTGTGTGTGTGTGTGTGTGTGTGAGATAGAGGAAGACGGACAGATTAGTGTTGGTGACAGCCACAGGAGAGCAGCGAGTTCCCCCCTCGCTGAAAGTCCTCAGAGAGACCGGAGCCCATTTGGAGGTGTGATGCGGCTGCCTCCTCAGTTTCATTTTGTCTGTCAAGGCAGAGTGGGATACTGCGTCTCAGCTTGTGTGTCTGTGTGTGTTAGTGTGTGTGTGTGAGGAGAACGTTATGTGGGATAATGTGAGTGCGGGAATATTATCTGAGTGTGTGTGTGTGTGTGCACGAGCAGCTTCTACACAACCCTTTGTGTATGGGATCATGTGTGGGAATATATCGTGCATTTTTGTGTGTGTGTGTGTGTGTGTGTGTCAGAGTTCAGTCGTGCTCCCTCTCCCTCACGAGATGTGTGTGTGTGTGTGTGTGTGTGTGTGTGTGCGTGAGTGTCATGCACTGTGCACACTAACTACATCTCCGTGTGTTTCGGGGCGTGATGGACACTGCTGTGTCTCGTCCTCCGAAGAGTCATTTGCATTCATTTGCTTAGTGTTGATTGGAGGCGGAGACGAAGGCAGGTTTCATCCGTGCAGCAGAAGGGAAAAAAAAATGTGGTTCTGCGAAACAGAAAAGGTTTTTTTCAAAAAGGTTTGTCACCAATCAGAGGAAAGGTTGAGGTTTGAAAAGGATCCTGACGTCTGATCCTGAAGCGTCTAAATCGAAGATCTCCTCCGTTTTCTTTCTAATTGTCGTTAATATTCTGTATCATGTAATTTAACCTTGGCTTTAAATACACATATAAACCGTTTCACCGCCCAGCAGAACAAAATTGATGAAAAAATACATCTGCAGGAATGTGATGGAGTTATTGATCACCACCAGTGACTCAACAATTACTTTGCCAGCGGATTAGATTTCTTGCTTTCCAAACTCACTTTGCTGCCCTCTGGATTCTCAGACAAAGCCGAGCGAGCTTCTCTGCGCAGCAGCTTTCAGCATACGTAGCAGGAACACGTTGTCCATCACAGTGTTCGCCTCGAGCTGCCTATACAGATCACAGAAAAAAATGTTTTTATCGGTGTTGTTGTCTACGAGCATTAGCAGACCTCACTGCAGCGCGTTGCAGGCAGATCTTCCAAATCGTGTCATTATCAGTGGCAACCTGCTGACAGGTGAAGGAGCAGCTGGAGCCGTGGGAGGAGGTCAGGAGATACGGGATTCACTTTATGGAGCTGTAAATTACCGCGGAGCTTCACCGTGTCATTACACGATGTGATAATACTGCAGTGAGCTCCTGATCTCATCCGGAGGTGCAGATTGTATTTACCTTTCTGATGTTTTTTTTTTGTTCGCTTGCCTTCAAAAATGCAACAACAACAAATTACTGCAGCTTTTAAAAGTGCAGTGTGAGACTGTGTCGCTGAGGATGAACCGTTTCCTTCAGTGCTTTTTCCCCCTCGTGTCGTGGAAAATAGATTATGATGCCTGTCCATACATCAGCTGGTATCCAGACACACACTATATAAACATACATACATTTTTGTATTGATCCCTCAAATGTGATTATCAACATTTGCAACTAAGACACAACTGCAATGGAGGCAGAACATTTTAATTGTTATTATCCAAAACGACATCAGTGCAGACACAGTAAACCTAACTGGGAATTTAATAACTAAATATAATTTATTATCCCAATCATTATTTTCTACTAAAATGTTCTTAAATTGGTGCATATTGGACCACAAAGCCGATTCAATATATCCACAACAATAGCCGATTATATGAGCCAACCAACAAATATCAATTGGCTTGTTATTGGCTAGTTCATTGACTTTCAGTGAAATCATATTTTGATATTGTTATGAAGATAAATTGGTGTTAAAAACTGTCAAATTTATTGGAGATGTCGTCAGAAATGTGCGTCAAACCTCAAGTTTCATCATGTAGATCACATTTATGATCATATTATTAATATCGTGATCATTTTTAAACCATATCATGCAGCCAGAATTAAAAGTATTTAGCGGTCAAATTTTTAACTGTTGCCATAATTGATTCATCCACTGATTTTTCTCAGATAGCAGAACAGGTTCTGATCCGGTACGAGTCATCAACACGATATAGACACGTTTTTTTCTCTAACCGTTTTATACTGCCGTCCCTGTGTCGATGTTATGTAATGATCCATTACACAAGTTACAAAAGTCCCTCGCCACTTATGGATATTGACGACTGGTGCAGTAAAAATCTGTTGTTGTAAGTGGGACCAGATGCTGCTGGGAAGATGCGGGGCTCCCTTTTCTAATAAACAAATGAGGTGGTACCAGAATCGGTGCAGAGACTCGATCCAGTGGTTCGCGTTGTATCGAAAACATTTCTATTACTTGTATCGGGATTAGCACCCTAATAGCGTCCAAGACGGAGAAGACGTATTAAAGACAAAAACCCGTTTAAATTGAAATATTGTAGATTTAGCATCAAACTGGTTGCAAATTTTGTCCATCGGTTTTCCCGATTGAATCGTTTAAATTCATGTTTTTAAGGACAAAGATTCAGTTCAAGCCGAATCCTCTTTTTCTGATTAAACATCATCACAACACATAAAAAAAAAAAGAAAAAGAAGAGAGACCCTCTCTCAGCGATGTGCTGCAGGCTGTCAATCTTCAGGTGTGACAGAGAGCGCTGGTAATCAGTGTTGCAGCCGTGACCTGCAGAGCCCGAAACTATCAGCATGGAGGACACATAGTGGCTGTGTGAATTAGTAGTTCGACCATGTGGAAGTGGAGGTGTGTGTGAAGATGGATGACGTGTGCCTGTGTGCATGCGTGTGTGTGTGTGTGTGTGTGTGTGTCCTGTAGATGTGACAGTGATCTCTGATCAGTATTCACCGCTGGCAACAGATCTCAGAAGCTCCAGCCTCTGAGCACCGCCATCTGGGCAGAGGAGAAACACACATCGACACGCACATACAAATTATTATACAGTACCAACATGCAAAAACAACAACAAAATACACACCAAGACGAGACGCGCCGAGACATGCACAAGCATTTTTTTTTTTTTTTGGACGATCTACACACACACACGCGCGGACGATGTCACAGATATTGTCCGTACACACCAGCACGTAATTACATACACAATTCATTCTATCTACATAATTTGTTGGTTTACACACACGAAACAATTATGTAGATGTGTCAACACAGACACTCATCATGCACAGTTCAAGGAACACAGAGTGAAGACGACCACACACACACACACACACACACACACACACACACACACACACACACACACACACACGCACTTTCCCTTGTTTGTCTTTATCAGTGTCTTACTCCATCTTCTTCTTCTTCTTCTCCTTCTTTGGGTGTTTTGTTTTCATTCTCCCACTCGCACGCACACGTTTACATACAAACACACTCTTTTATCTGAGTATTGGAATGAATAAAACACACACACACACATACACACACACAGCTGTACTGTTAGCAGTCGTGACGATACGTTGCTGTCAGTGTGCAGACGTCCTGTGTGACGTCAGTTCTGAGTTTCTGATCGTTGTCCTCATTGTTGAACATGTCACTTAGTTTTCTCACTCTGACATCAATCAGCGTCAATTAGCAAGACAACTGCAGCTGATGCTAATGGTGGTATAAATAAGGATAAGAGGAGTTCATCCATTTACATTTTTATTTAATTTTTATTACAGTTGGAAATGATCCAATACAAAAATGGTGAGGAAAGCCCAATTTTAGATTTTAGATTTTTTTTCAGCTGACACCTGCTTCTCATGGCCGTTTCTTCTTCTTCGTCTTCTTCGTCTTCTTCGTCTTCTTCTTCTTCTTCTTCTTCTTCTTCGTCTTCTTCTTCTTCTTCTTCTTCTTCTTCGTCTTCTTCGTCTTCTTCGTCTTCTTCGTCGTCTTCTTCAATGTCTTCTTTACAACTTTCACAATGTGGCTTTATATAATAGTCTCTATTTATTATTTATAGATTTCCAATTCCAGTTAATATACATTTATATCCCAGAGACATATATTGGCACCAGGGGCCGATACTAATGTAATGCACGTGTATCAATCTAGATTCAATAGTCTAATCAACTGATTTTCAATTTCCTATTGCGCTCTTCAAAATCCCTTTTGAGCTAATGTGAATAACAAAATAGATATATCTGTCTTTATTTGACCTCATATCAACATTTAGAAATGTTCTGTATTCTCCAGAGAGTCTCTGACTTATTGTATCATAATATTTCTGTATTTTGGCTCTTTTTGTGCAGTGATAATTTAAACGAATTGAATAAATAAGACCTTCATGTATCAGAAGACCAGATTATGTCCTTGAGGTAACACAATCAGGACTGCAGGAACACAGTGAAGCACTGAGTGGACTGTGGACTGCAGTATTTCCCTCGGATGCAGTTGCTCACATTAATGCAGCTGTTTGGTATTTTGGTGCAATTTTGGTGACTCACAGTGTCACACTGCTCCGATGCTGCGTTCTGTTTCCATCCCTTTAGTAGACGGAGGTCCGCTGCTGTTTATTCATACTTTGCTCCTCTGCGTGTGTCCTGAAAATGTTTAATTTCCCCTCCACCAAACTGTAGTCTGGCCTCCGGTCAGCACGCTGACAGTAACTGATGTAATCAGGAGTCACGATTGACACCGGACCCCAACACACCCACATACAGTTTATTATAAAGATGGATTATAAAGATTTTTCCTCACCTCAACAAGGTGCTTAGCTGCTGCAGATGCACCGTGTTCCTCTGGCCATGAATAACCACACTGATGGCACGATGGGTACGAGGTGTGCACGCCAAGAAGCTTTTACTTTGCACTGTTCGATGTTCCTTTGCACTCGGTGATCTCCCCACTAAAGCAAACATGCAGAATCATTGTCGAATGATGGTATGGCAATCAAGATCACGATCTGCATCAGCGCTGCAGAGATGAGCCAGTTAATCAACCAGATGATTGACAGAAAATGAATCAGCAGCTGTTTTGATATTTGAATAATCATTTTCTGAGCAAAAATGTTAATTTGCTGGTTCCAGTTTCTTAAATATGAAGATTTTATAGATATTTTTATGAACATTATCAGACTAAACAAGACATTTGAAGACATTACCTCGGGTTATATGAAATTCAAACTGCTTTTTTCACTATTTTCTGACATTTTATCGACAACACGATTAAAAAATGATCATGCACTGATCAAGTGATAATGACAAACGATGCAGCTCTGTCATATTGTATTTTAGAGTCGAGTCAGAACCCCACTAGAGCAAAATTTGAGGTTAAAGCTGAGCTAATGTGTTGATATGAGTCAGGCACAGGTTCTTCAACCACTGGTCAAAGTGGTAAGTAAGTCATTTTTGTATAATTAAAGATTTTCTGTATCATCTTATTAAAAAAAGAAGAATATTGGCGTAATTATGTGCAGCGACCGTCCCCAACATAGCTTTCCGTGTTGTTTTTGCCACTTCAAATTAGCAGTACTCGAGTATAGCCAATTATTTCTTTGCTTGTTTATTTGAGCTCATTTAGCCGCTCGTTCTAAAGAGACATTAAGACCACGAGCAAGTAATTTCCAGTCAAGGACGAGAAGACTATCTCACACGTTAAACTAAACATCTGCAGGCAGAGCAGGAGAGAGATTGTGATGTATTAACACGAGCTTCCTCTCAACATCTCGATTAAATCAATCACAAACTGTCGTGCCGTCAAACACTCAGCCAAACATCAGTTCACACCGCTGTGAAGTCCAACTAACACTACGGTTGGATCGCTTGATAACATCTCCGTTGTGTTTTGGTCTTCACAGTGGGCACAACATGAAACATGATTTGTACAAGAATCTCTCTTAGAATTACACCCTAATGAGGAATTTCCATTCTATTTAAGCATCTCTATTTGCAGCACGCACAAAAATAGCCCCCGTAGTTCCAACGTGGTGTTTAACGTGTTACTTCTGCAAAAACCTTCTACTTCCACATGTCCGTGCCGCTTTACAGAGCGAGTATAAAAAGCTTCTGTATTGTGAGGGTGAATGGGAAAATGTGTTGCCTGCGTTTACAACATCAGATAAATGGGCGCCTAAACACCAGTTAGCTGCATCCTAGAAGAACAACCAGTAATCATAAATCAAGTTACACCAGTACGGTTATTTCTGTCGCGCACAATTAATGGGGAGGTCGTTTTATTCACAAATTTTGGATGCAAAGCTTTTGTTCTTTGTTTTGTTTTTAGCAGCAGATCACATGTTTGAATTTCAAGAGTGTTTAAAAGAGAAAGAGGAAAAGTGGAAACCGATGTTCGCCGCTCCTTTAGTGCACGCCTGATCCACTTTAATTTGACTTCACAGACGGGTCACATCCTAATCGCATTCAAAGTCCAATACATGCTTTTAACTCTGAAATAAAACAGATTTTTCGGATGCCGTTTTGTAGATTTAAAAGTGGAGGAATCGTTCGCTGAGTCAAGCTGAAACGTGCACACACGTGAGGACGAGGTTGATGTAGCTGCACGCAGACGCACATAAATGCACATGTTTAGAGAATAAAACACGCGGCGTTGGTGGTCCTCTCACGTCTTCGGTCGTGACAGCTGCTGCGGCTTGCTGCTGTTGTGTAATTAGGCCTTTAGTTTACTGCCACCCTCTAAGCATGCACACACCCATTCGCCCGCAGATTAAAGCCTCCTCTACAGGTTACAGCAACAGGAAGCAGCACTGTGCACAGGGCGAGCTACACGTTTCACTTCCTATTTGATATTGCTCTCGGATGGTCTGCTAAGGCTGCACAGCGTTGCAGGCGCAGAACAAATTATACTGTGCCGAGTACTTTCTCCTCTTTTTTTTTTTGCAGTGAATTTAATTTAAAAACCAGCAAACAGAACACAACGGAGCGGCAGACATGGCGCTCCGCTGCTCCCCTCCTCTCCTCTCGATATGTGCACCCCCCCCTCCTCCCCTATATAGTAATTATTCCAAGATGTCTGAGGATGCCCGTGTCGATGAATTCCCAAACCTTGATTGTGAAGCTTCCCCTTTCCGCGTGACAGAGCAGAAATACCAATGTGCTAAATAGAGTGTGGCGGCATGTACGGCAGGTATAATGCAGACTGAGGAGGGTGTTAGCTCGCACACTTTATTATAATGTCACTGTCGCATGAGCACGCTGACACACAAACACACACACGTCTTATTATGTATGATCCACGCAAGTCAAACAAGATGCATTGTGAACTGCAGAAAACAAGGCGCATCATGTTGAGTGATGAGTTGTGCAGACGGAGGTTATTTATACCTGACTGCTATTTGCATACGTGGCGGTGACGGTCTTATTTTTAAGTGTTGCTGCACTGTTCCTTCAAACTCGTCCGCCTGATGACCTTTTTGTCCTTGTCGCATGTCGTGACTGTGTCGTTCACGTTATCCACATGCTGCAGCACCAAAATTGCATCCGTAATCTCAGACATTTATGTACCTGTAGTTAGAGGAACAGTTCAGCCAAAAATGAAAAATTGGACATCATCTGTTCACCCTCATGCTGATGGAAAGTCATTTTCTGTTGCAGCGTTCTTCTTAACAACTGAAGCAGAAGAGGACTAGTTTTAAAATGGCCTCTTACAGCTCGTCTGGTAATCGAATCCCAAATTCACACCGCAAGATTTTAGCCCCGATCTCGCTGTCTTTGATGGATTTTTTGGAACTTGCTGACAAAAAGAGAGTTCCTCCAGATCAGGGGCGGATCAGCGCGCGGCAGTCGGCATCTGTAAACTGCTCAAAGACCAGAACCAGGAGCTCGAGGGACAGCGTGCCAGCATGTCGCCGACGTCTGCTGGACGAAATATCCAGCTGAGTCGCAGAGCCAGTCACTGAACTACAATGTTTTTCAGAGCTGTTCATGCAAAGATGGTGTTTTTTGCTGCAAAATCAGCGCACAAACAACCAAAACTGTTTGGATCGCGTCATTCCCGTGTCTCGTCTCGCGTACGTGATCTTGTCCATAGTGTGAAAACCACAACGATTGTACAACTTTCGACCAAAAGACAGAAAGGACATCTCACGACTTTTAAAGTTGTGTTGTGTGTTCAGGACATCACTCTCCAGACGCTCCGAGATACCAAACTGATCTGAAAAGATGTTATTTACATCATTTTTTAAGACAAAATCTTCACAGTCGCCTCTAATCTAAAAGCATTTATCTGAACCGGCTCCACAAGATCAGACACTCTCATTTGTTCAATGCATTTTTGGACGGCAATGCTCCGGAGAAAAGTGCACGGAGAGATTCAACAGAGGAGTCGAGATCCTGAAGAGAGCGACAGTCTATCTGGGGCACGAAGCGGTGGTCTTTGTAAAGTCACCCTTGATGAGGAATGCCTCTTCATTATCAGACTGTCTCTGTTGAAGATTATGCCAATGGAGCCATTTTATGTTTTTGGCTACGTCAGCTGCTCAGGACAACGCTGCAACGATATTTTGCCGTGAAGCTCCCGAAATATTTTGTGGACTGCAAAACTTCAACATGACTTGAGGGTAAGTACGCAACGACTGAATTTTCATTCTTGGGTGAACGTAACCTTTAAAGTCTGTCCGAATCGTGAAGTGCACATTTAAAACAGAGCGGCTTAGTAAGTGGCTCTGCTGCGGAGAGACATCGGCACAGGTCAGAGTGAGCGACGCACAGGGGGGCACAAAGATCTCACCTGCAGTGTAAAGAGACGCCTCGGGACACGGAATGGACAGAAGACGACAAAAAACCGCTCTCCACCGGTGTCGGGTGGAGGATTAAACAAGACAGCTAGCAGTGAGATGTACTGTAGGACAATAAGCTGGAGGAGAGTCGGCAAGTCGAGGTTCTTTTCATTTAAATTCTGCCAGTGTGGAGCTGAATACCACTAAGCAAAGAGACAGACAGCTTCTGAACAGGGCAGGGCAGGGCGCTGACACTGCTGAGGTTGGTGGTTTGATTCTCAGCGGGGGCCCCAGCAGATATGAACACTCAGCTGAAAGGATCCCTCGATAAAAACTAGGAATTTATACGTCCCACGCGTTTTAAAAAGTCTAGTCTACGTTTGGCATAGTGTAGAAACATACACAGCGTACACGTGAAAAAGGACCTCACACAAGGTTAGAGGCAGACAGCCTGACAGATATACAGTAGACGAGACTTTGCCGGCATTTTCTCTCCCGCTGCCTCGCAATCGATCCTGTCGAAGCTTTGCCTGTGTAGTTCTGTGGGGGGACACCGCAAAATGAAAAGCAGCGAGATATGCTGTCTGTTGGCGGGCAGGGCTGGAGCGGCATACAGTAGAGAGGGGCTGTGTGGAGGAACAGCAGACTTGAAAGGGAGATGGTGGCCTGGCTTTAATCGAGCTGGAGGAAGAGGGGAATGTGCAAGCAATTAGCAGGAATCCCCGAGCACTGGCTTTTTTTTTTTTTTTTNNNNCTCTTCTACTTCTTCGTCTTCTTCTTCTACACCCCCCCTTTTTATGAAAATCGAGGCAGCCAATTTCTTCAGCGAGCGGTTGGCTGGTGTGTGCGTGTAGTGGAACAACACCCTCAGTCACTCACTTACTCACTCCCGAGCTTGGCTTACACACACACGCACACGCACACACACACACACACACACACACACACACACACACACACACACACTCCTCAGCTTCCCTGCTGCAGCACCTGAGCGTAATCCCGTACCTGTGTGTAACTGTTAGAGCCTGAGAGAGGATGAAAAATAGAAAAATGAAACATACAAATAGATGAAGGGAGGCCAGACGAGGAAAAAAAAAAGGGGGGGGGGTGTAAGAAATGATGAAGCGCCGGGGGTGGAGGGGGTTTAAATTGAAGTGGGTTGCGGCGCTCTCCCCCCCCCGACACACATACACACACCTCGGTCACGATGCCTCGTCTCACCGCGCCGCCAGACATGGCCGGATTCATCTGTGAACTCACACTTGCCAGCTCACTATAACTATCAATCCCTCTCAGGTGAAAGGAGCAGAGGATTACTGCAGAGCCTTTCAGTGCACAGACCCGATGCCAAGAGAGGGATCAGGGGAAAAAAACAACAGAAAAACCCTGCAGGATGGAATATTTTGTGCAAAATTTAAAATCTAAATTAGACAATTATTCAAAATGACTCAAATTGGGGCTAAACCATGAGTATTAATTCTTTGTGCTCTGGCTGCCACAGTATGAAATATCCTTGTAATAGTTCTTGCACTTGTGTTTTCTCAACACTCGGGCTGTTGCTGCACGTCAGCCTGCAGCAACTCTTTAGCGTATTTTGCATATCCTATACGTGCACGAACGCCACACAAGCGTTAAAACTCATCTGCTCTTATAGAGAAAATTATACACACTGATGTATGAAAGGTTGCGGGAGAAGATAGAAAACACACTCCCACGCACACACGCAAGACAGCGTATGGCTGAGCGAACACTCATGCCGTCCAGTGCCGGGCCAGCCAGAGTCCACCTGCTTGCCAGACAGCTCGCTCGTAGCCAGACTCGTGGTTAAGGCTCTGCTGTGACATCATCAACGTCAGACAGCAGCCCGCGGACACAGCTGTCTCCAGCAGAGCCAGTAGCCCCTTCAAACAATCCACCAAAGTCATATTCTACGTCTCGTGTGGACGACTGAGTGAACATTTTCAACATCAGTGAAGCGTAAAATAACAAAAAAATGTCACGGATGAAACGATCAGCGATGAAAACTAGAGTTAGTTAAAAGGAGGCTTCCAGTTTAATTGTCATATTTTGACATTTGGCAGTTTCAATTATCATTTTTTTTGACAATGTGAAGCAGCAATCTTACATTTTCCCTTCTGCATCTCCTTGTTAACACTGTAAGCATCCCTCACTGGAAACATGCCGCACACAGGGCTTCATTATACCCTCGAGTTTGAATAAGGATTTTTCTACCTATCTGCGGAAAAACTGAAGGACAAAAACAGATTCCTCTTCCGTCGATGTGACTCATTGTACTTCAAGGTTCTTCAGATAAAAGCAACCTTCAAAAAAAAAAAGAAATCGTGGCGTTTACCTCAGATGACAAGCTCGGGGGACGGTTCAGTACAGGCTTGTTTGGCTCAGTGGATTTTAATTGGCAAAACACATTGAAAAACCTAAAGATAACACTGAACGCCATGTGGGAGAGTAATAACACTTCACATACGGGACAGAGAGGAAATACTGGTTTGCATGCTGCTGTTTTGAGGCTTAGAGTTTTCCCTTTAGGCCATTTAGATCTTGTTTTTTTGGAACCAGAAGGAACCATGTGTGGATCAGAGGGTGGAGCTGGGGAGGATGTCCTGATTGGATCTGGTCGGAACTTGTCAACATCATTTTTCATCGAAGAACACGTGAAACTAGCAATTGAGTGTATAACCCGTTAACTGAGGTTGTAAATCAAGTGTGAAGTAGGATAATTTTCTCATAAGCTGACATAGCAACACTTTTCTTGGAACCAGTGGCGTCGCCCCCTGCTGGCTATTTGAAAGAATGCAGGTATAAGACGCTTCACTTTCCAGACCAACAAGTTTGTAGTCGAGCCCCTTAAAGTTGATGTAAAACGAGGGATTATTTATTAGATTTAAATCGGTGTCAGTCACAAATCCTAAAGCTTAAAGTCCTCACATTTTGTTTATGGTCCAACCAATAACCAGTGATTCGTAGATAGATCAGTTAATCTTCAGATAAACCAACAAACCTTTACAATGTTTAGAGAAATTACAATTAACCGTCTGAAAGGTTTTTCATTAAGGTGGCTGCTCGACAACATGGATCAGTTTGTCATCCAGAGTACAGCTTTTTCTGACATGTGAGGATTTACTGCTTTTCTGTGAGAATCGTTGGGTTTTGGACGGCTGGTTGGACAAAATAAGCAACATGAAGACGTCAGTCTGGGCTCTGAGGAGCGTTTTTCAGCATTTTATTTCCATTTTATAGATAATTATTCAATTAAACTTGAAAATATTCTTGTTATTTCGGTGGTATAACGACTAGTTCAGTTTAAAATATAGATTACAAATGCAGGCTCGCGTCTGCAGTAAATACATCGCCTCTGGAAAGGTGAGATTTTATCGACCGCCGGCTTCTGAAGATGAAATCTGTCGGTCGATGTCGGCTGCAGTTTAAGATTCAGTATGAACTGACATCACAGATTACATACGGAAAATAAGAAGCTGAACTGTAGGTTTTTTTCTCCCGAGTGGAGCCGACAGAAACAAACTGCAGTGAGAGTGTGAACGAGCTGAGAGTCGGGCCGAGACTCGTCCTGATGGAAGTGACCGTGACCTTGTGGGGTTAAGATTAGTTTGAGACGTAAACCAGATCATTCTCCACCTCACGCATTACACAATCCAACCCAGATTTTCTCAGGAAAAAACTACACCTCGCTGGCTGCCGTTCAACACTCGCGTGGTTATAGTATTGCGATCATTCCAGCCGGTTTGGGATGCTTATCAAGATTACAGAGGTGTCCCTCCACTAAGCAGATCCTCGAGAGGCTTTCCCAGCTGGGCCGGCGTGATGTGGATTTTCCCCTCACCTGGTGATAGAAAAGGATAAGATCAAATACAAGCCCCGCTGTCCTTCATGAGGAGTGCAGGAGTTCCCATAGAGACGGGATAATGATCTAAGATGTTCGGGAGGAGCGTGGAGAGCACTTGCAGTTGGCCGTCATCCAAGTTAAGATGGACGTGTAGAACCTAAAACAGCCTGAATACGTGTTAGCGATGTACAGTTCTGCACCCGGCAGACGTGCTGAAATGGACAAATGTTGCACCGTCTCGCTCTGTCGTCAAAATATCCAGTAAGCTCACGTTTAAAAAATGTTGGAATCCATGCCCTAAATGTTTGAAAAACATCAAACATTTAGGGCATAAAAGATGAGATTTTTATTAAAAGATGAGTATAACAAGGATCGTGTACTGTACGTTAAGAACAACAGCATTTATTTGGATTTATTTCTGGAGGAGGATGCGCTGAGAGCGAGAAAATGCAGCTCGTACCAGCATTTAAAGTGGTTCAGTTCAGTCTGTGGAAAGTCCGGTAAAACATTTCCGGAGTTTCACAGCAAAAACAGTTTTGCAGTTTTCTCCTTAAACAACCGAAGTAACTTAGCAAAACTGATGCAGAACAAAACTGCGTAGGCGTGCCCTCTGAACTGAGTGGGCCGCGGTACACCTCTACAGCAATATGCTTCTTGGGGAAATACCATCCAAACACATACTGAAACTGTCTGTTTACAATGTGTGTGTGATAAACAGGCTGTCTGAAGTTCTTTTTAAAATACCGTTGGAATAGAGAGAAGAAGAGTAAATGCTCTGCTCTTTAAAAGACCAGCCCAGAGCATCGTGAGGAATTCCCTCTCCGCCCGGGCTCTCTCAGCGACCGCGGCTCCACAGAGGACCGATGCCAAGAAAGCCTGCGGGCACAATTAGCCAACCAAAGGCCCGGCCTCCTCCTCGGTGCCGGCCCAGCCCTCGTAGATTCCCCCTCTACAAACGCAGCAGGGGCACCTTTTTAAATCTCTTGCCCTCTTCACTTCTCAGCCGCACCTCCTCTTCCTTAAATTCCAGGGTTTGTCCCTCCTGGGGGGGTTCTCGCATCTGTTTTGCATACCTGCAGCAGGTCAGCCTGGATTGTGAGGATGGTTGGCTCAGTTTCAGCCCGGCTGGTTCACACAGACACCGAGAGACGTAGAAGTTGACTTCCTGATGTTTCGGAGCATCTAAATACGCATCAAATCCTGTTTTTTTTTTCTTAATGCACTGAAGGCAGAGTCTGTAATGGGTTAGAGTAATGAGTGCCTCTTACCAATAAAGCCGTCCACAAACTGCTTGTAGATTGTATAAGGTCTTTTCCTTTCAGCAGCACCAGCAGCAGGAATGTTGTAGAGCATCTGCATTCTTGAAGCAACACACTGTAATTAAACAAAGGTCAAACACTGTGGGTAGCTCGCTGTATAAAAGTATCCTTTCATCGATTTATCTTGATGTAGCACAATAGCTCGACAGCCTCCCGCGCTTCTGTACGCACAGTTTATTGGATCTAATTAATCAATAAAAGCAGGTGTAGTCAGGATGTGTCCTGAGTGCCGTGGGATTAAAGATGAAGATATTCTATATTCTTCTTACTGCGATCCGATAAAAATAGCTTCCATCGAATGCACTTTATACTCGTACAGAAAATACAGCGGACAGCTGATTTATTATTTAGCCTTTTTTTTTAAAATGAAAGCATATATGAAAGCTGATTTTAAAGATTTACATCTTTAGTCGGAGCGCCGTGGACAGGCTGTGGAAGCTGAGAGGAGATGAACGGCCAAAATGTTGGTTTCGGGCTTCTCAGATGATTCCAGCTTTGTCCGTTAACATAATTTACATCATCTTCTGTAGTTTTAATCCATCAAAACAGCAGCTCGTTTAGTTTCGTTTCGTTTAGTCCCAGCGTTTGTGATGCCACATGCCACAAAAAAACCCTTCCTGGAACCGTTTGAAGTCTCACTGAGTCACGTGATTATCGGCAGTTTGGACTCCCGTCGCCTCGACTCCCTCTACTTAACGGTTCTGGTCATGAGTATGCAGTCGCCAACCTAAGCCACGCCCCCAACACGGCCATGGGTGACAAAAAACATGGTGGGGGGTGCCTGCTCAGACCTGCGAGAGCCGACCAATCACAGTGGGCCTTGAAGACAAAGGCACTAAGAGAGTATCAGAAAAAATAATGTGTTTTTGAACATTAAAGCATATTAAAATTTTCTAACAGACACTTTTAATATCGAATTTATGTGAGTGATGAAATTAAGTGTAACTTCCAGAGCTCTTTTTGGGGGGATTTTAGTACTTAGTGATGTATATTTGTTTCTTGCTCCTCTCTAAACGACTAAAGCGCCTGCTGCTTTTAAAGGGGATTAGAGATAATGGCCATTATTTAAGCTCCATCCCGCTGATACTGTACTTCTAAAAATACATCCATCCTTGCTTTAGCCTCCTGTAGATGGTGCATTGTGGATTGGGCTCTCGCTCCTGTGGTCATCAGAACTTCGTGGGCTGAGTTTAGACTCTTCCCGGGGTCCTAATTGATTTAACGACCACAAATAGTACAAATTAAAAATCGTGCGCTATCAGTCAGTGAAGTAACACCAAAACTGCATAATAATCCACAACGGGAAGAAGAAATTGGAGCGTAAAGTTTATGCTTATGATCTTTCTGGCTCCATTATCTTTTTTAATTGAGTGAAGAGCATTTATACTCCTTCATGGAGGATTCTTACTTGGCTTTGTTTACTGAAACAAGCCGTCTGTTAATAGCGCTGCTCTCTGTATGACTGTGTCCGGGCAGGTGGGGAAGGACTGGGCTTCCTGTGGTGTTAAGCTGTAATGGTGCTCTGTGACTTGATAGGAGTTGTGGTAAATCATATTAAATGTGGGCACGAGCATACTGTACACCGCGTGGGCTTCGTCTCAATCTTTGCCTGGGGCATCCAAATCTCTAAAACTATCCCTGAATGTACTCTGCAGATTTTTTTCTTCTTCTTGAGGACGGTGGGAAGTCATGTTCCCTTCACATTTATTCTCTTTTGAGTACACACAGATCAAAAACGAGATTCAAAGCGGAGGGAAGGGTCGACCGGCGTTTGATTCGTAGCCCACAGACGTATTTGCGGTGTGTATTTTCGCCGCTGAACCCCCTCCGTCTGTCTTTGTCAGACAGTCATATCTTGCTGTTTTGCTCCCTCAAACTGATGCAAAGAAAACCACAATCGCTGCGAAGGCAACAAGCAGCTGCCTGCCATCTTTTTTTTAACGCAGATAACATCGTATCAGACGAAGGCTTGGGTTTATCGGGAAGAAAGAGTTTGTCATGTGGCGTATCCCGACACTGCATCGAATGATGTGCAGAGCAGATGTTGCTTTGCTTGTGGGTTTGTGACATGTAAACTCGGCTGACTGACAGATATTTCCCCTCATGTATACGTTGGGCGATGATGAAAGGACCGACTCTTAGTAAGAGACTCACAAACTCCCACACACACACACACACAAACAGCAGAGCAGTGAAAGTGATGAGATGTATGTGAGATACTATTCTAAACCAGATCTGACTTCCTGCTCGCAAGTAGAAATCTTCTTCCTCTTTTCTGCAGAACGTTATCTTACATCTCTTTTTGCGTGACCATCCGAAGTGTCTGTTCCTGGTAGAGCTGTCTTATCAGTCGCTGCTGTTAAACACTAAATGTGTTTATTCCTACATAGATTCAATAATGAGGATAAATTGCATGAAGTGTTTTTCCTCAGATGTAAATTAAACAGGAACAAAACTGCTTTCTCATTTGTAGTTGTGGGTGTGTTGCTGTTTTGTATATCTGCAGCATGAGGAAGTTAGTTTTGCTCGTTGTCCGATTCTAAATCTGTTACAGACTGAATGTTTGTTCAAAATAACATCCGGGTAGAAATCCCCCGCATCATGCATTCTTTTTTAAAGATGCATTATGATCTAAAATGCATGTGCAATGCTGTCCACCAAAATTAACAGGTTTACACAGGATTTATAAAGGTGGCCACACTCGCAAAAAATCGTGTATTGACTCCATTCCTACTTCCTGCAGGCAAGGCAGCCAGTAAGCGTTATGTTGCACATCACTGACGTCACAAATGTGCCAGAAACAATCGTAACAGAGGAGAAAACAACTACAGAGCCGCTGTGAAAGAAGCGTCTGTAAAACTGTGTTACATTCTTATGAGCGTGGGTCGTTTCACGGTCATCATTTGAGCCTTTCGCTCCAACAAAAGTCTAAAAAAGGTGCACGATAAAATTATTTTACCCCCATTCAAGTTAGCCGGGCGCTAAACCGGAAGCTTAGTTTAGTTTTGTTCGGCGATCCGGGAATTTTCGTAGCTGGGAAGTCGCCACCACAGCTTTCCTAGGAAAGAACGGGGCTCCGCCTCCAACGCTGTGTCCAGTAATAAAACGTCCTTGAATGGACCGCATCCCAAATTACTTTATTTACACGCCACCATCGGATGTTGATTTACCCAAACTGTGTAGACTGAGATGTCGTTGTTGTGTAGATCTCTAGGATGCTAATAAAACAGCACAGCACATAGAATGAGCACAGTAGAAATGTCAGATATTTTAATATATTTCTCTAAATGTTACAGTTATAGCTGAAAATGGTAATAAGGCTGGTGATATGTCCAGATCTCCTCAAAAGAATTTCATAAAAGACTGAGCAACAAAATCAAATCTAAGAACATTTTTGACCAAATACCTTCACAATATTGTAGGGATGACTAGTGGTACTTTCACAAAATATTAACACAAGGAGATTAGAGAAGGAAGGAAGTAAAAATCAATATTGTGATACAATGAGTAAGTCAAGGTGAGAGAGAAATGACTTTTAGATGATTTCACAGCTCGTCTCAACAGTGTCACTCTGAACATTTCACTCCAAACACACTAATGTAAAAACCTGAGAAGGACTGTTCGTTGCATTGATTATCATATGTGATCGTGCAAATAGTATGAATGATATGAAAAGGTTGAATAGATGTGAGAAAATCCCAACTATGTCGAACATTTGAAAGTTAAAATAGGGTTTTTTATAAGCGGGAAGAGGTTGGAGGAGACGAGTTGGCTGGAAGGGTTTTTTTTTAAATTCACTCGAATATTTGGAACATGAAGGCGGGAATGTTGTAGCTGAAAGCACGACGGGTAGATAAGAGTTAAAAATGCATGAAAAACCATTTCAAGTTCAATATTTCTAAAAGTACGAGGTGTTATAATCGCTGGAATGTCCGTATGGTGCAGAATATGTTCATGTTTTAATGAAGTTCCTACACGAATAAAAAATAATAGCAGAATAATAATAAATGTTGCACACAGAAGAACATACTGTATGTTTTGAATGTCTGGTGACGAGTTTGGTTAACTGTAAGCTGATGATTTAATAAAACAAGGGTCAGAAAACAGCTGTCGAGCCCCAATAAGGACATCTGGGAGTAAATAAAAGGCGTCGATGTTTTCTTGGTCACAGATCTGACAAAACACCGGAGGTAACAATGTCAGTGACGGCTGAAGGGCTGACAGCAACAGAGCCAAGCTGCTAGTAAGTCGCAGATTACTCACAACAAGCGTCTATTAATAGAGCCCACGTTATCATTAATTCAGCACATGTATCAGTAAACATGATCCACACAGATACGCCAACCAACGAGGATTTAGTTTGATGGAGCGCCAATCAAAACAGACTGCAGACGAACAAACGATGTGGAAAAAACTGAATTTTAACACAGAATAATAAAACACGAGTCGTTTACCTTTTGATTGGCATCATCGTTACTGTGTATACGGCAAGAAAGAAGTCATGCAATCAACACATTGTACATATAATCTTAAAGATGTGATAAATGTTGTATTAAAGTCAGTATGCAATACGCAGTTCACACGTTCTCACCGCACAATGTCTTTATAATTAGCCTTCTATGCGTGGGGAAATGGCGGATGCGTGGTTTTTTTGTGTGCATGCTAATTAACGATACATCCTTTCTCAAGAAGTTAACACCATTAATAGTTGCAAATAGATCTCGATTTCTCTCCCTGCGGAGGAGCTCGTGCAAAAGGTTGTAAAAGCCGCTCATTGATTGACGTTTAATCCGACAGTAAAATGTGGGATTAATAAAAGTATAAATCTATGACCTGGCAGCAGGAGGAAGAAGAAGAAGAAGAAGAGGATTTCCCATGAAGTTTTCAAAACAGCCAATAGGAATCAGTTCTGTGGTGACACTGCAAAGACCAGCACTGCGTCGGCAGACTGAAACTGCTCTGACGCAGCTGTGGCAGGAGAATAAAGTTCAATTACAGAACGAACGGCGCTGCACAATACGTTACTTGTGTCAGATTGCATGTCGGTGCATTCCTCTGCTATGATGTAATCGCAGCTTTTGCACAGATCTGACTTCTGCTTCTCAAAATGTGGTTGATTCAGTGATTGATACTCAGCGTGGCAGCGCCGAATGTCTCAAAATGCAGAAAACCACCAGACACAAACACACAACTATCTTGTCAATGCATCTCTGGTCTATTTACTGACTGTCACTGACAGAGATGTTATCTGACTAATGTATTTAGTTTGTAATTTAGCAGTTACATCCTTCAATTTTATATCTTAAAGGTCCCATTTTGTAGAAAATGAGATCTCTGTGTCTTTGTAGATCATAAAACAGGTCTAGATGTTACATATAAATACAGTGAAGTTATTAAAAACAACTATACGGTCGCTATCAGCGTGATTGTGGTTGCAAACATATAGGCAGAGCTGATGCGCAAACATGGTGGGCGGTGCCTGCTAAGGCCTGTGAGAGCTGACCAATCAGAGCAGAGCAGACTTGGCTTTTCAGGAAGTGGGGTGGGGTGGAAACATTTTCTAGTAGACACCCAAAATATAAGTATGAACTTGAAAATAAACCGGAAAAATGGGACTGTTAAGTTCAATAAAGGCAGGAAATAAGAGGAGTTGTGGCCTCATAACAACATCGATAGGCAAATGACCGTCTCTGCATGCTTCATCTTTACCTTCAATCTCCAAAACTTTCCATGACCACGTCAAACGTCAGATAATTTGCATGCGTATAACTTTAATTTCGAGTGATATCTCCCGGCCCCTCACAGACGCAGGTGTCCTCGTGCCTCTCAGACTCTTCTGGATGTCATTACGTCTCAATTCGCACAATTTTTAAATGAATCTGCTTCTGATTTGACAGCAGAATAGCCCTCCATGACTTCTAATGAGCCCGTCTCTAAAAGACCATCAGAGCGTGAACTATGTAAAGGTCCTTAATCAGCTGTCTAACAATTATGTGCATGCGTGTGCAGCCCCATTGTAGCAGACGGGGGGAAAAGAGTATTAACCGAGAACAGAAATAGAAACAAATAGTGCAGTCTGAGCTTCACATCCTGACTGAACATGACAAAAATCTGTCTTCATTTGGAGTTTTAAGCCTACAGAAACGTTCATTAATTTCACTTAAGTTAATGTTACTTATTTGGGAGTTTGAATTTAAATCACAGCTCTTTTATTTGCTCATGAAGCGATGGCCCGGTGTCTCACAACAGAGAAACATTCCCGCTGTACTTTCCATTGATCTGGCAAAGCCGGTAACACGGGGTAACACGCAGTTCCCTCCAATCCTTCTAAATCTCCTTCTGCATCTGTCAGCGGCAAACAGCTCAATACAAGCAGAGCACATGAATCTTCATGATGATCACAGCACTCAGACGAAGACGCAGTTCAGAGGAGCGCAGCGTCCGCAGGAAGCTGGCGTGATGTGCCCCATAAATAAATGAGAAGAGCCCCCGCAGGACACGGAGCCAGTTGCTTTTGTTCAATGATTTTCAAACAGCTGCGTGTGTCCTAAAAATAATTTCTTTGACCCGTGTGTTATTGATTTTATGTAAGTTTTCTCTAGCACGCTTTTTGACAGTGTGGCGCTTTGTTTCTGGTTTCACGACTCCTGAATAATAATTGATAATAAGTTACAGCTTCGTTCAGACACGACAGGATCTTTACAGCTTCTCCTCGTCTTGACATTATTGCAACCTCAATGTTTTCGGGTTATTGGACTGTTGGTCCGACACAACGGGACACGTCACATTTGAGCTCTCGGTAGTTTAGCAACTGATTTGAAATAATTGGCAGATTAACTGATGATGAAACTGATTATTAAAATGCGGCTGTAATATTTTGGCGCAGGAGAGGAAGCGCCGCTCACTGTTCTCTCTGGCTGCGTCGGGGGAATCTCCAGTAAATCTCCAAATAAATGTTTTTTTTTTACAAACTTCATTATTTATTAGATAGAGAATTCTGTGGCCTATTTTTTTTTTTTACGACGCCCAAGGAGACTTTAAGTTGCGACGCTGATTTTTATTCCTATTTGCTCACAGGCTGTGAAGTGTTGTGCTGGATATTTTATGCATTTGATGACATGAATGAAATTAGAAAATACAGCAGTGCACCAGAAATCACAGCTTCTTTTCAGATATGCAGATTTTCTACTTCTCTTTGTCACGTATGAGAGTAAAATGAATAGCTTTTGTCTTTTGGACATATTTTTGATGGGTATTTTCACAATACTTTGGCATTTCTTGCACCAAACAATAACAAGAACATAATTGGCAGGTGAATTCGTAATTATTGCGGTTATACAACTTTTGTTTTGTCTCCCATGTCTCGCACACTGCAGGGAGGGAAAGAAAACAACGTGCTGTAAAATTGGCTCGCTCAGTATTTAGTTGTTTATTAGACTGATGCTTAAGAGATGATAACCGAGTGGTACAGTCGTCGCAGGACTCTTAATGGGGCGGAACATGACGTGCATTTAATCTCCCGGCTTATTTAACCTCGTGCTGTCGCAGCCTTTTTTACGTTAATGTGACAGCATTTAATACACGCTTGTGTCGTTTAGTGTTAATCGACCCAACGGAGTAAGATCGCTGACGCACGAGTTGGCAGTGAGACTGACGTGTGAAACTGACATCATGTTTACGTGAAAAAGGTGCCAACGACCACAATAATGACGGCAGTGATGATGATATAAATAACATTACAGCTGAGGGAGAGAGATTTATTTGTCAAGACAAGCAAAAAAAAAAATAGTTCTAGAGGGCACACGATGATGCAAGGGTGTCTGCCTCAGGCGGCTGAGCTGAGTGACAAGTTTATTGAGCTGCGGAGGAAAACAGATTTTGTTGGTGAGGAAAAATAACCCAAGATATGCAAACTAATATACGCTGTGAATGTCCATTGTGCCGGTAGTGTAGCCGAGTGCCCTCGCTCTGAAAGATATATGTTTAATGCAGCAGCTGCAAGTAAGCAAACTGTTGACGGGGATATATGTGATCGACCTGTGCGAGCTGCGTGGGAAGGTGAAGGGAAAATGTCCGCGTGTGAGACCGACATCACAATCAAACACACCCGGTAACACAGAAGCAGCCGAGGATGTCGGAGAACTGCTCCCACATGTTTGTTTTACTTATCTGTATGTTTTTCATTCTGGTATTTGAGGAAGCTCAGGTGAGGGGGAAGAAAAATAAAAAAAATTACCGGAAAGTTTTTTGTTCCTTCTGCTAACTCTCGTCACAAATCAGGAAGATCTACAACCAAAAGATCATCGTCAGGATTCATCTTGACATGGTCGACTCACCTGGCAGCATCTTTCCTTCAGGTGATAGAAATAATGTCAGAGTAGAGGTGTCAAGTAAAGAGTTGCAAGCTAAAATTCAAACGCACTCACACGGTTAAAGGTCTTTGACATTTAAAAACTGTTTTTTCCATTAGTATCCCGTCAGAGTGGCGGTCGTGAAGGTCGCTAATAAATCAGTTTATTCCATTTCATCTAATTTCAAGGCAGAGACCGAGTGTTTCAATCTCCTTAAAAGGATCCGACGATGTGACGAACTTTATCAAACGGCCAACAGCTTACAATCAGTCACAAATCAGGATAAAGAAATTATTGTAATTGGACAAAGTTTGCATCCTATTCGTGAATTAAGAGTAAAGAGTTATCACTTTATCAGACCGGAGCTTTGAAATGCTTCCACATCATACGATGCCGTTACAGAAAATTGGGTAAGCAAATTCAATTCACTTAATCTCACTTCCATTTCCTTAAACGACAAAGTCATTTTTGGAAATGTGCTTATTCTCTTTCTTGCACAGAGTTTGATGAGAAGGTGAAGGCGTGAAGACGGGTAAAACGCTGCCCCTTACAACCCAATTTTGTCATTTTAACATTTAGATTTTTTTTTTACAGATTCAATCTATGAGGTTTAACGTGTCATTTTTTTTAGCTTTAGGGGTGCTGAACAAAGCCAGGTGAGCTGTTTCTCACCCGGTTCCAATCTTTATGCTAAGCTAAGCTAACCAGCTCCGGGCAGTATCATCATATTTACCGTACAGATGTGAGAATGGTAGAGATCTTCTTATCTATCTTCTTATAAGTGTATATATTTCCCTTTGGAATCATGTATTTTGTTTGCATACAGGATTGAAGAACAGTCCGAGGATGGAAGCTTAACAGAATAAGACACAATTTAAAAATCTATCACAGACCGTCATTACTGTACCTGTGCAGATTAGAAAGCTAATTGTTATGGGGGTAAATGAATCCCAGCTTCTTTTACTCTTGATGTGTTTTTTTCGCCTCTCCAGATTTAACCCCAAGAGTGAAGGAACATTACATGTAATTAAAATTGTATATTGTTCTGGTGTGCTGGGCTTTCAGAAGGAGAGATGTTGTCCACTTGTTTACCCTTTTTTCTATCTATCAGAGTTTGAGAGGACGATGTTCGTGTGTGAGGAACATTTGTCTGGGATGGCTCTGATTTTTTAGAAGTCAAGTCAGGGAAATGCCCCCGAGACATGCCGTTGATCTTTGGTTATAGGATGAATATGTAAACATATTGGCTTAATGCTGAAGAAAAGCTTCACAGAAGTCGCCTCCCGCCCTCCCCTCCTCCCTCCCTCCTTCCCTCAGCCCACAATGTCTCAATAACCTTCAAAGTATCCCCTCTCCCATATCTGCCTCGTCTCTCTGTGCCATCCGCATGCTGCACACATCCACAGGGCCGCGTGACAAACCCCTCTGAAATGTTGTACTCTAAATTCCCTCCCTGTGTGTATTTGTAGTGGAGCCTCTTCACCAGATTAAGTTTAATTCCAAAATGAGATATCCACCATTTTAAAAAACCGCTGCGCCCCACGACCATTGCAAAACGATTTCCCTGCCTGGAAGCAAAGAAAAAAAAAAAAAAACTCACTGTGGATTATCGCCGAGTGTACGAGCCAAGTCGAGACCTTTGGCTGATGAAAAGAGTGCGCGTTGCGCATAATCAGAGCCTGTTAACATTTTCTTCTACTTAATGAACATGTCAGGAATGAAGCCTATGCATTTTTCTGATAACGCTCCCCCCCTAAAGGGAATTTTTCTCTTCACCTTCTGGTTGAACTGCGGGGTTACCCAGTCTGTGTTGAGTCTCTCTGACAGCTCTGGGTCCATGAGGAAGGGAATATTTTAACTTACCCAACCCGTCGTCCACACACGCAGTCTGTTCACTGTTTACCAGCTCTTTTTTTTCTCCGTTAGCAAAGCTTGACAAGTCTCTGTCGGGCTGATCAGACTAAGACAAGTCAGGCCGCTCTTCCCATTAATGTTGTTTGCACTCGAGGGCGTCACTGCTTTGCATTATTTAAATCAAATAAATCAGAGCAACCGGTTGAACAGGGCACACAGGGTGTCTTATCAGCAAGAATTTTGGTAGCTGATGCATCATTTAAGACATTTCTTTGCTTCTGCAAATGTAAATGCTTCTGTAAATGTCAAAACCTGTAAACGAACATGCTTTATAAGCATCTGCCTACAGCCCAGAAGACATTTCCAGAGATCTTGCCATACGTACTGAAGTGCAAAAGTGGACATAAGACAAAGCACTAAATTAATATATCGGCTGATGTCTACACACATGCAATGATTCCTCACATTTGTGGCAAGATATGTAACAAAGACACGAGATTTTAAAGATTATTAATCAATTTAATGGTTAAAAATTACATTAGTGTACCAGAAACGGACGTATCTGTGATAATAACAGATAACCATCGTATCATTGGGGCTCTAAATCTAAAAGACTCCATTAATGTAACATCACGTGTTGGTCATGAGGACGAACCTCTCATCCCTGAATAGACGCACATTTGAAACCTGGAAAAACACACTCTCACGGTTTTAGAAACATCGCAGTTTTCAGTGTGTCCTTCTTCTTCGGCATTGTTCCGTCCGTAGATGGCCATCAGCAGGGAGGTATTTTAGTCTCGAGTACGTGAATGTACGAGTTCTCATGAGTTCCCTCCTGTAACCACGAGATGCTTCATGCCTGTGTGTCCAAGTCTCTCCCTCTTGAACATCAGCACTAAATATCTAACAGCGCTCTGATAATGGCTTCTTTTGTCCCCATCTGCCATATAAACAATTACTGTGTAAAAATAACCTCGCATAATCTCATTTCAAATGAAAATGACCCCCTGCAGGAGCCGATGCTGTTGCCCAGTTTCACCTCAGTAATTTTCTGTCTCCCTGTTTTGCTCTCTCCTGCAGAGGCGCCTCCCACTGGGATGTCCAAGAATGGATACTTCTTTCAAGAAATGGGTGAGTGTGAGCCGCCACCAGGACATATAATAGCACTCTACATTACAACAAAGCCACCAATAATAAAGGGCTCCATGAGTGCCATCCTTCCATCATAATGGGAAAAGAGGTCGAGGGAATTTATTTATTTTATTATTAAATGTTGCCAATAATGTGCGTCGCACAGTACAAAAGATATAAATTAAAGATGGAGGCTGCAGGACAGACACAGAAAACTCTCCCAGCTCTCACACTCCAATGCATTTGGGATATAAATAATGAACTTTGCTTCGGCTGTTATGATAACGGCAGTTTCATTACCTTCAAGCCAAGGAGAGGCACCCAATTAGTATGTGCAGCACAAGCAGTCGGGACGAGAACATGCTCGCACTGGATCTCCCCGTCTCCCCCGGCCAATTATTCCCCCTCCTGCAACGCACTCCGGTTCGCTCAGCAGATTCACAGGAGGCCCCCCGCTGCAGATGAGCATAAGCGTCTTTATTAGGCAAACCTTTATCAGGATATAAACGCAATTACATTATTGTTGGCATGTAAGCATTAACCGCCATTGTCATCTCAGACGTCCATTAGCGAAGCTTTGCTCAAATGCACCGCAGCAGAGACAAAAAGCAGAGACAAAATTAATGTGTTGTATGTTTTTTTTTCTCTTATATTCTTCATTAGTGTGTTAATAATTAATATGTCACCCAGAGTTACTGGATCTGATCATGGCTGCAACAACAACAAACCTTTAACATGTGCAAAATGGAATAAACACCTGAAACATGAACAAAATGGCTGCAGAAGTAATGTCGGGATATGTTTTTCCCCATGTGATCTCGTTGATGGGGGCGTACGGGGTCTGCACCGTATTTTCAGTAACAGCAGTTTCAGCATCAAGGGGAAAGTGCTACAGGTGGTTTTAAAGGTGAGTTTGTTGGATTTCAGGACTTAATTCAGAGGATTCCCCCGAGGAAATTGTGGAGCAGACGCGGTAAGCGCCACAGATCCAGGCACATCTTATC
Organism: Diplodus sargus; assembly: GCA_903131615.1. Classification (NCBI taxonomy): domain Eukaryota; kingdom Metazoa; phylum Chordata; class Actinopteri; order Spariformes; family Sparidae; genus Diplodus; species Diplodus sargus. Next base: position 1,504,255 of record CAEMYA010000211.1, read on the forward strand.
GTCTGATCTTTTTTAGCGGGTAAATAAACAAACAGCCACACTCAGTGCAGGGATTTCACCATGTGGAATAACACCTCAGCTCTCCTCCCTGAAGCTTATTGTCTTACTTTATGTACATGCATTCATTTTTTTTATGATTGGAGATGTTGTTTAATTCAGGCGAGGTGGCAGGTCAACGTTTTGTAATACTGGAAAATCATGTTATTTAGCTGCAGTATTGTTTTTCAGGTCAAATACAATCCCTTCATGCTTTTCATGGCCAAAACTGACAAGATAACTATTAATTTTACATTTTTGCATCCTGCCTGTTCCTAGCCTGCAGGTTCTGCACACTTGAGGGTAGGAAAGGTTAACATGTAGTGAGGAAAGATGGACGATTTTAATATCTCATAACTTCAACACGCTCGACCTCTTCCCTCCTCTCTGAACCTTCGCGTTCATGTGTTGCAGAGTGCAATCGTGGTTTCTTCCTCTGAAACTGAAACTGTTGATGGTAGATCACAAGTTTAAAGGTGCAAACAGCCATCGACTCTATCAGCATTTCTAAATGCTGCTCCTGTCAGGCCGCCACATATCCTGCATACACTTATGTTTATGCAGTGGGTATGAAGATGTTCAGCTGATGTTTGTTTCCTGTTTTAAGTTAAGCTAGCAGTGCGCTGGACATTCTGTTTGTTGGCTTCAGAGTTTATTAGTCTATCAATGGAACAGAAATCATATTCAGAACAAAGATGAAGTGTTTGCAGCATCTCAAATGTGAATATTTGCTCCTTTTCTCCATTTTTATATCGTCTTACATCGACCGTCTTCATGTTTAAACGTGGATTAAAGCTGAACACTGTTTTCATCCTTGTATTTTTCTGAAGAGAATTTTCTTGGCCATTCAAGTAATTATTTAGTCAATATTTCCGTCCTAATTTCCTCAAATTGTTTTGTCAAATATTCACTTTGCTTTCAAACATTAAAAAAAAGAAAACGAGCCGGTCTTTAAAAGTGAAAAGCTGGAACTGGAAATTGTTTTTGGCTCTATTTTATTTTAGACCGTTGGTTCGACAGAAAGCGACACTTTAAAACACTTAGTTTTGGTGTTTGATAGACACATTAATCGGAACATAACTGTCAGATGAATCCATCCGTGAAAATGATGCTCTCTTTCATTCTTATACAACCTCACGACGACACCTGCTGCGCATCTTTCCTCGAGTAATTCTCAGAACACAAAGCATAAAAGTTTAAACATGGTTAATGATGCAAGCGTTCTGTAGTGTGTCTGTGTGTAACGCTGCTGTGTTTCTGTATGTCACGGCTCAAAGGGCTGCTGCAGAACACTGCACACCGTTTGAAGGAAGCGCATCAATCATTCAGTGTTTTCATATCAAACATCACTCGCTCCTTCTTCTGCATGTTGCATGTTTGTATTGGCGGGTCACGGATACCGAGCCTCGCTTCACGCGCAGCTCGTCTAAATTTAAATGCTGCAGAGGCGATTCGATTTATCATTGGGCTGACATTGTGAAAAAAGTACATTGCATATTTGGAGTTTAATATGAAAAATAAACAGATAAACATTTAAACTTTTCGATGCCGAACGCGTCTCGGAGTAAAGCCGTCGATTTGTTCCTGCGGCTCTGCAGCCGCTCTTCTCTCTCCCCAAGGTGATTTGAAAGTCAGAGCCCAGCCGGTGAGTCTGAGGCACAGAGGGATGCAGGCGAGGCGACGACACAGCGAGGTTCAAATAATGTCAAGTGCTGAGGGATGATCCTGATGCAAGGCAAACTGAATGAACTGAAATTGGGGGGGCCCCCCTCGCAGATAAGGTCAGCAGATAAAGAGCACGAGTATGAGATATTGTTCTCGTTGCATGGAGCCGATCGCCCGATGATATTTGGGAGCCCACCAGCAGCTGTAGATTTGGATTTAAGGGGGCTGCTGTGTCAGGAAGGAGCGAACGCGATGAGTCATACAAACAGGCTGCGGGCTGCGTCCTGTGATGCTTCCTACCGTACAAAATCATTTCCATTACACACCAGAAGACCCTGTCTACCTGCTGAATCATGGGATACATGTCTTCATATCAAAACAAACACAAACAGATATCATTTCTTTCAGATGGAATGAGATGGAAGATGCTCTCGTCTGCGGAGAATACAGATATTTGTCTCTGCTGCTAAAAAGGATGCAGGAAAACACATTTACATTCAAACACAATGGAGGCTACATTAAGAGGAGCAGCAGGGACTCGAGGATGGGAAATAAAAGAAGATGTGCTGCGTGCTGAGGGTAAAAGGCTCGCTTCAAAAAGCAGCTGTCCTTTCTGATTAAGATGATTAATTGCAGGAAGGACAAGAGATTTTTCTATAGATGTTTTTCTTTGCACGGGTGACAAAAGTACCGTTATTCTGACACAAACAGTGCTCAGGAAAAAAGGGGAAAACTGCAAATTAGTCACCGTAATGCCACAGTACAACACACAGTAGCTACAATAAGGACAGAAATAACAGAATGATCAACAGATCTTCTCTTTTTACTGGATTTGACTGGGTTTACTGCTTCATCTTTGATTAATGTTCAAGGTACTTTTAAGATTTCCCACCCATAATAATTATATACAGCTTCTTTTCCGACATTTTATCACAGTTACATGCTTTTATTAGCTTTTGACATTGATTTAAGATCTATATCTCACCTCACGGGTCTTTAATATCTTTGGGGTTTTGGACTGTTGGTCAGACAAACAAGCGATTTGAGACTCCAGATAGACCAAATGTTTTATAATTAATTAAAAAAATAACAAGTAGATCAACAAACCTGATCAATAAAGCCTGTCCCTTAACAATTACCTGTTTTTCATACTCAACCAAACTATGTTTTGTAGAATGACGAGAAAACGAAAGCTTCCGTGAAATCTGACAAGTGAGCCTCCTCCAGGAGACACTATTGCAATAGTTGCATATAATTCTGAGGATTTTTATTTTTTTTTTAAGCACCACTTGTTTATCACGGTGTCAGGATGGTTCACTGGCTGTCAGATAAGCTGTCACAAGTAGCAGAATGTCTTGTCTTAATCTCTTGTTGCTGTCTAAACCTTTGGTAAGCTTTATTCTGAAAGGATGGGAAAGGTCCTGAAATGGGAGATTTTGCTTATCGTGTTATTGTCTTTATTTAAGAATATAAGAAAAAAGATTTGTAGACACTCACTGAACACTGGGAAACTTACATTTTTGTTGTTTTGACAACTGTATTAGCCTCAATTCTTTGTCTTTTAACCTAAAACTTGAGCTGACAGGTGAAATAACGCACACTAAGAACCTGTTGAATTCCTGGACTCGCCAGCTACTTTGGCCCAAGACGATAACTACAGAGTTTACTGGTATCTGCTGAGGTCCAGGAGGTGACCCTGTGCTGTTGTGTCCCCAGAGCAGCGGGAGGTGGAGCAGGAGGAGGGCAGCGAGGGCCGAGAGGAGGGACAGGACTCGCCGATCGCCTGCGGAGACGACATCCACCTCTATGACAACCAGATCAGCCCTGGGCCAGGTCAGTACCGAGAGAGAGACGGAGCTAAGAGTGAGAGAGAGAGACAGGTGGAGAGTGAGAGGGCGGCGGGGGTGAGAGTGTGTGGTGGGGATAAAGAGGGAGGAGGAGACGGAGGGAGAAGGAGTCAGGGAGACAGACGGGGAGGAGGAACAACGCTTGAGAAGTGATAAGATAAAGGAGGGCTAACCCTTTAATTTACAGGCTGTTAATTACGCTGAAATGACTTTAAAGTACGGGGTAATTACAGCGCAAAACGAATGCAGAATAAATTATGGGAATTAAGCTAACAGAATACTTTGGTTTAGTATTCTTGTCACTTATTGCATCATAAAGACGGGTTATAAGCAGGTGATTCCAACCCTGTGTGGTCACATATATGAACCGACAACACCTGTAATTACCTTTCTACCGCCTGTATGTAAATATGTAACACATAGTAATTGAAGACAAGGTGGGTACCATGAAATGTCAGCTGTCAAAACGTTGTTATCGTTCCACCGCCTGTTAAGTGTGACATGAACTCTTACAGGGACACACAGGTGAATTACAAACACATCAGGTCAGTTACACTGAAACAGGATGTTGTGGAAACCGGCTGCTGCATTTATTTGGTGCAACGAGAATGAAATATGTTAAAATATACGACCACAGCATTTGATATTGCTGTTGAACTGAGCATAAAACTGCTAAATACTCAGAAACAACCAAAGAGTTGTGTGTAATTACTGAACAACTCTGCATTAATTTATGTCTGCAATTACTCACCACAGTGATCACCAGTAGTTCTGCCACTACAACGTGTTATTATCCTAATTTAACTATACCTATTTAAAGATATAACCAATCTCAGTTTTGGTATTGTGGTTAAGTATTAAGGTAAGTTGACTTTTGGTGTCATCTCTTCCCTCAGTGTCATTTCCAGTTGAATCAGGCAAATGTTCTCTAACCCATTGTGTTCTACCTGATGAGCACCAAACTGCAGACAGAACCAGCTAGTTCAAGCTCTCCTCCAGCTCTCTGTGCAGAACCCTCTCATGTTAAACAGCCAATGTAATGCCACTGCAGCACTGCAACCTCTGACCTGGTCTCATTTCCACGGGGACAATGCGTCAAAAACCAGCTTGTGCAGATTTAAAGAAGAAAGCAAACTCGGGGAGCTGCCTCTCTGAATTTGCCTCTTCCCGTCAATAATCTCCTCTGTTTTTTCAACTGACTGATCAATATCACATTTTTTATTTTGTTTTGTTTTTTTTGCTCCTGGCACTTTTTGGAGATGTTTTATATCATAACATGAGGCTCATTCTTCAAAGAACAGTATTTGTCTCTTCAAGCAATCATTCAAGCGGGAAGCAAAAAAACAAAACAGCAACTTTCAAATCTCTTCTGCGGACTTCACTGTGTTCTGAGTCCGTCCGCAGCCTGTTGGCAGGTGTTGACTTGACGGACAGCTCCTCAGCTGCAGGTGCAGATGATTTTGACCCCATCACCAGAAACCCCACAATTCAACAGGTTACCGTTGCCAAGGTAACGGTCCCAGGTGCACCAGGGGGGAGATGTGACAGGTGACCATGTCACTCGGGCTGATTCTCCATACATAGTAACACTTAAGGCATCTGACAAGAGAGCCGGAGTGGTGCAAGCTGGGAACAAGTTAGAGGAAGAAAACGAGGGAGGGGAAAACTCTCCGTCTCAAGTTGGCCGAGTGGACGTTGTGTCTAAAATAAGAGCGTGAGAACACCAGAGTGACGAAGTGTAAACTGTCACAGGCTGCAGAACAGATCATAAAGTCAACGCCTGTTATCATGAGTGTGGAGTTGCATATTCCCACCCGTCTTTTTGAACCTTATCACTTCTCTTTCAGTTTATATACAAGTGTGACAGAAGGGTGGTGTTTTGGTCTTACATATTCTGAACTCAAACCAGTGCTCACCCCGGGAAAAACCCCCCTGGAGTCTAGACTTTAGGAATTAAACAGATGAAATGATTAGATTTGTGTTGTCAAAGGTCATCGTGGTTTTTGGCCATTACCCAACGATTCATATCACAATTATGACGAACATTTTACACAGATGTCTTAAGGGATACATCAAGATATCCAACAAATGTAGCTGAGTAAAAAGTAGAAGCAGTCAGTTCTTCATCTCTAGGAGCCATGAGGATGAAGATGGTTTCACACTATTGCACATATTTATTTCAGCGAATATACTTCCGTTCAGTAGGACAGAATTTAAACCCGACACTGCCCAGAATTATATAATCCATCCCGAAATATAAAAAGGCTGTTAACTGTGGCAAAATCTCTTGAGGGTGAGATATACGTTATATCATCTCATGCTACATAATCGCCATATCACTCTCCCCCTAATCACGGCGCCATTGATTCACAGCCGTGGCTTCAGTTTGAACCTGGCTGTGTGTTTTCTTTTACTGCGCTCGTCTTCTTCAGATCGCTGTAATACGCTGAATTCTCACTGCAGTCATCAAGCAAAAAAAATTCTCACCCTCAGGTGCAGAATGTTTGTCATGCCCAGCGGTGTCTGTTCCCAACATTTTCAGTGCATTATTCATTGACAGTGCAGCTGAATGTTGATGAGTGTGTTTTTGTTTTTATTCCCGCCGCCCCTCCTCCTCCTCTTCCTCCTCCTCTTCCTCTTCTTCCTCTCCCCGAGCCGGGTTGTCACATACATTTGATCTCGGTGTCATTAGCTGTTTGCGTGCCTGTTGCTGCTCTTTAATTTATGTCACTAATTATTAGGTTATGTTATTATTCCACATCAGCAGGCCGCTGTGGAATATGTCCACCGTATCAAATCAATGTAAGACTCCGAACAGGACTTTTAATCACATCCTGTCTGCCTACATAAGCAGCGGTTGGAATAGGAAATAGCGTAGTGATTACATCAGACCCCGAGACAGCCGCTCTTACCTAAATCTAATTTTCAAAAACATGTCTGTTGTAATTAATTAATACCCCAGTTTATATCCAACAGTGGCTTCTTTCATGAAAAAAATGTTGGATGCTTTTATGATTCTAATCTGTAATACTGTCCCTGGTTTCTGGGACAGTATTTAATCTTGACCTTTATGAATCCATGCCTGTTGTATATTTGTAGCATACTAAAGATATGTTTTATAATGGCTCCCACTGTTTGAGTTATTTAAGGAGCTTTATTTGTATTTAATGCCCCAATACGAGCTCTGCATCCTAAGTACTGCTTGTTTTTTGTTTTTTTACCACAATGCGTCATCATTCAGAGGGAAAACAGGATTCATCGTTGCAAACACTAAATTCTTCTTGTCCTCGTCTGTCTCGGCTCATAGAAAATATAATCTCTACACGTTGTGTTTTTTCTATGTAGTCATCATCAAAAATATGTTTCTTTCTTTCTGAATCGTGAGACAGAAGATGAGGCGAGGTTATAAATGGAAAAATGATGACGGCCTCGATCAGATCACAGTGTGAATTGCAAGATCAGTGGTAAATAATGCATTAATTTAAGCGACTATTGGCAACCTGTCAACCAGTTCTAGGTTTATTTTTAAAATGTTCAAATGGACAAAAAACCTCTCTAATAGTTCTGAATGTCTAGTTTTTGTGAATGAACTGTTCACAAAATGATTGTCTCTAGACTAAAACTGTGTCTTTTACTGACTTTAAACCATATATTCAAGGGCCGATCCTTCAGCTTTCCCTCTGGTGCCACCATTAAGTGTCCTTTTGAAATTGTTAGTGACATGGCTTAACAACTCTTGGATGGATTGCCATGACATTTGGTTGAGATATCAATTGGTACTGAGACTTAAGGGATCCTGAATCTCTTTAGTGCCACCAGAAGGTCAAAGTTTTGGCTCACTCGTTGCATTTTCTCATTTTCTACGAGCAACTGGCATAAAATCTTTCCTCTTTCATACTTAACCATGAGGTTTTATATTTGTTGTTTTGGGTGCAATTTCAGGACAGATATTTGATAAATATACTGGATCTCCTCTGGACGAACTACAGTGACACCCTGGATCCCTTAAGATTTAAAAATCTATTTAAATATTCTTCCAGTGTTTTGGTTTTTAACCAAATACCTAAAAAAAACTAATGTCATTCCCATCAGCCTCAGTTGTAGTTTGTGTTTAGTGCCAGTTAGAAAATATTAACATTGCTAAAACGCTCATCTATGATGGTGAGAGAATCATTATCGACCCCAATTTTTCTATTAGCTGCATGAACTGTTTTTGTTCTTTGATAGATTCCACTCTTTACACACACACCGTGATAGTCAAGGTGTCTGCTGAAGCTTCACCATCCTCGTGTGAGGTCTGCAGAGTCTGTAAAACATGCAGGTATCAGTGTATAAGTGGCAGCAGACCAATATCATAGTGATTGATGGCAGTGATTCAAGTGAGCGTTGAAGATCAGAAAGTGAAGAGCTTGTTGAGAGCGTTGTCAGCTGGTAATGCAGGGATGTTTGTTTTAGTCTCTCAGTGTTTTGACATGATTGTATCCATTCTTCTTTCCTCAGAGAACTTTGTCATAAAACTGTCAAATGGTCTCCATAAATAGAATTGATTCCATGATTATATTCCTGCCAGCGCTGGGCTCGCTTCCATTTTAGTTTCAATCGATTTGGCTGAATATTGAAGTGGAAAAGTCACGAGGAAGGGCAGGCGTGTCTCACACTGGAAACTTGAGGATTTGGGTTTTGAACAAGGTCGTTTTACTGACCTTGATAACTCTCTGTGGGGTTTGATTCATGAACAGACAATACGCTGAGTATACTGAGCCTTGTATTGTTGGTGTTTTCTGGGTTAACAGACGCTTTCAATGGTTTGTGAAGGTCAGGGACAATGCATGCAGAATGGCAACGCAGGTTGGTGGTTGTCATTTTAAAAAGGCAGAATGGAAGATGTGTTCCAATTATCAGGTTTTCACACTGCTCAGCCTCCCCAGGAATGCTTCTGCTAGGGTCCCTTAAAAGATTATCGAAGCTCGGATCCATTGGAGGATTCACGGGTGATTGTACATCCAGTTTGTTTGTGGACTTGGAAAAGGCAAATGACCTGTGGAGTTGTACTGCCAAAGTATGGGACGCAGGTCCATTGATGTGAGCTGTTTCATCCTTATTTTACTAGATTGACATCTGTGTCCGTGTTCTTGGTGAAGTCAAACAGTCTTTCATTAGGTTTTGGGATGACCTCGCTACATTTGCAATTGTTGATGTGGTTTTGTTGGCTTCATCAGCCCTTGACCTTCAACAATCATTCGGCAACTCAAAGTTTGACTGCCAGAAAATTGAGTTTTAGTCCCGAGGTCTAGTTCACAAGTGATGGTAAAATAGCAGGCGAATTGGAGAGGCACCAGCAGTGATGAAGGCATTTTATCCGGACGCTGTGGCAAAGAGGGAGCAGAGCCAATGATGAGCCAGCTGAGGTGGTTTGGGCATCTGATCACAATGTGTCTTGGGGGGGTTTACAGGCACATCTAGATGGAAGGAGACCTATATCTCGTTGGATGGATGGATGGATAGTTTAATGGATTGCTGGTTTGATAGACAAATAATTGGATGGATAGATGGATGGATGGTTGGAAGTATAGATGGATGGATTAATGGAATGATGGATGTTGGATGGATGGTTTGATCGATGGATGGATAGATGAATAGTTAGATTAATTGATGGATGGATTTATAGTTGGATTAATGGATGGATGGATTAATGGATTAATGGAATGTTGGATGGATGGATGGTTTCTTGGATGGATGGATGGATGAATAGTTGGATTAATGGATTGCTTGTTTAATAGATGGAAGGATGGATGTTGGAGGGAATGATGGGTAGATTAATGGTTGGATGGATGGATGAATAGTTGGATTAAGGATTGCTGGTTTAATAGATAAATGATTAGATGGATGGATGGATGGATGGATGGATGGATAGTTGGTAGGATGGATGGATGGATGAATAGTTGGATTAATTGATGGATGGTTTAATAGATGGATGGATGGATGTTGGAGGGAATGATGGGTAGATGGATGGATGGATGGATGGATGGATGGATGGATGGGAGGCATAGGATTTCCTCTATTAGTCTGATCAGAAATGGTTGTGAATATGTTTGTTAACTTACTAAAAGGCTTTATGGAAATCTGATTATTTAATTTTATGAAACACAGATATATACAGAGGGGCTGATTGTATCAGAGAAGGTAAAACAATTTCATACAAATCTTGAGATACGAAAGAGAAAAGCCTGAGAACAACTGCCTGAGAAGCAATTTTCTAAAATATTCACGCATTTGCAGGGACGTGTCATTCAGAGGTCAAGGTTTGAGTTTTTTCGTTTGCCTCTGAATTGATTATTTTGTGCAGAATAATGTGGTATTTGGCGAAGCAGTCTGACAGTTTCATTTTCTCTCTGTGCAGAATTATTGCAGGTTTTTGAATAAAATCGGAAGCCCTCTTGAATAGGCATTCATCGAATTTGTTTTAATGATTGTGAATTTTCAGGGTCGTTTGATTGTCTACTGTAAACAGCAGTTCAAGTGAATAATGACTCCGTCAGTGTTTAAACCAGTTCCCTGTGAACTTCGCTTTCACTGTGCTGTTTTGTCCGCCACCGGGCAGGAAATCTCAGAGGAAAATGAAAAGCTGGAAGCGCTGGCACCATTTTCTATCTGCTTTCATGTCTCCATTAGAGACTAAATGAATGAATAAACTCACATTTTGTCCTTTGTTGTTGGTAGTTGGTAGGAAACACAAGGCACAATCTGGTTGTCTTTGTTACCGCTGTGGAACGCTAGAGGAGGAGGGTTGTCTGTTTCCACTTCAGCTTCTCTTTTTATGGACACGAGCAGCGTTACGACCCCAGAATTTACATATTTAACACATAACATAAAAATGAAGTATTTATTTTTAATGCAGAATGGATCCAGCTCTAGATGATATCCAAAAAAATCTACTTTTTAAGTTCAGACACTGGTCTGATCAGTGCATCCCTACTGTTTCACTCAGACTTAAGCAATGAGCACATTAAATCTTAATGTTCGCATCAATTCTTAAAGGCAGAGTTTGGGAGATTGGTTGTAAATGTATTCTCAGTATGCTGGGAGTTTGAAAATGTGACCCATTGGTGTTTTCATACCAGTTAAATTAAACTTTTTTCCACACGACCGAACGGGCTACTTTCATTTCAATCACGTTCGTGCCTCAAACTAACCCCCGGCCCAAGGACACTTGAGTCTGTTTGGATACGAGATCTGTCCTATCACACAGTAATTCGTCCATTCTCAGTCAGCACCCTGCAACCCTTAATGACTAAAATAATACAACACTCCACTCTGGTATTACATAACACTTGTGGCAGACAGAATATAATCAACAGTTGTAGTGTCACATTGATCAAATAAGGAAACCGAGTAGGGAAACAAGCCGGTGTCACATTTGAACACTTCCTCTCCCTAATCCCTAAACCCTGAAATTCTCCTGGATTACTTTAAGCCACACAGTATATTGAGACGTACAGAGGCCATTAGAAGGAGGTGATCATCGGGGAAGAGGTAATCTTATATGAATATATGAATATCTCCTTACGGCTGCAGCCTGACAGCAATTAGAGCCGCGGCTCCTTCTCCCCTCTGGGAGCGGATAAGCCCAGCCGTGTGCTTTTTGATTGTGAAGCTTTGATGAACCAAATCCAGTGCACGCGACACGTGCCCCCTGCCATAGTCTCATCACAGAGGTGGGGAGGCTGGGGCGCTCTTTCTTCCTCCACTGCCTGCAGGGTTTTTATGATGGCAAGGTGTTTGGTGTGCCGATGAAAGCCACCCCTCTCCTTTCTCCGCAGACTTGCACTCAAACGTGTACACTTGTGGCTGGATTCTTGATATTATGATATCCTGCCGCTTTCCCTCGGGCTCATTGGCTTGTTAAAATGGGGGGTTTCCTTGCTTTTTCCGTAGCTGGAGGGTGGAGTTAAGCTCTGATTGATTTCCAGACGGAGCCGACACAGTGCATCACGCGGAGCAGAGGAGGAAAGCCCATGGTAACCTAATAACGTCCTCCCCACAGTAAACGGCGATAACCGCGTTATGTAACTCGGTGGCGGACTGTTTTATGAGAGTCAGCAGGGTACTGACAGGCTGCTGGTTAAGGGACTGAAGTGTGTTGAAAACCTCATTCCCTCTGTTTGTCCCTGTATTGTTTTCTAGCATAAAAGGTTTTTCCTCCCTTTCCTTTTTTTTTTTTTCCAGCACTGGGAAAATCCAGACCTTTGTACTTTATCTGAGCACTCGCCTCGGCTCCACAGACATGTGTATTAAAGCCTTATCAGCAGAGAACTTCCAATCCCTGTTCAATGAGAGCATTTAGAGACTCGCCTCTTGACATTTTCATCACTATTAGAAAAAAAGAGGTCCCGGGCTTCTTTTCTTTCCTGGCTGAGTGGTTGTTTCTTGTGATCTTTATTTCAGACCTCAGTAATGAGGGCTCCGTTGCTTTTCAATGCAAATGCAGAACGTGACAATTACCTTGTCACTACAGATTTGCAGTAAAACCTCAAGGATTTTAACTTGTAATGTTCTGATTCAACAAAAGCAGGAAAGCCTGAAGACATGGAGTGTCCTTGAGCTGTAGAGTCGACCGTATACCGCGACGGTTCGCCTTAAGTCATGTTATTCATTTCATATAATCTCTTCTCCGTCGACTCTCTAATGAGGCCAACCAACGGCTCAAATACAATAGACATGGTTTTGAGAATTATTAAAATGTAGAGGGCACGACTTTGAGAAATGGTTGCCAGGTTGGCCACCAGACATTGTGACACAAGCATGTTTGACAGCTTTCAGTGTTCATCAGAATACATTTATTACAGAAATACCATATTTGATTTATTTTCTGCAACTCCGTGTTGTATAACGTTAAATAAATCAACTTGAACCTTGACGATGTTTTGTCTAATGCACCTCTTGTCTTGTTTACTCTTCAGAGGCTGACGACTCCGGTTGCGTATTGCTGAACACTTCAAGAAAGGTAAGCGTAAATCATTTATTCCATTAAATTTAATGCATCATTACTTAAAAGAGGAAGTGAGGTTTTTTTGCAGTCAAGTATCTCAGCATTTTACAATATTTAAACTCTACATCTGAAATGTTGGAGGATAGAATGTACAAATTAGAAGAACAAACAACAATAACAAAATGTCAAGAAAATTTATATTTAAATACCTGTTTGCCTAACAAACAGAGAAAAATTATAAAAAATAAAAGTTTCTGTCTTTCACTGAACTGCGATGAGCTGAATGGCCTCATGATCTCATCATTACGCAAACTCCAAACCATCTGCTGCCTCTTCTCATCCCCGGAGTCATGAGTCCTGATAGGAGTCGCTGTAAATCACCTCCATACTTTACCCTCTGTCTTCAAACTAGCATCTGTCGGTCTCAGAGGCTGTGTCCAGTCCCAGTCTGCTGTCCAGCCATTGTCATTCGGAAGCTGGATGACTGTTGACCATTGACCAGGGGTCATACAAGGTTGCTTTGCCGTCAAGCTTCTGTTACCTAATAGGGCCACTTAGCTCCATGGTTACCTGCCCTACAGCTAAGAGTAGGAAGTCCAGTGAAGTGAGCAGCTGTCGTGGCCATTTCCTACAAATCGTACCTTTTTTAATGATGCCTTTACAGCAGCTAGTGCATCCAGACTTTGCAGCAGAGCATCAGAATCTGATCAGTCTTGATACAGCTGATCAATCAGAGAGGGATCTTATGGAGAAGCTCAGGAAATCCCAATGATATCATTATCGTCTGTTGATACAGGGTGTTTTAGAAAACACCTCCAATGGTTGAGGCCCCATGTGTTTGCCATCTTAATTGGCTTTCTGTTTGAATGAACAATGCATTATGGGAAGAAAGTCTTCAATCACTGACGGACAGACCTGCGTACTGTATGCAGATTTTCATTCCAAACAAACACAATAGCGGCTGATTTCATTAGAAATTCCAGAGGGAGTGCTCAAAGAAATCAAACCTGTGTTTTATTGTATTTCATGAAGGAGATGAAGGTCGAATTCATCCCGCACAAAATCAAAACTAGAACTGTCCATGTGAATTCTCAGTTAAAAACGATTATTTAAGGTTTCAACAGTTTGCAGATCCTCAGTTCGTCTTTCTGACTGCCAAACGAAGAGTGTTATTCCTGGCGTAGAGACCAAATAGTGTCAGAGGAACAGAGAATCTGACACTTTGAATCAGTGGTTTTGAGTTATTCAGAAACCAATAGCTGTATTTGAAAGTCTGCTCCCCGTGATGGGACTTTAAAGAGGCTGTAATGCGTCCTCTGCCTCTGGACCCGGCCGGCACACCTGCTGCTACACTTTAGATCATCTGCATTTCAAGGCTTTTCCAGGATAGACCAGACAAGACAGAATTACAGTAATCAAGACTGCGAGTAGGGAACGTCTTTTCAGAGTCGGCCTGATAGAGAAAAGAATATATTATGATATACTACAAAATCAGGATAAAAAAAACCTTGCTGCTTCTGTCTTAGATCTGCAGTATGTTCTGTGAGATCTGCAGGATGACTTAATCCATACAGTGAACCGTTTTATCAATAGGAGTAAATACTCAAGTGTCACATGGAGCTGCAGCTGCGTATCATCTGCATACCGTAGCTTTGTAAATCAGTCGCAAGGTCCCGGAGAATATTTCCCAGTGGGAGCACGTTAAAGCTGAACAACACGAATGAGCATGAAAGCCAGACTAAAAAAAGGATGTGGTGTATAGTTAGAATATAAATCATCTGTAATATGTTTGCATTGCCAAAGGAAACAGTCATATTTAAAGTGAAAGTTCGCTGCAAAATGAAAAACATATTTTTCCTCTTGTCGTGCTGTTTACAACCCCAGCACCAGAATACATGTTGGCAGTGTATCTGTAACTGCAAACCACAGATATGCAGAAACTTTACATGTGTTTATGTCGCAACTTTTACGTTTCTTTAGGTTCAGCACGCTGTCATCATGCTCTGGTTTGGTTTGAGGACATAAAACCGTAAGGGTTAAGAAAAGATCATGTGTTGGCTTTAAATACCTGCTGTGTTTGCCCAAAAACATGGCTGGAAATGTCCTGGGGTCTCCTTAAAGATATCCAGTGGTTTCACACATGCAGATGGTGAAACACAGTCTGGAACTGTGGTCACTTTCATTCCAACTCCTAATAGGAAAGTCGGGTCACAACCACATAATGTGAGCGCCTTTAACTACCAACGTTTAATTTATTCTGGCCGTCTTTTGCTGCTGAGAGCGCCAAAAACATACATTTGATTACTCAACACTGACAGAGACAATGACCCGATTGCTCAAGATAATCCACAGACCCTGTTGTGAGCAGTCTCATGTGGGAACGAGGGGAGAAACGGTACGTATTCACCCCGAACCGTCTCGCTGCAGACATCACGGATCGGTGCATCCAGTCCTTACGAAGAATACATCTGCCTGTCGCACTGTAGTGAGATCATAACAGTTCTGATCCACATTAGAATCCAATCCTGGTTCTTCAACCGCTGTCAAACAGCAAAGAAAGGAGAAGAAGACACAATAGAACAAGATGAAGAAGAGGACACTGTGGCTGACTTGTAACCCTAACCCGAGGCAAAACAACAGGACTCTGACAACATTTCCTGCTGTTTTTAAGTAACGTCTAGATGTGAAAGGCGACGGGACCGCAGACAACACCAAAGCTTTTGGCATTCACATCACATTTGGATTCGTTTTTGACGTATGCCAGACTGTATGTCCGCCGTTTACTGCTTCATGCACTGCAGGCTGCACCAACTACCTGTAGCTTCACCACTGATTCCATAAACTGAGATATAAACTATGCAGAAGGGAGCGTGCATGTATTTGTGGACGAGCGTAGACGCACGCGCCTCCTTCTGCACATGAAACTGCTCACAGCAAGGTCTGTGGATTATCTTGAGTAAGCGGGCCATGATGTCTGGAGATAGATAAATGCTGTTTAGCTTGAGAATATATTTTTTTGGGCACTCTAAGCACCTCGAGTGCCGTCAAGTTCCATTATGTTGGAGTGACGGCAGACATCTCTGCAGTCGAAATCCCCAAAACTCAGCAGCTCGCATCAAGTGGTAAGGCTTAAAAA
>CAEMYA010000211.1:1519948-1533839 GCA_903131615.1 Diplodus sargus
AAACTGTCCCTTTTGATGAAGCATCCAAAAAATATCAAAAAAATTAAAAACATCCAAAACTACTAGACAGAAACTTCTACTTAGATGCCAGTGAGCATTTTGCAGGCCTGCAAAGTGAATGTGATGGATCAGAGGTGAAAATTCTTCCTCCAGGAGGTGTTTAGAAGAATGTTTCGGCCCATTTGGAGTCCACTGGTACCTATTTGTAGTGACACTTCTTCAAAAGTTTCACAAGCTGGACCGAGGCTACGGGCTTGGGTCAGAGGCAGGCCTGATACATTTTTAAATGTATTATTATTTATTATTATTATTATTATAAATTGGTGTTTTCTGTGGCTTCACAGTTCAGCGAGTTTGAAGTGGCACCCAGAGGGCATCAGTTTAAAACAACTTGAGACTTCTGTTTGTTTGTTCTCGCCTTCTGTTTTATTTTATATTATCTTCATGCTTCCACACCCTCACTTCCCGGCCAAGAACTTTATGTTCCGGATCAGTTTCTCTGCAGCGGTCTACAAATAGAATTCATTTTGATGTGGCGATGTTTGATGCAGCTTCTTTCAAAGCATGAAATTCAAATTAAAACGCCAAACCAAACTTAATTCAGTTTCTCAACCTTTCAGTCACTTGACCCGAGATGAAAGACAACCTCGGACCTGACTCATGACAAACAAAACAAAATCAGATTTATTTATAGCGCTTTATACACAAATAACTCCAGACATGGACTGGTACTTGTTTTATTTTGAAAAGAACAGCAGGGACGCCATTCATCCTTAGAATTTCTCTAAATCACATGATCGATGAAGCGGAGCGCTGCTGGGTGTCTGGGCTCTTAATCGAGCTGTGTTCATCTCCGTCCATTTGTCCGTCTCTCAGGTGATCCTCAGACACCACCAGTCCATTTTTGATGAACTTTGGAGAGCTGTGGTCTCTGCACTGCTCTGCTGTTTGCTAAAACTGCACTAATTGGCTCAGAGGGGGCAGCATGGAGGGTTAGTTTGAGGTCACTTTCAGTGGAGGCCCTGTTTGTCTGTCAATCTGTCAATCTTGGGAGTTTGCAACCAAAACTGTAAACAATTAGCATTGCTTATGTGGCCAGTTCTGCAGAAACAAGACGCATTTTGACAATTTTAACTTTTTTCCAGTATGTGAAGCTGATGAACTTCGAGGAAGAAGTTCGGGCACACCGGGACCTGGATGGCTTCCTGGCGAGGGCCACCATCCTGCTGGATGAGACCGCCGCCTCCCTGGACGACGTCCTGAAGAGGATGCTGCACCACGTGGGCCAGGACAGTAACGCATCCGAGCCCAGCTGCAACTTCGAGGAGGTGATGAGCATGCTTTTCACAGACGCAGGAGCGCAGGAGGTCAACGGTAAGCATGCGAACCCGCCGACCTGCATGCATAAACCAGAATGTGTGAAAGACAACGTGAGCTCCAGTAAAATGGAGAACTTGTAGCGCCCGTGCGTCCTCACAATCAGACCCCGTGACATGTGACTCCTGACCTAAAAACATCTGACGTGTTCACATGTCAACACCTACCTGGAAAACGGCTTCACCTCCGGCTCGGGAGCAGGATTGTCAGATAGACTCGAGAATGGTTCAAGAAGCTTTTAAGACCCAAAGGAAGGTTTGTGATGGTTGAATCGAGGCCGTTCATTTGCCCCGCAGCCCCGGACACAAATAGAGCTCAATGTGCTGAATTGTGCTGGCAACCATTTACTCGTGCAGACATCATTTTCAGGGACTACTGCCAAGTGCTAGTCGTACACGTTAATGCACATAAAGAAGACATTTTTAGATGTTTTTGCTTTAAATCGTAAAAAAATAAATAAAAAAGAAACGGAAATTGACATCAAAATAGAGATTAATGTTATAGTTGACAGCGATTCATTGTCGCTGCTCCACTTTAATTTAATATTTCAGGAGATAAAAAGGGGTTTAGTTAAAAATGATGAAGCGGTTTTGCTAGCGCACGTCTACGTTTTAATCCTCCTATTTTGGACCTGAAAAGCTTTAAGTTTATTCCACCTGAAAGTATTTAAGATATGCATAAAGTTTCCTGCCCACCTCCCTCTCCTCTAATGCATGAATTCATATCTGAAATGTAGCATAGTTTCCACAGGTTTTGGTGCCCCATTTGTCGGCTTATAGATCCATGTCACATTAGTTCAGTCCCTCCAGCACAGGTCCTTCTGGCTGAGTAGCAAAGCCTCTTGGTTAAGGCGAATCTCCTCAGCCCATTAGAGCAGGAGAAATCCGCCTTCTTACATAACAGTATGTATCCATTGTTGAAGCCTCGCTGTCTGCTGCAGGAACGCCGCTCTCACAAAAGTAATTATTCTGCAAATCAAACGATGTCACAAAGAATCGGATTTTGTATTTTATTTTTTTTTGCAGTGCATTAATTTTGCCTGGCTGTAAAAATGTTTGAAGAAAAAACAAACGAGGGGGTTTTCTCTGCACGATAAGAGCGTGTGGAGGTAATGGTTGCGTACGAGCTGCCTGTCATGTACTCTGGTGTTTTCCTGTCTGGCCGGGCCCGGGCGTCCGCAGTTGTTGATGGTTAGTCTGAGGTGGGTGGTGTGTGACGCTCAACCCTGCACAGCCGCCTCTGACAGATCCGCGAGGTGATAATTGACTTCTGTCATCGATCACTCACTTAGCTTTTCAAATGCCTCTCTGAGACTCTCAAGCTGCGATGGCCGCGGCTACTTGACTGTTTCTCCCTGAGAATACCCCGCGCGGAGGCGAAGGGGAAGATTTTCTTTGTGGCTGCCATCTTAACAAAAAGGCTTCCTGCGCAAGTCTGAGCTGTCTGGGGATCAATGTGAGCTTTTCAGGGGTCTCGGTGAAATTTGAAGTGGCTTAAAGCCGCATAGAAAAATAAAGGATAATACTTTAATATCTCTGATTCTTTAATATAAACCCTAACCTGGCCCAAAACCCTTATTAGAACGAAGATGTTAAATATTAGCATAAAAGAAAGCAGTCAACAGTCAAGCGTGTTACTAACGTACTAAAGATTCTCAGAGACAATACTCGTGATTTTATTTTTAAAAAACAACTCTTTTAATTCAGCTGCAACTTGACTCGTCACTCTGGGGAAAAACACGAGCCGCAGCAGAAGGATAATAGTCGAGATGAGAACCGGGTGATAATGAATCGCGCTGCAGATGATGTAACAATTCCACAATTATGCAACAAAGACAAAGATTTACTGTTTCAAAGATGTAAATGAGCTTCACTACTGTGGCTCAGCTGTTAAATTATATCTACAGATGCTTGTAACATATAGAAATAATCACAGGAAGATGTGGAAAGAAATCAATTCAGACATTAAATGATGTATTCACGTCAGGGAGGAAGGTTTGTTTTTCAGGCCGTCTGTGGATTCCTGTTACCTTTGACTCTCAAATTTTGATTTGCTGTTATTTAATAATTTAATAAGAATATGCAGCATTTCAAAAAAGGGTTTTGAAATCCGTCTCTTCAGTTCGTTGTTTTTGCCGTGACTCATAGTTCGCTCAGAGTGAGAATCCCCACACGTCGAGATTCCTTGAATTGAAATCACGAACGTTCACGTCACCAAACAAAAAACATCTCCGGGGCGGGTCGGAACAAAGACTCCTTCCTCGGGGGGGGAATACATTCATATTTTTGCACGTAAGTATGTAATCAACGGGACACATCTCTTCAGGTATTAATTTCTGCCCGTATCTGCGTTCACTCTGCCACGGCGGGGTGATACGGCTGGCGAAGCGGACCAGCTCATTTGGAGTGTAATACTGTACAGCTGTGAGATAAAGAGAACAGGGGCGAGATTATAACAGGCACAGAAAGAACAGAGAATTACAGAAATGAAAAAAAAAAAAAAAGATGAAAGCCCACAGAGATAATTAGTCCTGCTCCGGCTCGTACAGAGGAGTCGGTTTTCTTTTTCAGAGGCCAACTTGTGCTGTTTTTTTCTCTCCTGGGATTCGGTGATGAAGCACAATACGCTCGTTGTGCCAAGTAAACGAATGATGCAACGCATTGATAATGTTATTACTACAGCCTCTACTATAAAAAATATAACACTGCATCCTTTAAGATAGTCCGACGTCTTAAACCGATGAACGATGGCAGGATGCTGGCGATGATGACGGCGCGTGCAGCGGTGATGAGCAGCTGTCTCTCGCAGTGACTAATTGTTAATATTTTGAGTAATGATGTATTGTGTAATTGTATTTTCCTCTCTCTTCCCTTTGTGCCGCCGCTCAGAGCTACAGTGCTCGTTTTTTTGCGGCGCGCTCTGCTGATTGTCTGCCCTATTTGTGATGACTGTACCATAATTTCTCCCCTAAATTGCTGTCACCTTTGATCGATCTCGCCCGGCTCTCCACTTCGCCTCGATTTGCATAATCCTTCCTCCTGTGTTATTCTTTTTACACGTTTGCCAGCTCGAATCAAAACTGGAAAAACAGTCGTGATTTGTGAGCTGCAGAGGTGAGACTTCAAAACTTTACAGAATGCAGGCAGCATTTTCTGCTGCTGCGACCCTGAGGCCTCTGCACACCCTCCCAACAAGTTTATTGATTAAGAAAAATACACATCTGTTGTGTTCTTACACTTTGCAGATACAAGACAGCAGCTACTGTACATAACCTGAAACATAATTAACTCTCTTCAACAGGAGAAAGGTGCTGTGTGTTTCTGAATCCACCGCCTCTCTCTCTCTCCTCTCTTCTTATAATAAATATATCTTTTTTCCAGGCCCGGCAGGCGTGACACTCCACTATGAAAATCTCCCTGTAACATTCTGCAGGAATGATCAGAATACTAATCCGGAGCCATTAATTTGAGCTCTTTTTTTTTTACCACGAGAAATGGCCGACCCATACGTGTCATTTTATTTTTTTTCTCTTTCCCATCTTGATCTCTTCATTGACGTCTTCTTCCTCGCACTCGCCGAAACACGTAGCTGCTATCAGTGATAAAATCCAATTTTTGTTAATAGCCTGTAGACGGTAATCAAGATAAGAATCTCGCTGCGCCCCAACAAAGACGAGACATTGAGGGATTTTCTCTGGAAAATGATATTTAATATGCATGAGGTAAAGGAGGGCAGGAAATGAAGCTTCTGTTCAGCAGAGATATTTATGTGCGTGCCTGTTAAGCAGAAAGTGTGTCCATGTGTGTGTAAAATACAAGAACCTGTTCGCCTGTTGATCAGTACAAAAAAAGGTGACTGACTCTGGTTTTTTTTCTCCTCTTGGTTTTTTTTTCTCCCTCCATGCAGACAAGTCTCAAAGTTTCGTTTTCTTTGATGACGGTAAGCTGTGCTAATTGGATGAAAATGTCAGCATCAGCCGCCACGAGGGCTGCAATCAGTGTTTTTTTTTTTTTTTGTGCTTCTGTACCCAATCACCATCAGTATGCCGTTTGTGTTCCTCTCCTTCTCCACACACACACACACACACTCGGGACTGGGTCGATCCATTGAGTCATCAAATGATTACGGACGCTGGCAATCGCTCCCGTGTCACAGATATCGATGCCTCTTCAGCTGCCCCCTCAAATCAACGCCCAGCAGAATCTTTGTCCGATAATGTTCTCAGCTCAAAAAAAAAGATTAAATAAATGCTGCGTCTGTGTGAATGATTAATAAAATCAATTTGCTTGAGATTGGATTTAAGGGGAGACACGTACAGGTGGAAACACTGGTCAGTTCTATAACTTTTGCATATTTAACTAGACAACGTCAGAAAACTTAATCTAAAGTAACCAATATCGATCAGCCAAACATTTTGAGCTTAGTCTCCAATTTTTGCCTCAAAATGTATTAAAATCATTCAACACGAATCCTTAAAAGCTGTTTTTTCACAAAATAAGGTTTTCTTCTCAGACCCTGAGACAGAAAACCTCCTTCAGTGGCCCTCACACTCCAAACTTTTATTTTCCAATAATATTTTGAAGGTTGTTATGGAGCGGTTTGTTCGTGAATCATTCCGAGCAGCAAAAACATATTAAACCTGAAAACATGGCGAAAATCGATTTGTGTTTTTTCTGCAGTGTAATGTTATCCATCGGGGCAACTCTGACCCTGAAAGTTACATCCGCTAAAAGTTCTTGTTTTTGCAAACATTGACAACTTCACGGAAGCAATTCTTCTACGTATAAGATATTAATACATAAAAAAACTCATCCATGACTTTGGAAATAAATTCTTGCTGCTAGTTTTCTATTTTCTATTGATTTATTTGATAAGGAAGTACTTCTTAGTTTATTTCTACCATCTCTGATTGTCGATAAATGTATTTAATCATCATAGATCGATTTATGGTTAATCATTAACATCCCTACTGTTCTGTCTGACTTTTAGAGTAATTAAATTAGACTGTAACATGTCAGTTAAATGAAACAACTTTGCTTCTATCCGTCTGTTAATGTAAATGTTTAAACGTGCGAACTCAACCGGAGATGTTTCATTTTGATATCAAGCTACAAACTGCACGTTGTTCTTCTGTCGTGTCTCCTAATTAGCTTTTTTTTTCTATTTTTTTCTAAATTTCACGTTCAGGTAATTTGCTGTCAGGCTGAGATATGATTGCCGTTCAGCTCGTTATATATGTGCAGCGCTTGACTTTGATACCACACGCGTGTAGGGCGTTGATTTATTTACCGTTAATGTGATTTGCTTTTACGCGAGCGAGTCGAAGATTAGAATTGACAACCTCTCCAGATAACGAGGTTCCGCCGTTGACCCAGTCCTCGTGGCCTCCCTCTCATCGTCATGTGACATCACAGCACCCGTGTCCCGCATGGTGATTGGCTGCGATGGTTACCTAATATACAGTAAGTGTTTCATCTGCTCGCCGCTGTATGGAGCCCCCGCTGTGTGTTAATCACCTCCTTCAAAGTGCCCTCCACACGCCACACTTTGAAGGAAACCAATCATTTCCATTTGTGTGTGTGTGTGTGTGTGTGTTTATGGGTGTGTGTTCGCTGGCAGGTCCACCGACGGTTGAGACCACAGTTAATCTTTAAGGCAGCGTGAGATCATGAGGTTTTATCGAGGTCACCTCTGAGAATTAATGTAACGAGTCTCCTTGCCAAAAGGACTCGTGGCCTTTTTTTTCTTTTCGAAACATGATAGAAGAGACGGCGAATCTGTGTGTGTTTCTGCCGCTGTCACGTTTCCTCAACCCAGTTTAGCATATTTATTGATTCTTCTCTTCCTTATTTGTGACAGACTGCATTATCCCTCGTTTGATTTACAGAAATTGCAATCTGTTTTTTTGCACGAAACCGTACGGATAATGCAGTCAAAGAATTCACCAAGAATCCATAAAGATCAAAGAGGGCAATCCAGTCTCGCCTTCCTCGTGTTTTTTCATCACTTTCCATTGAAGTTTGTCACATTTGATATGCTGCGTGTGAGCATCTGTGATTTTTTTTTTTTTCCCGTCTGTGTGGAAACAGTGGTGTTTGCATACCCGAAGCTGACGAAACCCTGCAGAAATCTCCACATAACTGACAAGTATCAAAGGTGCACGTCTCAATTAGCCTCCCACTTGATCACATCGGCGACCTTAACTCCCACGCCTCTCCTCTTACATCTGAGGCAGGTTGGTTCACCTCAGCCGGAGATAGCGCCCGGCGTATTCCAGGAACCCACGCATGATCCTGAGCATTTACAAAGGAGACCTGGGTGGTGGAGGGTCAGGGTAGACTCTGGGTTTAGCACAGTGTGGTAGTGCATCGTTGTAGGCTATTCAAATCCCTGACATGACTTCATTATATCAGTTAAACACAAGAAAAGCAACTCCCTCCATCCCTGCAAGACGACGGCCATGTTGTTCCTGTAGTATCGCCACCTCACGCAAACTTGAAGAGGGTTTCGTCCAATCAGATGGCTGCTCAGCCTCTCAGAGCAAATTGAGGAGCTGAACTTTTCGGGCACAGTCATGCATGTGGAAAACCAGGGATTATATTCTTCTCAGCTTGACTTCAGATAAAACATTTGCATCCTCTGGCATCACGTGGAGCTCAAAGCAAAGAAGTGCGTGTGATTGACCCTTGAAAATGGTCAAAAATCTTGTGTTTTCCAAATTATTGTTCCAAGCGGAGCGTTTGTATTTGTCTTAAAACATGTCTGCAGGGGACCTTTTTTTTAATAAATGCACAACAGAATAACATCAGCAGCAGCAGAGAAGAAGGGGATGCTGCTCGGCGGTAGTGAATGTGAAGACAGTGAGAGAGATTCATGACAAAATGTTCGGTCATGTGTCCTTTTTTCTGTAGAAGATTCCCACTTTTTAGTAGTAGTGATATTTAACCCTGAACACTGAGTCAGTGTTGGCGCTCTGCTCCGGCTGTTGAACTACTCAACACTGAAACAATCTCTCTCACTTAGAGAAGAGATTCATCAGTGAAAAAAAAAGAAAAAACCCAATGAAGTGGTTGTAAAATGAAGGCTGGCGGCTAGCAGCATTAGCCGTTATCGTCCCTCGAATGGTTCTGGCCCACCCAGTCCAGTCGGTACTGAGGGACCACACATCGTCTATCTCTCTCCTGTAACCTCTGTCTCCCTCTTTCTCCCTCCTCCTCTCGTTATCTTTTCATCTTTCCATTGTTCCGTTTGCGTCTCTTTCTCTCGTTCGGTCTCTGCCGGTTCTTCTCCTCCCTGACGTCAATGAGAAATTGGATGGTTTTTGATTATTACATGGCTGTCAGGCTTACTGCCATTAATTGAATTGAATACCAGTCCACCTCCTTCACTTCTCTCCGACCCTCCCCTCCATCTCTCCCTCTTCCTCTCCTCGCCTGGTCTCGCTCTCATTTTCCTTCTTGTTTGTCACGTTCTTTATTTTTCGTGACTATTTTTTTTCCTTCTTTGCCCCTGTTTCCTCTTTCTCCCTCTCTCTCTCTTTCTAAGCGTGTCTCTTCCTTCTTGCTTCCCTTCTTTTATTTTTTGTCTCTCCGTGTCTCCCTCCCTCGTTTTTCTTTTCCTCTTCCTCTCATCTCTCTCTCCCCCTCTTCCTCCCTACATGCCCCTCATCTTTTACAGGCTTCCTTTCATCCTTTTCTTCCCCTCCACACGCTCCCTCTCTCTTATTTTCTCCGTCTCTCTTGTCTGTTCCCCCCCTCCTCCCCTTCCCTCCCCTTCACTCTCATTCTCCCCTCCCGACTCTCTCCCTCCTTGAGCACTGTGATACTGTTGTCATGGTGACGCCCATCATTTTCTGGCATGAATGGAGGATACTTTATTGATGAGACGGCATGGCAGAGAGAGAGAGAGAGAGAGAGAGAGAGAGAGATGGGGGAGAAAGGGGGGAGTGATGGAGAGAGAGAAAAGACAAAAGAGAAAAAAAGGGAGAAAAACCACTGGCAGGGGAAAATCCGAAAGATATGGAAATGATCGTCCCCGCTGCTTACGATACAAAACATTTCCACCCTGTAATTTGCTCGGCGCTGATGAGTCAAAGAGGACGTTGCAAGCCAAGGCACGCCGAGTCTTCTTGAGGGGTTTGGGAGAGTCAGGGCTGCTGAAGAATATCCCCCCAAAACACTATTATTCATCGCTCTCGCCGCGTGAGAAGTCGGGAGGGAGATTCCTCCTATTAGGAGGCAACACACTGGCTTCAGCAGTCGCCCCTCGTTGTCCATTTTTAATGATTCCTATGTAAACACGGCAGCATAATGAAATGTGTTTTTTTGTGTTTTTATGATCTGAGCGTTGGTGCTTTCTGGGGTTGGATGGACATGGTTATTAGCGGGTCGTGGTGCGGCGTTAGCACACAGCGCAGAGTGGCATCAGCGTCTAAAGCAGAAGGCGAGCTTGTTAGACACTTCTGATGTCGGCATCATATTGGGAGGCTTGGCACGGCAGATATGACTCTAGATTTCTATTGAACGTGTTAGACATTTGGCTGACACCATCAGGGCCAGATACAAAAAAATCAGAGGCAGGTTTTATTTTTCCAATCCATGGATGTTTGAGATCCAAACACTAGAGGTTTAATGAACGCGTGAGTATACATTTCACAGTGGAGGGATGACATGCACGCTCACGCAGAGGAGAAGAAGAGTTCAACCCTGTGTAGGAGAAAAACAGAAGTGTGTGAGGATCAGACTGGACCTGAGGTTGATCTCAGTTAACCCGTGTTTGACCTCTGACCTTTGCCCCTCCCTACAGTCCACCTGCTGTCAGAGACGATCCAGGGGGTGACAGCCACGGCCACCGGGATCCAGTACCAGCAGTCCTGGCTCTGCATCCTGTAAGCTATCGTGTGTGTGTGTGTGTGTGTGTGTGTGTGTGTGTGTGTGTGTGTGTGTGTGTGTGTGTGTGTGTGTGTGTGTGTGTGTGTGTGTGTGTGTGTGTGTGTGTGTGTGTGTGTGAGTGTGTGTGTGTGTGAATTGATTATTTGTGTTCAGTAATCTGATATAATAAATGTAAGAAACATACTTTGTTGTTGCTTCTTAAATGTGATAATTCTCTGCTTTTTCTCTCTTTCATTTCATTATAAATTTGATATTTTTATTTTGGAACTACAATCTTAAGAACCATTTCAGGAAAATATTCTCTAAACTTTTGATATTTAATAGATTAAATTATTGAAAAAAAAATGTCCTGTGCATTTACTGAGCTCACACTTGAAATAAAGGTAAAGCAAATAACAACAAACATAATCAGTGCAGCATAAATAAAATTGTCCAAGTATTAATGATATCATCACAAAAGCTTTCACAAATAAAATGATATAATTTCACTGCAAAGCTCTTGTATCTCCAGCGTAATGTGATGATATGACAGGAAGTGAGATGATGATGTTGTTACAGAGCGACGAGGAACGAGGTCGAGGTTTCACCAAAAATCTGTTTTTCACACCAACAGTCGACATAGTTTTTAACCTTAACCACAAAGGTCCCCTAACCTCAATGATAATTATGATTTCTAAACAAAACCACAATGTTTCTAAGTTGTTTTGAATTTACGAGAGCTTAAATTAGAGAGTTATCACATCTCAAAATGTAATATTTGAATCTTGTATAAATAGAACTGGAGGCATAAAGATGTCTCTGAAATATATATATATACGTATATATATGTGTGTGTGTTTGTCTCACGCAGCACATTTGAATACTGTCTACCTGTTGCTGCAGAGAGAGAGGGAGGTTAATCCGCGGGTATCGAGGGGTGCTGCTGGTGAGGTGAAGCGTTGACATTTATAAAAACCTCCTCTTTCCTCTCTCTCTCTCTCTCTCTGCTCCAGCTGCAACGTGAAGCATCTCCAGAGGCGTCACGTGTGCATCTCCCGCCTGGAGAGGCCGCAAAACTGGGGGGAGAACTGCTGCGAGGTCCGCTATGTCATCCTGATACTGGCCCCGCTCAAAATGGTAACCGCCGCCCCCAGAGGGAGGAAATGATACGCGGGATTTGTCTGACTTTGCTGGATTACTGAGGCAGATACAGACCCACATATTTCATCCCTTTTATGTTGTGTTTTCCTCTGTATTTTATTCATTTATTATTTAATTCCCTTCACACTGATAATGTGCTGAGAAGAGATCCTTGCACTGCCAGTCACTTCGCTCTGTTATCGCTCATCATGCCTGAAAATTAAAGGTAATTTACGCTGCGTTAGCTGCAGGTGTATGGATTTATTAAAATCCAACTCACCATATGATCATGTAAAGCATCCCGCTGCTAAAAGCACATGTAATTGATCATTTGCATACCCTCCTGCCCTGCTTTCAGCTACTGTATCTAAAAAGGAAATGTGGATTCAGTTCAACAGTTAAAACTGCTTTAATTAGTCCGCTCCAGCAAACGTAGTTACAGTGAGCCACCTGTCACGAGTCCAATTAAAGTTTAGTTTGAGAGAATAGATGAATAAGGATTACCAGCTTCTGCTTTTGGATATCTCAGATTGATTGAAACAGATTTCCTGTCACCATATTTTCCGAATCCTGTCATGTTTCTTGCTTCCTGAGGATGCTGGTCACCTACATGCTGTATAAAATATGGACGGAGACTTTGTGCGACTCCTCTGGTTGCAAGAAAGGAATCCGATTGTATGTAAGCTTATGAGAAAATGACCCTACTTTTGTCACCTCAGTAAACGGTTTCCTGATGAGTTTAAAATGTTAGTTTCAAGTCTTATTCAACGCAGCATCAGGGGTTTCATAACAACAGGTGACGTCAAAACGCATTTACTAAATAATTTATCACAAATGGGAAGAAAGGACAAATTCTCTCCTGCTTATTAAAGTAATTATTAAAGATGCTCGATACATATCAGTGAAATTACAGCCATTAAATACGATTTGTTTGTGCTCATCCCATCTTAGCGTTTCGTACCTTGAGGCTCGCATTTTGCAGGTCATGAACTTCTTTTTTAAAATGATCAGTTATCTTATCTGTTTCGGCCATGAGAACCAGGGAATCAGCTGAAATAAAACATAATTTGCATCCTTATTAATTAGAAATGATAAGCAGTTAAGCGACTGTAGTTAAGGCTGTGGCTGGTTGTTTTACAATCTGATTTCCATCACCTCTGAGCTTCAAACACATCTCCAAGAGCTTTCTACAAACTCAGACTATTGATTTTCATTTCAAGGTCATTTACTACTCAAATTTTCTTGAATTCTATATTTTAACTCCCCTAATCTCTTCTCACAAAACTCCAAATGTCTGTTGAACATGACTTCAGTCCAAAGGCTCTTTCGGTATCTCGCGTGGGCGTGAAGTGTCGGCGTAACCTGTCGGGTCACCGTCGTGTGCAGGATTGCTGTTTTCTTCAGCTGTGAAGAGCTCGCTGCAGCCGGTGGAGAGCGCCACGGATCCTGTAATACCCTTCCCTCCCCTCGAAAACATGAACTCTTTCTGCTTCCCATCAAACCACTCAACCCTCCACTGCTTCATCCTGAGAACACACACACACACACATCACTCCCCTGGCTCTGATTGTTGTCTAGAACCCCCCCCTCAAATCCTCATTTCTGCTCACAAAAAAAAGGGATTTCGTGGCCTCCACTTTGAGCGTCGTGCACCGTGTTCAGCCGCCCCACCATCAGACTTGTGGAACCACCGGGGGAGTTGGAGTGACCCTGGCAATCAGCGACGCCTCAGCTAACTGCATCATGTTTTTGTTTGTTTGTTGTTCGGTTTCTGTCTCTTCCTCCCCATAAATCCTCCCTTGTGTGCGTGCCCTCCGCAATACTTCCAGCGCCCTCCTTTGCCAGTCTTCCAGGCAGCGATCGCAAAAAAAAAAACCCACTAATGGCATTCTGTGAGACATTAATCTGAGCCCCCAAGTAAACATAAAGCACTATTATGTCTCAATTATCCTTGATGGTGGATGCTTCTGCAAGAAAAAGATCTTTGAAGGGGCATGATGGTAATGATAATAGGAAATTCCTTTGGTTGGCAAATGTATGTAATCTGTTGTGTGTGCGGGTGGATCACTTCCATCAACCACCGTTTAGAGAGCTTTAGAGCATTTGTGGCATTTCTGTCTTCCTTCTTCTTTACCCAGCGTGAATGTGCCGAACAGACGTGACCTTTTCCTCAGAAATGCTCTGTTTCTCATTCACTAAGTCAAACACATACCTGAAAGCGTCTGTCAACACATTGGCGTTGCGTTGCCCTCAGAGAAAGAGAGACTCCTCTCAGCCTCGCGGTCCTTTGATGCAGATTGTTACTCACTTTGTGCACCCGCATTTCTTCCCAGTCCGCCTGGTTAATCAAGCGAGTGACCTTCAAAACTTGAGTAAATACCGGAATGAAAAAAAGTTTGTTGAGTGTGAAATGCGAGGCGGACGGCAGCTGGAGTTAAGTTGGATTCAAAGCAGTTCCAGTGAACTCTTATGGAGTCTGCGGCATCACCACTATGTTGAGTGTG
>CAEMYA010000211.1:1543631-1559418 GCA_903131615.1 Diplodus sargus
TTTGATGAAACTTTTAATAAAAATAGGGCACAGATTATATTTAAATTGGTGCTAAAGTGTCTGTGATTCTGCGTTTAATTTCTCCGTGCATGTGTGCGTTTGTGCAGTGATCCGAGGCATCTGTGACGACTACAACCTGGACTTTCCAGCGTTCTACGCCTGCATCGGCCTGTGGAACTGCCTCTTCCTCATCCTGGGAGGGATCTTCAACGTCAGCCTGCTCATGAAGCTCTTCAAAAGGTATTTTCTCGGGCACACTTGCACTTTAAAAAAAAAAAGAGACTGATTTCACCTTATTTGTTTTCATTTTAGTCAAATCCAATTTATCCGAGCCGTTCTAACGTGTTCTTTTATCTGTCGTCGCGCTTCCTTCTCTGTCAAACGGAAAATGCTTTAAATTGGGTGGTCACGCCGGCGTCTGCAGCGAAATCACTGGCTCTCAACAGAAAGTCTGTCTGTTTGCTACAACAAAGAGGTTTTTTTTAAAAGAAAGCCGAGTCCATTCTGTGCGACAGCTGCCCTCTCTGTTCCCAAACATCAAGAGTTTCAGATATTTTTCTTCTCGTTCCACTTTAAATCCAAAACCAACAGATAGAAGTCCGCTTTCATGCTCCGCCCCAGTAACACCCAATCAGCTCCTACAGTATTTTGGATTCCACTTAATGAATTTATGAGGTTTGACTCATTTTTACTTTGTATTCCTTTGTGTTTATGTGCTTTGTGCTTCTGATGATTAGACATATTACTACATTTATTTTGATTTTACTTTAATATTAGTGGTGTAAATCTGTGACCAGGTTGTAGATTTGGACCCTCGTTTATCTGCCCGCAGATGCACGTGGGACGAGTTTGCCTTCAGGGCTTTTGTTTAGGAAGTCAGGTGACGTAGTAAACAGAGCGACAGAGAGTCCATGTAGGAAGGAGGTCGGAGTGGATCGAGCGGTCAAACACAGGACTTGTGCTGCTTCCCACTCAACGCCAAAGGTCGGAGTTTCCTGGTTGAAATCTCCAATTTCTGAAACTCAAACGGATGCACGGCGGCAGAATTCAACCAAAAAAATGATTTAACACCTTCAGCAGTGCAGCTTTCTCGCATGTATTAACAAAAACGAGGAGGGTAAACATCATCAGATACATTATACCTTTTATTTTATGATGCTTTTACACCTGGAAGTATATAGAATCTTTCTATTTCTTCCTGTAATACATGAACAGTTAATCAGCTCTGTGAGCTCATCACCACCATAGAAGTTTCCATAGAATCTTGTAGAAGTTTGTGAGTCCTCTCGGAAGTTATGCACCTTTTTTTGTGATTCTCATCGCACACACTTGACCTCCAATGCTGTGAGAGGTTGGAGAGACAATGGAGGAAGTCTGTCTGCGGATCTACAGCTGAAAGAGATGGAAAACGTTTGTAGATGAAGGTTCTCAGTCATCCAGGTCACGGTAAAAAGTGCCCTATCGTAGGCAACTGGACTTGTTTCTGTTTCTTGAAGACGTGTCGTCCAAGAGGCTTCTTCACTTCTAACTAACCGGAGGGGAGTCGCAGGGTTTTAAACTTGTGTGGGAGTGTCCTTACAGAGTCGTTAAGGACACATGTGGGTCGTTGACTTAACCGGGCTTCGTGTGGGTTTCTAGGGCTAGGTGAGCCCAGGTGTGAATGGTTGTTAAGCTGTCTGGGGAGGGAACTCAGTACTGCATTATAAGATAAGTAAGTGATAAGTAATGTCGTATGTCAGGACACTCCCACGCAGAGTTGAAAACCTGCAACTCCCCTCCAGTTAAGTTATTTCCCCCAAGACTAATGTTGTTTTCAGCAACACACTGCTATAGGGGGAATTTCAGTAAGTGAGTTTTATAACAGCTTATTTCTTTGTGCACTTTACTGCGACAACCTTGATTGTCACATCTGTTTGGTTTCTGTTTTCTCCAGGTCGACAGAGGAGGTCATCGCCCTCTTCATCTCCATTGCATTCGTGGTGGACGCAGTGAAAGGCACAGTGAAAAGTAAGCTCCTGACACACGCGGCAGATGTCTCGGTTTTTCGTTTATGTCACTGTTTTCACAGCCTCGCGTTGCTTTTTCACCGCGGCCCTCTTCCTGCCACATTTACTGGCATTTCGGCTGTGCAGATCGAGAGCTTTCGTGGTCGACTCTGACTAATCAGAGGCATCATACCTGCTGTCAGATCCAGCACCCAGTTTCTGTCTTTGCCAGGCGTCAGCCTCCCGACTCAAGTCTGATTTTTAAACAGCCAATTACACCGAGACAAGACACCGTCACATCCCCAGAAGAATCTAAACTCGCACTGTGTTTAAGTGTGTTTTTTTTAAATTTTTTTAAGATTATAATTTAAGTGTACAGCTCACTAATTAGCATGCCTGTCCTCGACTGAAGAATCCTTTGTTGGCTGATTGTCATAAGATCTCTCCAACTAATCATTTAGGCCATTTAATTAAAAACTGTCAAGCGTTTTTTTTCCGAGCTTCATTGTCCCACTGAGGATGAATGCAGTCATTCAGAAGGATCTCTTAAAAACTAGTGCTTATTAAAGAACAGACCACATTTTTTTTAATAACATCGCGATGCCGGATATAATTTTTACAGCGCAACCAAAACAATTGATAAGTTAAGTAAAAGCTGTGCTTCTTTTCGGAGAGTTTTCAGATAGTTTAGTGGTGGGAAGACGGGAAAAAAACACAGAACTTCCTCTGTTACTGTGGCGGGTCGGCAGAACGAGAGATACTGAATTAATCAGTCCAGATGTGGACCACCTCTGCCTTCCCCTCATCTTACTATATCATAAATATTCTGCACAATTTAATTTCCTCCCCCCACCAAAAAAAGCCAGATGACGATACCGGGAATGTAATTTATTTTGAATGCGATGCTTCTCCCTGTTTTGGAGATTGCCGGTGCAGTAGTTCAATTTTCTAGAAACCATTTGTAAAATACGCTCGGAGCTCATATGCCATTACCATAACATTAACCTGTGCCGTTCTGTTGACACTTTTCATCCCAAAAAATATTCTGTGCAGTCACATCAGTGCATTCATTTCTGGGCTGTGCATCCCGTCTACTGTACTGCACAACTTCCCGCCGGTTTGATGGAGAAAAGGAGCGGCGTGAAGGTCGCGTCACACCCTGGACGCTATTTCTTCTTCTCTTGCAGTGTCGTTCCTTCTTATTTAAAACAGTTGTTGAAGCGCTGCACTTACAGAGTTTAACACGCCAACCTTCAACATGATGCTTGTTAACGGGGCAGGCACACAGTATAACTGCCGGGTTGTTTATAATGTTAATCTGATACGGGTGTCAGGACTGATTTCAGTGAGTCGGGTCAGTCCGGTGCAGCTGCACAGATAAAATCTTTCTTAAGGAGTCTGATCGTGCGCTTTGATCTTGTCATTCTCATTAAGATGATTTAAAACGTATTTGATATTCTCTGCGTGTGAACCAAAAATGTTGAAAAATGAACTAACGATCCTGTTGATCAGATTTTATCTCGTTTTTTATGAGGTTCTCTCCGTGCAGACTCCACAGCCCTCGTCACCCGCGTCTCTTCATCCAATAATTCACATAAATTAAGCATTTTTTGATGAGTTTCGGTACTGATTGCAGCATAAACAATTGATTTCTATGTTGTTTGTTCGTGTGTGTTGCGCAGTCACATGCAGGACCAAAACGTTTTCTGACTCTCCAAGTGTTTCGTCCAACTTGAGAAGGCGTGAATATTCCCAGTTGGAAAAACATTTTCTGATAATTCTGACAGCACACGAACGCAAAATGTCATGCTGATGTTTAGCAGGTATAATGTTAGCATGCTATGTTGCTAATTAGCTCTAACCAGGAAGATGGGAATATAGTTTCTGCAGGTTTTTGGTATCAGAGTTGTGGAATGTAAGTACATTTACTTTACATGAACATGTACAAGTACACATTTAAGATACTTGTTCCATTTTATGCAACTTCATACTTGTATTCCGCTACATCTTAGAGGTAAATGTTGTACACTTGTTGGTCAACTTTAGTTTAATTTTAACAGTAAAAGATAAAACTGACAGGCACCATTTTACTGCACAATGAGTACTTTCACTTTTGATACTTTCAATAGACCTACATTTTGCTGAATACATTCTCATACTTTTACTTAAGTAAGGCAGGATTTCTCCTTGTTGGAGTATTTTTGGTGCAAGTTTTTTGATAATCTTTTATTCTAATTTAGACATTTTAATCTACATGTGCTGCTGGAGGGAAAGTCACCAAACTCATTAGGATCCATCCTCTTGGAACCGTGCGAGTCTGCACAAAATGTCATGGCAGTCTGTGTAATATTTATTGACATACTTGAATGACCTTGCCATCCCTAATTAACGTAGCTAAAACTCTGTACCTCACTGAAAGTATTAGTTCAGTGGTTTCTTGTCTTTGGTTTCATCTTTCGCTCAACTAACCACTGGATGTGGTTCCAGTCTTTCACAGGTACTACCACTCCCCGACGCTGGCTAACAGTAGCATAGAGGACTTCCCTCAGGGTAGAGACCTGCGCGGGGGAAACGGGAGCGAGGTGGCGGCCAGCATGGCGCTGAACGCCCTCCCTGAATCCCTCATCCAGTGCACTCGAGAGAGGCCCGTCCTCTGCCTCCTGCTGATGCTCGGGACGTTATGGATGGGCTACACACTCTACCAGTTCAAACGGAGGTACGCGCAGCGCCGCAGTGCTGCAGCACTGTTCAGATAAATCACTGGGGAAGTTTAAATTGTGTTTGGGTGGGAGCTCCGCCGGCGAGGACGAATACTGCTGAGTCGGCCCCCTCGACTCTAAAGATTGTCAGGCAGTGACAGAGCCCGCAGGAACTTTTCCAGACGGGCTCTCTCACGAAGCTCCCTTTTTTTTTTTCCTGTCGAAGCTTCTGTTCCAGCCGGTGATTTAATAAGCATTAATATTCTACTTCTGATTGCTCCCAGTAATCAAATCAACCTCAAAGCTGGATTCAATTGTGTAAGCAAAAGGCGGACCAAGGTACTTAAGCAGTGTCAGGATTGCAGCCATTGTCCTTGTCTTGTCCACAGTAATTGTATTCCTTTATTATTCCTCTCTCCTCGCTCACTCACTCCTTCTCTCGCTCTCTTTCAGCCCGTTCCTGCACGCCAAAGTGAGGGAGGTGCTGTCGGACTGCGCCCTGCCAATCTCCGTGCTGCTGTTCTCCTTCATCGGCTCCTACCTGTTCAGCGACATCGAGCGTTAGTATCATTCGCTGCTTCCACAAACACCAGAAACTGCATCTGTACAGTCCAGTTTTCTGTTTTCACCAGATCAAAGAGAGGTTTAACGTGGGAGTCTTTACTTTTTACCGTACAAATCAAGACTGTGTAGCGAAATTAGGGACTTCCTCATTCATCCTGGAATTACAGCAGTAGAAACTGTCCTTGTCAGAATGCGGTCGCTGCTGTGTTTTCTCATAAAAAACAATTTCTTAACTAGAATGATGGCACTTAGAGGGGCACATACCTCTGCCAAGGCCTAACAGTCCGCGTTCATTCTGTCAAGGCTAATCCAGTATCTCGTTTGTCACCGTGTAGTGGCTGAAGAAAGACAACCCTCTAAAAAAACATATTTCAATCTGACAAATCTGGATTTAATGGTACAAAAAGTCCAGAGTCAGTCCTCCAAAAGTCTATTCTGGGCTGAGACGCATCTTCCATCCAAAGTTTGGTGGAAATCAGTTCAGTAGTTTTTGTGTAATCCTGCTGACAAACCAACCGACGAACAGACGAACAGATGTGGGTGAAAACAGACTAATTAGCCGAGGTAACGAAAAACTAACCTAACGTTTATGACTGGAGTTGCAGTGATGCTATTGGTAAACCTGCATGTGCTTAGCTTTCATTTTGAGGCTTTATATTTGTAGTTTTTAATGCATTGGAAAAATGTAAAAATCATGGAAATTTTCCTGCAGACATGTTGCCGTTACATGTAAGGTTCTTCTGCTCTTTGAACGCGGCCTGTACTGACCCAGTTGATACTTCGTAGAACTGCAGACTCGAGAGGGATATTTAAGCCACAGAAGTATTAAATTATGATCTAAAATTTTCTCTTAATGATATAACATAGAAGCACATGAGTCTATTGAATAATTTAATCATGCTGTAGATTAATTTCCTTAATGTCAGCTTTAATTATCTCAGCTCTTTAAGAAAAAGTCGTATTTTTTTCTTCTCTCTTTCTAAATACGACGACTCTCAGCTGCCGTTGATGTGAAGAAGAAGACAGTCGGAGGCGACAATCATTTCAATTCAATTCATCCAAAAGTAACGACTCAGAAACTCAAACTGAATTGATTTACGATGCAGATCGTGTGAGAACGTTGATTAGATCTTAACTTCCCTTCTTTACTTTTGACCGCTGATCACAGAGACACATTTCCCAGCAAAGTATCCCACCAGAAAACATTGCAATCATTGTCTATGCCGAAAAAAAATGTACAGAACGTTAATTTCTAGAACCCCTAAAAAAAACAAATCCCCAAATATCTCCTCCCACATGTAAACTCTCACACCACAGGCGCGGGGGGCGTGTATGTTTTCCCTCACAGCTTTCTAATGAATGTGGAAGTGATTAGCAGTCGTGTTTCCGTGCTGTAAACGAGGGCAGATAGTTGAAAAAAACTAAAAAACAAACACTTTGAATGGAAGCCCAGCGTTTGTTTTGGTGAGGTAACACTTTCACCGCATCGTCTTATGAATGAAACATTAGGGGAACGAATTAATTGTTTAAGAAGCGGCCGCTCGTCAGCGGTTGTATTTACACTTTTTGGGCTCCAAACCCGCTGAAGGGCTCAGACTCGTCGCTGGTTGGCTTCCAGGACAGGATGTCTGACAGCGGAGGCCTCCCTTATTTGGTGCCTTTATTGTCTTTTTATGTTCCCTAATCAAGGCGCGGGCCAAAACACATTGGGGATTCTCAGTTTTTTATCCTCTATTGTTTAGCATCATTTTGAATCTCCATTCATCGTTGCCAAGGCAGCAGCTGCTCTCCAGGGGTCGACACAGAAACGCTGAGACGAGCGCCAAACCCTCAAGTGAATTTAAATTTAAGTGCCCGGGCCAATTTTCTGTTCCTTTACCTCCAGAGACAATAAGTCATAAGATAATAGGCCCATTATTGTATTGTCATTTCTACCTAAATTTAACCAACTGCGCGTAATTCAGCGGCATGTGAGGAGGATACGGCTCCTAAATGAGACATCCAGCACCTGGAACACGTCCAGCCTCTCCTTAGAAAACAATCGGTGGTGTGAGAACGTGAGTCATCACAACAGTTTGAGAGACAGTTATGTTTGTGAAGACGGAGTCTGATGTGTTTTTTGGAGGTCCAGATAGTGAAGTCGAGGCAAAATTGCCTTCCTGTCATCCATTTAAAGTTCACAAAAGAAACCGACTGCTGTTAAAACACAGAGCACGGAGAGTAGATCCTCTTTCTGTCTGTTCAGTTGAACTCTAATTAGGTTATTTTCATTCGCAATTAATCTGCAGATCCTTTTCTCAATGTATCCTTGTGTTGCTCCGTCAGTGACGTGTCAGAAAATGTTTCTAAAAATGTTGAAAACAAAAGTCAACCTCTCCAAGATATCACTGCAGCTTTGCTAAAAAATATCTATGCATGTTGCATTTATTTAGTTTTGATGAGACCAAATTAAAGGTCATGCAGGATTCCCAGATATTAATTTTGTATTAATTGCTCTTATCGCAACATTGCAGCTTCCTGCAGGGACTGAAAAGTGACGTCATCGTCCTTGTTTTAGTCCGACAACACTCAAGTTTGTTGATCAAGGTCTTAATAATAAGTAACAAGAAGTTATTCCTTCTCTTCCTCTCTGAACAGTTCCAGTCTTCAAAGTTCACGACCGGCCCGTCTTCAACGTGGCTCCGTTCGAGAGGCTGTCGGCCATGAACGTGGTCAGCGCCATGGGCCTCGGCTTCCTCCTGGCCCTGCTCATCTTCATCGACCAGAACATCGTCGTCTCGCTGACCAACGCGCCAGAGAACAGGTAGAGGCAGATAAAGAACCCGTCTCGTGATTTTCATCTTAAATTTATATAACTACAAAACTGACTGAAGGGAGAATGCTAGTGAGGCTGAGACCGGGGAAGTTAAACTCTTTCTGTGACCCGTTAAAAAGCCACCAAGAACCTGTGGGGCTCCGACGACTTCACTTTGGGATGTGCCGAAATATTTGGACATTTGTTAGGGAGGGAAGATGAACCGAGCCAGAAATGTGACATCTGAGTCAAACTGTCACAGTCGGGGAGCTCCGCAGACGCCTCGGAGCCAGAACACGACGCTGAGCTTTTTACCCCCGGTTCCCTCTCAATTTGCATCGGACCGAGTCGGCGCCGCCATCAGCCATCAACCAGCCCCACAGTGAAAAATCTGTAATGATGGAATTTTGAGCCCTTATCATCTGCATTTGTTGGGCAGAAAATTAATTGGATCTAAATGTCACCGGAAGGCAAAACAAAAGTCGGCTATAGCATTAAAAAAAAAGAATTAAATCCATTCGACGCTGCTCGTATTGTTTCATAAATTACACCAGTGTTATTTTATTTATTCTACACAAAAATCAAGTGTAGAATAAATAAAACCCAGAAGAAGTCTGTGGCCGTCTTTCTCTCCCGATTCTCGTATTTATAGCGACTTCCTTTATTTGTTTGACATGTAGATGTTTTACTGAACCATTGTTGATCCTACGCAGATCTTTTATTGCATCTCGTCTTTGTTTCTCTGACACGATTTAATTATTTAAAATATCTGCCGTCATTATGATTCTGCAAATAAACACTCGCCACGCAGTCTTTTATCTCGACAATCTGAGAGACACAAACGGACCTTAAAGGACGACGTAATTTCATTTCGGTTTTACTTTGTTTATATGTGGCGGACCCTGCCACCGTTCTAGCTTCCTACAGTGTTCTGTGGAACTTATTTTCCTCTGAGAACAGCTTGTTTATTCAGATATATCTTTTTAGTTGGTCTTATTTCCTCATTATTTAATTTAAATTTCTTCTCCAGAATGACATCGTGCCCCTGTTGAATTGTCCAGCTGTTGTTTATGAGAATGTTTTTTTCAATTTAAACATATTTTGCTCCTAATTAAATAAAGTATACGTAATTATTTGTCATGTAGGTGAAACTAAAGCCTCACAACTTGAGTTCTAATCAGCTCCATTTTCACTGCACTGGATTCAATGTCATGCTCAAGGGCACGCAAGCAGGACGAGCGTCTCGGTCCGTCGATATTTCTTTACGTAACATTTGCTGGAGACACTTTTCCAGAGTGAACTTCCCCTGAAAAGACGGAGTAAACACACGCCGCCCTCCCGCCGAGCCGGCTGCAGAGGCCGGGGAGGATGCACAGCAGTGATCCTTCACTAACGTGCAGGGAGAAAAACATGTTGTGTGGCATCATAAAGGTCGCAGTCGTCCTTTTCATGTGTAAAGTTACTGTAATGTCACGCTCGGCTTCCAATTCGTGTGTTCGCCGTGCATGAAAACATTCAGGAGGACGCACAACACGGGTGCTGTCGTACGTCGAAAGAGAAGAATAAGTGGAAAAACACGAGCGAGTTCACTCAGGTTGTGTTGAAGGGCGCCGCTAACCTTAGGAGAGCGATGCCCTTTGTGTGTGTGTGTGTGTGTATGCAAACTTTTTCATCTCATCTGTGTGTTTTCATGTGTTTTTCTCCTCTGTGGTTCGAGCTGAGTTGTTGCGGTTTAGCCTGTCGTCGACTGCGCGGCGGAGTGTAACAGTTGTGTTGCCTCCTCAGGTTGCTGAAGGGCACGGCGTACCACTGGGACCTGATGCTCTCCGGGCTCATTAACATACTGATGTCGGTGCTGGGGTTGCCCTGGATGCACGCCGCCTTCCCCCACTCCACCCTCCATGTGCGCCAGCTGGCTTTCGTGGAGCAGCGCGTGGAGGGCGGGCACCTCTACGAGACGTGAGTTAACCCGCCCCATCGCCGCCGCCGCTAATCAGGCGCTCAATTAAAGGTCGTCTTCAGAGCATGTGGTGACTGTAATTTAGCGTTGCAGCGCTACTGTATCCTGCTCTTCACTGATTGCATGATTACTATGTAAGTGTGCGTTTTCTCTCTCCGGGTTGAAGAGGTGAGGGACTTGTTAAGAGATGAGAGGATTAAGTTCAACACTCCGGCCACACAGAGATGTGTGAAGGTGTAGTTGGTTATATTCAGGAGTTGTTAAGTAGTTAAGTGGGATGAACGGGGCAGAGGAGACAATCCTCGGTAAGACTCTAATGAGAGATATCGATTGCAGAAAAGTCTCCAACTCGAGGTTCTCGAAAGTACGAAACTAAGATTCAGGATCTCTAAATCTTGTGGTTTCTCAAATTATTACAAGGAACTTTTAACTGGTTATGAAACAGGATGATCTACATAAGCAGAAGAGACCTTAATGATTCTTAATACGTTTCACCGTCCAAACTGTTTTAAATGTTGGATGGTTGAGGAGAGAAGCTGCTCTGTAGTCTGGTGGTGCGGCAGCAGAACAACTGGCTTTAAAAACTTAATGTTTTCTGTTGGATTTGCTCCTTTTGGCTCATTATTATAAGGACGTAACACTACGAGGGAATAAGTGGCGTTGTGATATCGTGATAATAATATATTGTGTCTATAATACACACGTGAATAATCCAGTGAAGACGGTCGACCTCGTGCATCTTTTATTTCTGAGTTTATCCGGCTGCCTTTTCACTTAAGAATGGGTGAATTTGTTCTTTCTGTACCCTTTTTAATATTAAAATGACTCTCTCCTCCTCAGTAAACTTGTATTTTGATTATTTTATCTGCCAGAAAAAGAGACAAAACACACAGTAAACAAGCCAAAGATCGATTTGATTGCCAGAACATATCGCACTAATGTTGTTATCGTTATCGTCAACGGCTTAAAGTAGGTTGAAGGTAGGTACGTAGATTTTAAGAGCAGAAAGTGTCCATAATAATAATAATAAATAATAATAATATTTTTATTGCATCTCTGCTTTGTTTTCTGACATAATTCATTTAGAATATGTCACCATTATGCAAATAAACATGCGCTAAACAATCTTTTAGACTCATAATTACTCGGAAAATGGGTAAAAAGATTGGATTTTACATTTAAATAAGTATCTTTTTGATATTAAGAAGAATGAAAACAACATAAATATGAATAAACAGTCCAAAGGGAGCGAGTTGTAATAGTTCAAGAGCCACAACCTCAAAAAACAGATTTTTTAGTTTTAAGCCTGAAAGAAAGAAGCAACGTCTTCAAACATGCAACTTTTGTTGATCTTAGTGTGACACTGTCATAACCACCAGCCTGCACGGTGCAGTGACAATGTAAAAACAGATAAATATGTATTTAAGTAAACAATAATAACAGCTGCAAAAGTCTGTTTCTAGTCATTTAATTCACTGCAGTCCAAGATTAGAAAATATTTATCTATTTACCTCAAACTCGGGACATTTGGTCCTGGATAATGACGGAAAATGTGCAAAAACCCTGATAAGAAAATCCGGTCCTGCATTGTATGAAACTATTGTGCGCTGTCCAGTAACCCTTTATGTGTGTGTGTGTGTGTGTGTGTGTGTGTGTGTGTGTGTGTGTGTGTGTGTGTGTGTGTGTGTCCTCAGTATCGTCCAGGTGAAGGAGACCCGGCTGACGTCTCTGACTGCCAACATCTTCATCGGCGTGTCGGTGCTGCTGCTGCCGCTCCCGCTGCAGTGGATCCCCAAACCCGTCCTGTACGGCCTCTTCCTCTACATCGCCCTCACCTCCATCGACGGAAACCAGATGTGCGACCGCATGGCCCTCCTCCTCAAGGAGCAGGTGAGAGAGTGTGTGTGTGTGTGTGTGTGTGTGTGTGTGTGTGTGTGTGTGTGTGTGTGTGGTACCATATGTCGATTGCAGGGCTCTGCAGATCAAACGGTTGACTGGCTGCCCGGTGCTGGAGGACCAGACACACTGAGTCAAAAAGAAAAAAATAATTTGCAAATCAAATTTTTTTTTATTTGTTTCTATTCCACCAGGTGGGAGTGAAATCAGACAGATCTGTCAGTGAATTAACATTATTGTTATTCAAGTGTTGGGTAAAGATGCTTCCTAACAGCATCTTTATCATCATCCTCCCGCTGACCCCCTTGAACGGGAGACGTCGGATTAAAACATAAACGCCAAATCTACAAGAATCTCTTTTTTCTGGTGTCTCTGCTCCTCTGTGTCCGATTTAACCTTCCCACTGAGAGCTTTTCCCTCTTAACTCCACACACTAGCGCCTCCAAATGGCCATGAGAGGTAACTGTGGTTCTTTTTTATGGTCTCTCTCACCTCGAAAATGTCTTTGACTTATTGTTGCCTCACTCGGTTGTTTGAGCTTTGAAGGCTGTTTTCAGATTCATGATCTGAACGGGGGGAAATGTTTCTCTGAGCTCAGCTTAAATCTCAGTTTTTAACTAGATTTGAAGCGAGGGAAGTTAATTTATATAGCTTTCTCAGACTCAGAGGGCGTGTAAATACATTAGAGGAAAGACATTAAGAAAACTGCATTTAAAAGACAATAAAAGCAAATATTAAAAAGCAGTTATCCGTCTAATTCTTTTGGGAGAGCAGCAGTAAACACTGATGTTTTCAGCCCTGACATCAGCAGGAAGCTTCAAACTAAAATCTGCTTCAGCTCGGTTCTGATTCTGGGAACGCTGAGCGAACCTGTTCCAGACAACCTGAGGGGTCCGGATGCTTCGTCACGTAATGCGATCAAGTGCGAAGTGCACAAACTCTGAGAATGGAAGAAGTTAAGCATCTTAAGTGAAACACATTTGCTTATTCATAGATTTTGGACTTCTCGTAGAGGGAGAAGGAACATTTTTACAGAAGTGGATCTCTGCTGTCTGACCCAGATGATGAATGTTAACAAGTTTAACGCAAAACTATTTCAAAAATAGATGAATCTGTTCTTTTGTTGGGGCATCAAGGCAAAATAAAAACTACCAGGAGGGTGATTAGTGATTAGCTTTT
Source organism: Diplodus sargus (assembly GCA_903131615.1). Taxonomy (NCBI): domain Eukaryota; kingdom Metazoa; phylum Chordata; class Actinopteri; order Spariformes; family Sparidae; genus Diplodus; species Diplodus sargus. The sequence continues at coordinate 1,556,709 of CAEMYA010000211.1, forward strand.
CCAGGCAAGAGTCGTTTCTATTTTACTGATATTTAAATATTCACATTTCCCATGCAGGTCAAGGTCACTCAGACACTTGTATCTCACTGTTATGTACTGTTTGATCTTCTCAACTTTACAGTATTTAACAGGAAAGTAAGTCCTAAATTTTCAACATCCCACGATCACAATATCTGCCTGAACAAGAAGCTTCACTTTTATGACTCACAATGTTTATCTAGTCGGTTTCTTGAGAGATTTTCCCGCCTCGGCAGCGGAGAGTCGAGATTTGTCGAGTCTTGTTTCTGAACTTTATAAGGATTGTGACATAGTTTTTACCTGCAGAGGTTCAGAGCTGACACCAGATCAGTTCAGGGAGATGAGTTTGTTTTTGTCGTAGACTGGAAAGACGGGTATATTCTTACATAAACACCTCGTCGAGTACCCCTCCTCACATATTCACACAGGCGACGCCTCGTGCTATAAAACACAGATTTTAACTTTATAAGAAAAGCAATGTTTCGAAGCTAAATGTTATTTATGATGTGAAAACCCGCAGTGCACTTCTGAGGGGTGTGTGGGCCGTCGTCCTCCCTGAGTCATTTCTTTAAGACTGCAGGAGACTCGAGGACAGTGAGGGAAAAAGAACCTCAGGGTAGATTGTATTTTAATCTGTCCTGATCCTCTCACCTCCTGCAGACGTCTTACCCGCCCACCCACTACATCCGCAAAGTGCCCCAGAGAAAGATCCACTACTTCACCTTCCTGCAGATGATGCAGCTGCTGGTGCTGTGTACGTTTGGCATGTACCCGATACCGTACATGAAGATGATCTTCCCTCTGCTCATGATCCTGCTAATTCCAATCAGGTACGACTGCGGCAGTTTTTGTCTGGGCAAATGATTTTTTTGTGGAGAGGCTTTAAAGCGGGATGACATTCAGCAGAGGCGCAGGTAACGAAGAGGCCGCGTCTGACCTGAATCTGCCTCGGGATGAAAAACCTGTTCCAGCCACAGTCAGAACCACCAATCTCTCTAAGCAGCTCCACTGACGGGGAATAAAACAGACGGGTCTGGTGTTATTATATCATATTTTATTTCCGTAATGAGTTTTGTGTTTCAGCTGGAAACATCTGGCAGTCGAGTCGAGATACAAATGTTTTGTGCCGCAGTACATCGCTGCGGCCTTATTAAAGAGAATATATGAAAACAGAGGCTTCGCATCGAGCAGCAGATGGGCGCAGTGCATTATATATGATATTTGTAAAATTCACAGAATAATTTACAGATGCACCCTCGACTGCTTCAAACTATAGTGGAGCATCTTCAATAAAACAACACGGTGTGCAGTCGAAAAACTGCTTTTTCAAAGTCTTCAGTATTTTCCTGTTTTGGTGCGTTTGGTTGGATTTCAGCAGGTGGATGAAGCACATCTGCACGTTTGTTTTTCAGAGTAACACACTGAAACACAGTTTGGGGTTCACTACCATAAATATACCAGTATTAGGGATTCCTTCCATCGACTCTGCTGCAGCACTCCGGCCACACAGATCCATTTCACACCGTGTTTATAGACCCCCGTCTGGCAGGATGCAAGTCAGATTAAAAACAACAACTTGCAAAGTAAGAAGAACCGCAGCTTCCAGACATTTTGGGGAATCGCGGTTGTAAAGGTCTCGACAGTTTCTCTAGTGGTGACATCACACCTCGATCAGTGATCAGTGATTTAAAGTTTAGGAGTAATTTCAGCTTTTTTATGGTGTATTGAGAGTAAAGAGACAGACAGGAAGTGAGAGAGAGAGAGAAAGAAGGGGGCACGACATCCAACAAAGGGTCACTGGCTAGAACTGAACCCGGATCATTGCGGGTCATCTTGCATTCACAGTAACCATCGGCAACCATCTCAAGACCAGACAAGACATCTTCTGTGTGATACCTAAGGCTGACATTATATTGTTTTCTATCATTTCGACCTTGTTGCCGTCAATTTCAAAATAATAATCACATATTTACAATTCAACAATGATGGTAAAACACTAGATATATTGTCTTTTGTGCTTGTATATGTCAGCAAGTTACCACATTTTGATTAATTTAATCTTCAACAGCCTCTTAACTTTATTTAGAATTGGGTTTATGTCTTCAAATCCCCAAAACAACAAGCTGAAAGACATTAAAATGCTCTGTACGGCTGACGGTAACAGCTTTATGCAGAAGAGACACATTGTTCAGTACAGGCTGTTTTTCTTTCTAACTTTACTGCATTAAGTATCATTTTCTAGTTGATATGCAAAGTATGCAGCATTTTCCGACTCAGATCTGTAGCGGCATTATGCACAATCACATACTCGTCCATCAGCCGTCACTGTAAGGTTGATTTGCTCTCTTGTTCTGCTGGTACTACGGAGAAAGGGAAGTGATGAATCATGTCTGATAAGATCTGACATTTTGATGGTGTGATGTTCTCTCGTCTCCGCCGGACTAACATGAATTCTTTTCTCCTCTGTGTTCAGGAACAACGTGCTTCCTCATATCATTGAGGCCAAATACTTGGACATAATGGATGCACAACACATGTAGCTACGGACGGAGACGACTTCTGGATCCACGAGAGAAAGACGTCTAGAATTTAAAAAAATAAAAAAAGAGAGAGAGCGAGAGAAAAGAGAGATGAGATGAGGATTTAAAAAAAAGCAAACGTATTTTTCAATGCAAAACTGTATGGAAGCAAA
>CAEMYA010000211.1:1559428-1578092 GCA_903131615.1 Diplodus sargus
AAAAAAAAAAAAGAAAGAAGAAGAAGAAGGAAGGAGGAAGTACCGACTGTTTAGATTTTTGTATCCGATAAGAACATTCTTACAGGTGAAGCACTGGAAATGTGGGAAGTCACGCGTGTGTGTGTGTGTGTGTGAGGAGGAGAGATGAGCGCCGTGGGAAAATGTTTTTTTTCCGAACATGGACTGACAGCATCTCTCCGGAGGGAGAAAAAAGTTCTGCAGAGAAACTGGAACCGCCCAGAACTCCCTGTTTCACCTCCGTTTGACCCCTCGTTCAGTGCCATATACCTCCATGTTCTCCTCTCCTCACACCTTTTACATTTTAATGGTAACATTTTATCCTCACTTCAGTGTGTTCATCTGTGTGATAAGCTATGGGTAAGTGCTTCAAGTACTCACTAATACTGTGTAAGGAATACAAAATGCTGCCAGTGGACATTGGAAAGGTGTAATGGCACAATGTAAGTATGAACTATATCTTTTTTGACACTTTGCACTCACGCTGTGTTTGTACACTGTCATTCGGGTCAATTTTACATACTTACACTGTGTTGATAAGTACTTAAATACTTTTTCCGACGAGCGAATAAGCTGATATGAACGCTGCATTTAGGCCACTGCAAAGTGAATCTTTACCTTTTTGTATTGCTGTCATTGTGCAGTGTTCAAACCTTGACATTCCTGCACCTTTTAGCTGTGATCCTCCTCTTTTTTCTACCAAGGACACTTGTGCTCGTACATGTTTAGTTTCTGAGTCATTCCAGCAAATGTCAATGTCCATTTAAGGTAACACGGTCGCCAGAATAAATGTTGGATATTGACGTTTCTGAAAAACCACAAAAAACTAAGTTTATGTTTCTTTTTTTTGTTTTTATGTCGGGTTAACGCTGTGCTTATCTCTGGGGAGGTTTAGGCACAAAACCCACTTGGTTAGAGTTAAAAAAGGATGATGTTCTGGCTTAAAATGTCTATTTTGTTCCTAGTTTTGGTCTCCACAAACACAGCTGGAGATGCCCAACTTCCTCCAAAGAAAACCCAGTGAAAGTCGTCACAAACTTGGCAGGAAACGCCTCAATTTCTCATAAAAAATATAGTTTTTCGGTGCCTCAGACGCAGCTGAAAGTGTCCCGACTTATATATATATATTTGTTTTATTGTTGCTACAAGTTTTCCTGGAGATTTTCCTTTTACCTCCGTAAAAAGTGGCGTCACACTTTCAAATATTGAAACGGATGCCGTATCGTAGAAATGTTGACATGGTTCAAAGAAACGTTAACATCCGACATTTTATTCTGTTGACATTAAAGAGAGAAAAAGGGAGTGTGTGTTTGCTTGTGTGTGTGTGTGTGTGTTTGCTTGTGTGTGTGTGTGTGTTTGCTTGTGTGTGTGTGTGTGTGTGTGTGTGTGTGTGTGTGTGTGTCCCTCATCAAGCTTCCTGCCAGCTCTTCAAAAGAAAAAAACCTCATTGTTTAAGGTGTAATTTAAAGTCTCAGCTGAAATAAAAAAAACATACATTCCACAGGTATATATATATATTATATATGATTATTTAGAACGACAGCACAAACCAAAACATATAGTGAAATCTTTATCAAATTATGAATATATTAGAATATATTATGGCAATATAGAAACAAAAAAAGTATTTTAGGTTGAATTGAGATAGAAAAATATTTATTTATCGTTATCTTTTAAGTACAGAAAGATAATTTGGTGTGTCTGTTTGCTCCTTTACATTCCACAGTTACTGATTCTTGTGATCTTGAGTGTGTCGTCTTACATCGGGCTTCTGCCGCAGTGTTTACATATCAGAGTTCCCTTCCAGCTCCATGTCAGAGTCCAACACAGTTCTGGTGCATTGCTCGTAAAAAATAAAAAATAAATAAATGAACGGCAGGTAAAGGTGGGAAATGATAAACTAAAAAAACAAGATGTGTGGGCTTTGGATTCAACAAAATGCATCCCTACTTTTTTCTTTTATGTGAACAAGTGTTCCAGGATGAGTTTTAGAAATAATCCGGTCTTGTTTTTTCTATTTAGATGTTATGATTAGATCAATGCTTGCAAAACGTTGTCATGTAATAAAAATCCAGAACGTCTGGAGAGATTATCTTGTTATCTACGATACAAAAAGAGCAAAAAAAACACAAAAAAACAACAAAAAACAACAAAAAAGAGAGAATTTCTAGGCACCGGTTTGCGTAAAAAAAAGCATGACTCATCTGGGGTTTTTTGATACAATGTGATGCCAATGGTCATGTATCCTACACACCAATAAATGAATAAATAAAAAAAAGTAGCAAGTCAAACAGTAACTTCTCAGTAAACCGAATGCAACGCTCAATATTCAGCAATACTGTGTATAAAAACAGAACTTCGCTGGCTGGGATCCGGGTTTCCCCCCCACAGTGAAGCAAAGACCAGGCCAGCTGTATTTTTTTAAAAGCAGCAACCTTTTCAGTCCGTCCTCGTGGTACACGAAGCTGCTCCGTGCTGGTTCAATCATCGCGCACGTCAAGGAGAGAGAAGAGAAAGGAAAAAAAAAACAACAACAAACGTTTGCCTGTCAACAGTGCCACAGGATTTTATTACGGTTTAGTTGCTTTCCCAAATATCCAAATGGCAGCTCCCTCATGCAGTTCCGTTCAACTTTTTGTCTTACAGATGTGAGAGAGATGTCCAATTTAAGCAAGACGTCTCACGCCGAGATAGCGAGGCGTGAAAGGAAGAAAGAAAAAAAAAAAAAAGCTCGACAGCATTTACATAATCCTCGGACTAAAGCTTAAGACAGCACGAGTGAGAGAAGAGAAGAGAGGGAGAGATTGCAGAGGTATGAAGTAATATGTACAGTTTGCAATGCAAAGTTTAGTTTCTATCAACTATCCATTATAATCCATGGCAAGGTATTAGTTTCTAACTTTGCACCGAGTACAGAGGTTTAACCATTCTTCTTCTTACGTGACAGTATCGTTGTTGTTCCTTGATATCTTCTCTGTACCGATGATTTTTTGGAATAGCAGCAAAACTTCTCTCAGATGAACTCGAAACATTTGGATTCAGAGTGAAACGACGCGCTCTGTTTGTGAAACCTTTGACTCCCCTCCTCCTCCTTCTCCTCCTCCTCCTCCTCCTTCTCCTCTTCCTCCCTAAATTGGATTTGTTTGAAAAATTGCGTACTGTGGTGTTTTTTTTTCTGTTTCCTTTCCTGATTTCATATAGCCGACAGTACTTTTTCTAATCATGAATGTAAGATGTGTGGATTTTTATATAGCATACTAATTTAGGTGTCAAACAGAATCTGTAATTTTTGTCAAAAAGATCAGCTATATTTGTAAGCTGTAATATGTAAAAACGAGAAAAAAAATGGTTATCAAACAGAATGTGTTGGTTTATTATAGTATATATATATACTGTACACTGAAAAAGAGAGACTATCTCAAGCTGTTTGCCAAATAAAAAGTAGTAGTGATGTAAATATCTGTGTGTTTGTGTTCACTGGGCCGCAGCAGGATGTGCTTAATGTTTTTATATGTATATTTTTGGCCTTTAAAGGAGGATTTCTTGTAATCTTAATGAACCTACTGACCATTTCTGCAGTGCCGGAGTTCTCAGAGCTCCAGGGGTCCCAAGGAAAAAAAAGGAATAATTCATTTTCAGTATAATTCCAAGAATTTTGATCAGGAGCTTCACACACTACATCTAAAAACAGAAATCTAGTCAGATGGGGAGCAGCGGGATTAAATCAGAAGATCATTTTGGGGTCAGTGGTTTAATTTTGATGGAAAAAGTTTGAGAGCAGCGACTCTGATGGCAGCAAGGTATCAAAAAAGGTCAAGAAGTTAAAGGTTACATCATCTTTTTCAATTAACTTCTACAAATAACCCCAAAACTTTTTGGTGCACATACTAAAACAGATTTGTAATCTTGTTTATGTCGTCTTTGATCACAGAGTGCCTGATTTAATGTTTAGATGTCATTTTGTTGATTTTAACAAAAGGTAAAAGGGGTTTTAATGTGTTATTATGTTCATATTCCCCAAAGGTTTTATATTTCCCTTTGAAAACACACGACTCTCACTGCTGAAGACTTATTCTAGTGGCTGCAACAGTTTTCAGTCCGTCTTTCCATTTGTTAAGCACAAAAAATATTACTTTTAGGCATTTTTGCTTTTATAAAACAGCAGAAAGCTGGAGAAATACTTTTTACTCCTTGTCAGAGATACGCGACTCTCACAACACAAACACACGACAAACATATGACGATCTTACAGATTTGACGCTTTGCTGTAGATAATCTACCCAAAAGTATTTAAAGTAGATAAAAATGAGCTCAAACTTGAAAATCCACAGCTTTAAAAATTAAACATGCAATTTAATTCAGCAATATTAATCCAAAAGCATGAGACATTAACTTTGTTTATGTTATTTAGGACACCTCTTGCACCACCATGAGGCCAAACACACAAATGTTGCACACAATATAAAAAACTTTCCTGCTCCCAAGAGGATGAACCCTTTTTTTACATTTGTACTGACTGCATGGCTTCTCCTCTGGTGCCCCCCTCAGGACAAACTCTATATCATACGCCAAAACTGAGGCTCTCTGTGCAGCCCCTCTTCATATGTGATGACGTCACGTGGTTTGTAATGTAAACATCGCACAAAACAAACAAACAAAACAAATCCACTAAAAGTCATTTTGCCAACACTTAAAGCTGAACTTTGCACTTGTATGCGCATGCGCGGGAAAGCTCAGATCTGCAAAGTCATATGAGAGGAGGCAGGACAGGTGATTAACAACAGACAGACAGACAGGCAGAGGAGGACTCCCGTCTGTCTGCATCCTCTTGTGGGCCTGTCTGTGTGTTTTTAGGGGGGCCGGGTCATGAGACTGCGGGGCTGGGTCTCCTTCAGTAAGCTCGCAGCTGGATCTCTGTGCTCAGCATCCTGGAGGAGGAAGCAGCAGCAGGCAGCAGCAGCAGCAGCAGCAGCGACTCTCTGCAGGCAGAAACACGTGTGTCTCTTCAGTCAGTCCGCAGCCAACATGGCAGAGGAGGCGAAGAAACTGGCTGCTTACGCTGCTGTGGATAACCACGTCCAGGTACAGCTCACCTGTTCTAATATCTCCCCACAGGCTCGATTCAAGATACAGCTATTTGTTATTTTAGCTAGCACGCTAGCAACAGTTAGCTAACATGCAGGCAGTGTAGCCTAGCTTAGCTGAGTTATTATCTAACTAGCACGCTTTTGGAGGGAATTAGCTCGCTGTTGTGCGTGTTTGTCCCGAGATAGTTAACTAAATATACCAACAGCCGTGTTACAGCATGTGTTAGACAGCATTAAGTGATGGCTGTCCACAAATAGGTGAGCTAGCATTACCTGCATGTGTTTGGACTCACAACTTTGTTGTTCTTATTGATAATAAAGCAGCATTTTGTCTGTTTAAAAGCTGGATAGTGAGTGTGTGACTACAGTAGAAGGTTATTTTGATTGTTCCAGGTGCTTGAATCAGACATTTAAACCTCCCACTTCCCAATAATTAGCTCATAAAAATGTCAGGAAAAGGAAAAGTTGACCTGCAACATGTGCGAGGAGCGTTTTACCTGAAGGTGTTTATGGTGTTTTGTCCTTTTTACTGTTTGAAAACAAGAAAACATCATGATTTTAATCAATTAAATCAACTCTTACTACTGTTCATTATATTGGAAAGCTGCAACGATTAGTCGATTGATCATTTAGTTGATAAATCGGCTAATATTGTGACATTCGAATCAAAATGGACTGAAAAATAATCATTATTTTCTTCGAATTTGCTGGTTCCAGCTTGTTAAATGTCAGGATTTGCTGCCTTGATGTGGGTTTTGGACTAACACTGACATTTTATTGACTGGACAGTTTATCAATCTCAATAATCAGCAGATTAATGTAAAATGAAAATATTAGTCTTATTAGTATCATTAATTTCAGCCTTAAAACGATGGTGGTGATAATCGGTGCTTCTAAATCAGGTTGTGTTCATGTTAAAACAAATATGACTTGACTTTATCCCCTAAACTTAATCAAAATGAACTCGGAGCGTATAAATCCTTAAAATGTTCAATCTTAAATGCATATAAACAGATATGACAGACACCTGGAAATGAAAAGACACCTGCAGGAATGTAGAGAAGCTCTGAGCCTCTTTAATTACTGTCTGGTGTGAAATGTTGCGCGGTGGCATCAGTGTTGAGTTCGTCTCTGTCTCTCGTAGAACAACCAGGTGGTCGGAGTCGGCAGCGGATCAACCATCGTCTACGCTGTGGACAGATTAGGTGAGTGGATCCGTCATAAACCTGAGTCTGGTTAATTTAACCTGCTGAGTTGAGGACATTTTCTTTACGTTTGTGTTTTTCTGCTTCATTATTACGAGTTAAACTTGGTGCATTAATGATCCGTGTTGTTTTGTTCCAGCTGAGAGAGTTCGTCAGGAGAAGCTGAACATCGTGTGTGTTCCCACCTCCTTCCAGGTCAGTTTGAGCTTCACATCTACACCAACATTGTTTCTGATTATCTTCATCCTGGTGACTCGATGTTGTAAACAGTGTTTAGCAACAGCACGTACTGCAACATCCTGCCTTTGAATGCAGCTCGTTACCACACAGCATCTTTTCTTTTGCCTTCCTATAAAAATTGCTGTTTTCCTTTTTTCTGATTTTGTTGTCTCACTTCTCGGCCGTCACATTCTCTCCCGTCTCTCTCGGCTTGTCCTCCCACAGGCCCGTCAGCTGATTCTGCAGCACGGCCTCACCCTGTCGGATCTGGACAGGCACCCAGAGGTATGAAGAGCTCCTCTCAAATTGAACTGAAAGCCTGGGAAATGAGGAAGGGGCCACAATATGCTGGTGCTCAGAAACCTGTCAGTTTGAATCGGAGCTGCTGTGAAAATTAGAAGCGTGCAGCTGCGAGGAGAAGACGTGGACGGTGGAGCTGACGGTTACAGTTTTTGGTTTCGCTTTGTTTTCCCGCTTCAGTTGTTTGTCTTTACATTCCAGCTGGACGTGGCGATCGACGGGGCAGATGAGGTGGACGCAGATCTCACGCTGATTAAAGGTGGAGGGTGAGTGCAGTTTAACGCTCGCAGCAGAACTTAAAACAGCGTCTCCTGTGATTTCTGCCTCACGCTCGTCCTCTCTTCGTCTCACAGCGGCTGCCTCACCCAGGAGAAGATCGTAGCCGGCTGTGCGAAACATTTCGTCGTCATCGCCGACTACAGGTGTGTGTTTGTTGGCTCCCCTTGAGAGGAAAGTGAAACGACAGATTTGCCAGCCGTCAGAGGAAAAAAGAAATGATTGTTCTGTTTTTTCTTTTCCTCCCAGGAAGGACTCCAAGGCTCTGGGCCAGCAGTGGAAGAAGGGAGTTCCTATCGAGGTGATCCCCATGGCGTACGTGCCCGTCTCCAGGACGATAGCCAAGCGCTTCGGAGGGGAAGCCAACTTGCGGATGGCTGTCAGTAAAGCGGTAAGTGGCAGATTGGCTTGACTCTTAATTCTCCCACACTGTCCCTGTGCTCTCATGTTTTTATAATATTTGTTTTCATGCTGTACTGTCGAATCTCTGCGGTTCTTTATCAGGAGTTTGTGCTGTTAGTTTCAGTTTCCCTCAGATGCCTCTGGCCTCCTCCTCTCCCCATCCAGACAGATTCTCCTGTGACTTGGATTGAAACGGGCCAATCAGAACCGTTGATCTAATACAGGGCGACTGACGGAGGAGCGTCACCAGTCTCGAGTTTAAAAACCAAGTCACAAGTTTTGCTGCTCTGATTGGTTGAAGTTCTGTCCAATCACGTCCGGTCTGCAGTTCCGTCCAGCACAACACACATCAGGCTCATGAAACTCCGATCGAGGCATTTTTTGTTCTGCGCCTGTTGGAAATCGATACACGCAGGTTGAAAATGATGAGTCGTTATACTTATATTTTACATGGTGACAGTAAAAATGATCTGATGGTCTTATCAGAACTGATCGCAGCAGCTGAACCACTTACACACCACTTAGTTTATTAAAACATTTAATAAGCATGACATCACTTTTATTATCGCCCTGAGTGCTTTTAATGCGATGCTCGTTTTACATTACGTTCTTTTTTGTGACATTAATGAAATCAAACGAGGCACCAAATGTAACTCGTGCATGAGTTTTAAAAGTACCGTGTGGATCTGTAGACGCAGTGCAGCTGTTTCTGCATGAGCGGGTCTGTTTTGTTCACCTCTCGTACGAGCTGGTGGTTTAATTCTACAGGTGGTGATGAGATCCCAGATAGGCTGCAGTGCAAACAAACAAACCGGCTTGTTTGCACGATTTAAAGGCTGTAAATTCATCAGTGAGCTTCATTGTGAAAGTTGCTGCAGAAACCTGACTGGGCTGCATTTTGCTGGAAGCTGTTTCTGATTGGCTGGGATGCATCAGCAAACACTGGGGAGAAGAAGACCGCGAGCTAGAAGACGAAGATGTAGAAAATATCGGTTCTGTAAATGTTTTATGTTGGAGGAAACCTGGAGCACACACACACACACACACACACACACACACACACACACACACACACACACACACACACACACACACACACACACACACACACACACACACACACACTGACTCTTTGTCAGAAACAGTGATTGTAAACACCTTTTTGTTTGCTTACAAGACAAAAAGGACGAGCTGGTGAACAACATTACAACCAGAGGACACGTTAGTGTGTCTCATTAAGTCTGTAGTGTCGAATCTTAATGATTTTTAAATGTCTCTGTCCTTTTTCTTTTCATAGCTCCGTTTGACTGTTGAGCCCGAGGACGTATTACTTGGTATATTACTAACAAAGTGGACGAGCACCGGTTTGTTTACACAGGCAGCCTTGGTGATTAAAGACGGGCGGTTATATAATAATTTAGCAAATATTGACTTGATAATTACAGAGGTCAGGCCGCGCTGAAGACGAGCTATCAGACTGCTAAACCTCCGCTTGGCTTTTTAATTTTGAAGATTTGCCGTTGAAGCTCAGCCAAGATAAACAAGTTTGATGGGTTTATTCAGAAAGATGTCAGAAATAATCACATTTCAACAAAATTCAGACTAATAATCGCTTAGTGTTTAGATTTTATTCACCATCTGACTCTTATCCTGTGCAGGAGTAGCTTTGATTATCGATGCATTTCAAGGTTTGTGATTGTGTAATGCTCAAATTGTTGCTGACACATTTGCTTGTTAGGAGGTAGATGAGGGTAAAAAGGTCGTCGGAGGTCTGAGTCGTGTGTTTTCTGCTCTCAGGGTCCCGTCGTCACCGACAACAGCAACTTCATCCTGGACTGGAAGTTTGAGAAGGCTCAGAACTGGAAGGACGTCAACACGGCCATCAAGATGATCCCAGGTGAGGCGCCGCGGTGATGATGATGATGATGATGATGATGATGATGATGGTGTAACCTGGCCATGATCACTGAGCGTCTCTCTCTGTCGTCCTCAGGTGTGGTGGAGACGGGGCTTTTCGTCGGCATGGCTGAACGAGCCTACTTCGGGATGGAGGACGGAAGCGTGCAGATTCGGGATCCTCCAGTCAACTGAGTCGTCCTCCGTGATCTCTCACCTCCTCATGAAACGACCTCCACCTTTTTACTCACAAGTGCCCTGGTCACGATTTACACCCCGGTCTCCGCCTGTTCAGACGGAGCTGCACCTCCTGCAGAACTGGACTAAAAACTGTAGCAGGGACGATTTCACACCTCTCACAAAACCACATACGAGTGAGGATCACTTGATTTGTCTCATCGCGCAGGTGGTGCTTCTGATCCTGTGAGTTTTATAGTGCCTGATGAGTCAAATCAAGTGCGTCTCGTATTCATATATATATTTTTCTTCTCCAGTTTGGCCTCCTGGTCTCACTGGGAATGTTGGCTCTCCCTTTAATTACCGGGTTTGACTGAATGTCTGCAGCACTGCAGAATGAAACTAAAGGTGTGCCTTGAGATTACACTTTAAATCTTATTAAAAGAAATGATGCTATTAAAGGTACATTTACAAATCTCATAATCATACATCAAGCTACTGTCGTCTCCCCGGCTGCTGCAGAATGTCCAGCAGTCATGTGAGCAGTCAGACGGCTGATATGCCTTCAGGTGTTTTGTGTTTAATTAGATCACAGGAGGGGGAGGAATCTGAGCTGTACACTACAACAGAAAGAAGGTTTAATTTCTCTAATTAATATGCTAATTTAAACAGCAACAGGCTCCTGAAATTAATGAGATCGGTGGCAATTTAGGGGGAAACCCTGCGGTGCAGGTGTGAAGCTTCCATTACTCGGTCATTCTGTTCCGGAGACATGAAACACTGTGATGACACAAAGATCGAAGTGTGGAATTTAAACAGCCGAAACGAAACGTGCAGGATGGATCATGTGAGCTTTTGTAGCAGCAGGTTGAGAACCAGCAAACCTCAGGACGAGCTGAAACCCTCCCGTCACTGTGACAGGATCCACTTCCTGTTTATGACTGCAGCTGCACATGATTCATGCTGTGACGTCATCATGTGACATCATCTCAAACAAACACATTTACATCCTCTTCATCTGGACTTACAGGTCACACGTGTGATTCTGTCAAATGAGATTCTTTGCAAAGCTGGCTGGAAAATGTTGGTTTCTTTAGTCCACAGTCCAGATGTCGAACTGCGCACATGATTCTCCTTATCTGTTGAACTTTAGCATGTAGCTGCTGGTGCTGTGTGAAAAAAAAAAAAGTGGTTTTCTGCTGAGAAACCGGTCAGGAGGGTTAAAGTCCGCGGCCTGTCACTGTTTGACAACAAAACAAACGTACTCTCATGCATGTTCCTCCTCTTCCACTGTGTCGGTCGTCTTTTCGGTGCCTGTATGTTGTTTTTCTTGCATGACTGATTCTGGTCACAGGACGTCTTGTGCCATAATTTTAAACACAGTGATATAAAGAAGTGTACAACATTTTAGAAATAACGACAATGGGCAGTTTACGGTGAACTGATGTAGCTCAAACGGCAGCACATTTACATTTTATGTGCCTTTGGCACCCCGAAGCAATAAAACATCCTGTTTTTATTCAGATGTAGCTGAATAAATTGGTTATGATTTTGTAGTTTAAATCAAAAATGTTACCAGACAGATGCAGGAGAGTGAAATATTTGCTTTTCTTCACTACAATGATATGTTTCCTAAATTGTGATAGTTTGTCATCTTTTTTCCTCAGATGACTGATATCCGTCTCTGCTCTTGGCTCACAATGCCTTACACTCTGGTTTTATTCTTGTTACGGTTCTGTTTTAGACTCAGGAGAACATTTATGGCTGAAAATGTTTTATACAATCAAGCAAATGCATGTTTGTCTACGAGTTCTTGGGTACGGGGCGATCAGATTCTGTTCTAATTCTGCTCTAATAAATCAAACGACAGTTGGATGTTGCAACGTGAACTGAAATGAACAATACGCGGCCCGGTCGGAGGTCCAAGTGTTGGATATTTTTTTGCACCAGCATTTCTTTTGATTCCTTTCGTTACGATTTGACTGTGATAATGATTTTAATGTCATGGTACTATTTTCTTTTTTGTCTTTGTCAAACAATACAGGACCAAAAAATGATAACATGTCTCCTTGTTTTTTTAAAATTTTTTTATTTCTGATGAATCTGTGACAACAAAAAACAAGTAATTAAGTCGTGATATTCTGCTTACATTTACAAACCAAACCACTAATTACTACATAATCACCTTGTAGACATCAGTAGAGGTGATTTTTAAATTTTTTTCTAAGTCTTTACTGCTACATCAGCACTGAAAATGTGAAAGAACTACTTTTTTCCAACTATTTGAATGAAAACCTTGATGGTGCTGTTCTCCTTAATGGCCACTTGGGGGCGCCAGAAACAGAGCAGGTTGATTCTCCTGCAAGGTGTTCAATCGTTGCAAAGCAATCTGGCTGGTAAATGACCTTAAATACCCTCAGAGTCATTATCAGTGAAGTCCCAGGCGAACTGAGCGTCTTTAAAACACTTTAAATGCTTCATATGATACTTTTAAAGAAACTTCGTGCAGGATATGTGAATAAAAAACACCACAAAGGAACATTAAGCTTCATACGAGCTTCCTGTTTATAAAACTAAACACCTTCGTGAGTTTAATTTCCGCAGGTTTTCTGTCACATCCTGTTTGTTTGTGAGAAAACTCGTGATCAGGAACAGGAAACGCACCTATCATCCGCGAGCCACGTTGACGCTTTCAACATCGGCTGTCTTGACAACTACACATGAGTGACAGCTCAGACATCCAATCAGCGGATACATTTGGCAGACTTGGACCAATCGCATCGCCGCTTGCCCGCGTCGCCTCTCTGATTGGCCGCGCGACGCCACATCCCACCAATCACACATCCGCCACACGATTCGCCATCGGGGACTTTTTTGCGTCACCTTCTTGCTGTCACCCGCCAGCGCGCATGCGCGGGTGTAACGGACAGCGGATAAGCCAATCACGCGCACTGTTTGGGGGGCTGGAACAGCGCGAGCCCGCCTCTTTGAGCGGCAGCCGGCTGACGCAATCACATTCTGCTTAGTGTGCAAGTGCGCGTGATTGACAGCGAGTTCGCCCAATGAGAAGTGGTTACATGAATTTTTAATGAGTGTGGAGACTTCGCCGTCCAATCCCAGTGTAGAAACAGGGCGGGGCTTGTCGTTACTAAGGCAAGTCTCGAGTGAAGTATAAAGGGAATAACATGGTGTCCCAGCGGCTGTTTATGTTTACTTAAAGAACAGATTTTTGAACAGGGCGTCCTGCGACACACGGCCGACTTCCCCTCGCGGTTCTTTTTTATTTTAACCACTTTTTTTATGTTCAGATTTACACGGCCAGTGGCATGTGAATCTCATATTTCACTAATGTGCCAGTCTTACAAATGGAAAGGGGGCTTCACTTTGGAAACGTGAGCATTTCCCTGGTGCTCCTGTTGTTGCTGAAAGCGCTCACCGGATTCGGGACGTCGCTAACTCAGGGCTCCGCCATCGGGAGGGAGCCGCAGTCCGCCGCCCGGGGCTCCGGTTCGACCTCGGAGGATGACGGCGCAGGAGTCATGAAGCGGGGCTTGGGTAGCGTGGGCGCCCCGGTGATTGTAGCGGACGTAACGGTGGAGGACGACGACAACGGGTCGGCGGGGGAGAACGACGAATCATATGGAGAAAGTAGCGGAAAGTTCCGACCCACAAGGTGCGTTCAGTTACACACAGCGAGGTGTGACATGCACCCATTATCGGACCATTTCACCATTCCACTTAAAACTTGTGTGGCACGCTGTTTGTAACGCAGAATGTCTCTTTAAAATGCTGATGAACGGTCATGGAGGACGTGTCAGTGCAGAAAACAAGTTCACGAGCAAGTTCGGATGGAAATGGCGTGATAAGTTCGAGGGGAGGAGGGAGGGAGTGCATGTGCAGGAACCAGAAGTAGACTCAGCTTTCAGGTTGCACGCTTGATGTAGTTTTTACTGATGCAAGTGAAAGTTTGGCTCATCGATTCTGAAAGTTCTGATGAAGATGAAGACTCCTCCTAAACAGGCTCGTCTGCAAAGTTTCCACTGTGACGCATTGAGAGTGCAAAGCTTGTGTGTTATTTTAGAGGGTTTGTTGGAAGTTATTCACACAGTTGCATTGATGTGCATGAAGTCACATGAGTGTGTGAATAAAACCAGTTGTGATGGATTCACTCGACCCTCCCTGTTTTTCCTCACTGATCAGCTCTCCTCTTCCTCATGCAGCCTTCCAGTTTTTAGTTAATTTCCCTTTTTTTCCCATTTATTATCATATATAGAATAAATCACATTACACGAAGGGAACATTTTCCCTTAATCACTTGACAGCAGAGATAGCAATCCTCTAAACCATCCCGCCGCTTATCTCCGGCTGCCAGCAGATCGGCAGGCTGTGTCTCTCAGGATGAGAGGAGAAGTTGAAAGAAAGTCAGAGTGTGTTTATTTGATTAATGGCGGTTAATTGAGGGGGATGATTTGGCAGAAGGAGATGCTGGTGTGAGGATGTCGGTGGTGACTCTGCAGCAGGAGGATAAAGATTTCATTAAACATTGAAGGTGTTTGAGTTTGCACGTGTCAACATTGACTAATCTGATAAATAACAAGTTAAAAAGTGTCTGTTCTGCTTCAGTAGGGGATTTTATCTTGCATGTGGAAGTGATCGCTGATTTAAACATCTGTTGTGATCTGTATCTACAAATCACACATGACAAGTGCTTGTTTCCTGTTTCCTGACACAACATGTCACTTGAGTTGAGAGAGAGAAGGAAAAACATCCCCCCCCCCCCTCCAGAGTCCTGCGGGTCAAAAGTTTCCAGCCTCTCACAGAGTCCACAGGTTCTGGCTGAACCCTGTCAGACCTGCTGTTGCTGCCCAAAGTGAGATGCAGTTCTTGGCGCAGTGGGTAGGGCATTGATTTTGTCTTCCTTGGTAAACAGTAGGTTTGACGCCCACCTTTTAGATGTTTGGCGCAGTGTGTTCCTCATGATGTTACTCCTCTCTGCCATGGCAGTCGTTACAGGAAGCGTTTGACTGGTACAGCTCCTGTAACACGGCTCTTTATTCCCGTGCACTCGCTTGTCTTTTGCAGAAGCACGCGAGGTGTTTGGCTAAATTATTCTCTGTGTAGTTTTGTTTTAATATAAATGTGGCGTCTGCTTTTCAGGAAAAAGTTGGATCCAAGTCGGTGGATTTGACAACCTTGTTAGAATCCTGCTTCTTCTCCCCTTAATGCAAAAACTTCTGCTGCAAAGAAAAAAAAAACCTACAGCGTGTTTCCCGTCTGCTGTCAGCATTTTTAATCTTGAGCCTCATTTCGAGGCGTTCTGACATCTCCACACCGGCGCTTGTTATGTGGGATGATAAACAAACCCGGCTTTGTCACAACAGGGAGCGACTGAGCACGCGGCGCAGTCACCCCCGCAGGAAGCCGGAGTCAAGACCAATAGGTGTCGTGGATGTTAGTTTTGAATAAATCGTGCCAGGCAGAATAAGGAAAAATGTTTTTTTCACGTAGGTGTTTACCGAGGGCAGAGAAAAAAACTTATCAGGGTGAAGAGTCATGACGAAATAACTGCGGCGTGGAGGCAACGCGGCTTCAGGACGGATGAGGCTCCTGTCCATCATCAGCAGCACAGTATCAAGAGGAAATCGAAAGTAATTAGCAGAGCAGGTCTTTTTTTTTTTGAGCTCTGGTAGAAGCGAGGCTTATTCCCCCGCTGCAGGAGAACTCCTGAGTGTCATCCTGCTGCTGGTCACACCCTGCCACCGCTCGGCTCGCTGTGCTCGCACTCCTGCGTCTGCTCCCGCCCGGTGTAGAGAGCGTACCTGCGTCTGACACGTTCGGGCTTCTATCTGCGGACCTTTTTCTCACTTTGTCACAGTCTGCCTCCTCCACTTCCTCTGTTGTCTCTCTCACACATTCACAGTTTGTCTGGAAACACTCAGTTATCCTAAATCGATCTCAGAATAGATTCTACAAAGTGTTAAAAGTTCAGTGTATCCGTCTCCGTCTTCTGTTTCTGGTTTGTAACATTCAAAATATTCCAGTATTCTATATTTTTCTTTGATGATAAATCAATAATCTTTAATATTTTAGCTCTTTTGATAATCGATTAGTCAGTTGGAGTTGTTTCCTCTGATTCCAGCTCCTTAAATATGAATGTTTTCTGGTTTCTTTCCTCCTCTGTGTCAGGAAAACTGAATATTTTTCAGTCGTGAGCAAAACAAGACGTCTGAAGACGTCATCTTGAGCTTTGGGAAACTCTGATCGATATCATTGCACCATTCTATAGACGAACGTCAGGTGGATTTATCAAGAAAATGACAAACTAATCCTTCTTTGCATCCCGACATGTTTACTGTGTCCTTTCTGTCTTTTGTTTTGGTTTATTACATTCAAAATATTCTTGAAACAAATTACAGAAGGACATGTTTCTTTAACCATGAATCAAATAATCTTTAAGTTGTCAACTATTAAATCAGGAGCCAACTGTTTTAATAATTGATTAGTCCGCTTTAATATTTATTTTTTTAATTCTCTGATTCCTAAATGTGAATGTTTTCTGGTTTCATTCCTTTTGTGACGGTGAAACTGAATATCGTCCGAGGACGTCATCTTTACGCAATTCTTACTTTAGTTTAATGTGTTCTTTTCTGTCTTTTGTTTTTGTTTATTACATTAAAAAAGGAGATTATTCTTCAACGATTAATCAATGAATCTTTAAGTTGTCAACTCTTAAATCAGGAGCCAAATATTTTGATAATCGATTCGTCAATTTGAGTCGTTTCCTCTGATTCCAGCTCCTTAATTATGAACATTTTCTGGTTTCTGTAAAATAACAAACTAATTCTTTGTCGCGTCCCAAAAACTTGAAGGTTCGTTCTTCTGTTTTGATTTCAAGATTCAGAATATTCTCAATGTGTTGTTGAAATATTGAGCTTTGAGCAACTTGTGTCATTATGTAATTACCTTTTTTAATAACAACATTGGATGAAGTGTTCTGTCTGCCAGGCTTCCTCAAAGGGAATGGCTGAACGTGTCGTCACAGAGACGAGCAGGCGCTCCGATACGTACACGTCAATAACATAAAGAATTAACAAAGTGCCCTGTGAAGCAGCTCCAGCGTGAATGAAGAGCTGAATTATTCATCATAAAGCCTGTCTGTAAAACAACAACAACCAATTGTAAAACATGACAGATTTTTTTTATTTTTTTCTGTAGTGAGAAAATAATGAACTTGAGGAAAAGTTTTCTGCTTTTTCAAGTGTCAGAACGCGCTAAGATCTCCCATCAGCCCCGTCTGCCCTCGTCTGTCTGTTGAGGTCTGCGTCTCCTTTTGCATTTATTCCCTTTGTCTCTTTACGCTCTCATCCTACACTCGCCTTTACCTTCACACGTACACACCTCCTCTTAATGTCACCCCCTGAGTATATACTGCGCCGCTCTCTTTCCATCCTTCCATCTGTCAGGAGAATTGTGGGTTGAACTTTAGAGAGTGTCACCAGCGGCGGGTTAGATTTAGGCGCGTTTCCCCCCGTCGAATGGGCCAATTTAAACAAAAAGAACTGCGCAAATGTCAGAAAAATACATTTACAACGGGAGGGAAAAAAAACCAGATTGTAAAACATTAGAGGTGATGACGGTGAGCGTGGTGAGGAGGTGTGAGACGGTAGAACCAGGGAACGAGTCCTCCAGCGTTATTTGGGTCAGCTTGTTGAAAACACGGCGCCGCCGCCTCCTCCGGTGACCTTTCCGAGGCTTTACCTGAGGCGGACGCTGTTCTCCAAGTCAAACAGGCCGGCTCCTGTGATAATAAGCGCCCGCCCTGTGACGGTGATAAAGCTAACACACCCTGAATCACTGTGGCTGCAGGAGCGACTGTACAGAGCCGTGAATTAAATAAAGGAACAGAAGAATCGTGACCTTGTGCGCGACACAAACCTCAAACCAGTGAAGCACTTACTCCACTTCAGAGCTTTGTTGACGGCGTTCTAACTCTCACGGCGCCGATCTCTTTGTGTTTTAAAGAGACTGGACCTCCAGTGAAGGCCTTTTTTTGTGTGTATTTTCTTCCGAATGAGATGTTGGAGCAGAGCACTTCAAACACGCACTCCTGAAAACATTTCAGCTTCAGATGTGAACATTTTTAAGTTTCTGTCAGTTGTTTTTTTCTCCCTCCCTCCTCCTCCTCCTCCTTCGCTCCTGTATCCTGTAATCTATAAATATTCCAGATGTGCGCTTTGATCCGGCCTTCAGTTTGTGACGAGAGCTGCCGTCGTGCCGGCTTGACGGCTGTCACCTTTTTACCGCTGCCGTCTATAGGTTACACACTCTACTCTGGAGACCTGGTGTTTACATCCGTCTCCGTGCATGTATGTATGTATGTGTGTGTGTGTGTGTATATAGGCTTTTGTGTAAGTGTGTGTGTGAATCATGCATGTGACGGTTTTGATGTCTCCGCCAGCGACCGCTCCACCGGGGCCTCCGTCACCTTAGGGAGCACTTGGAGGTGAGAGGAGAGAGGACAGCAGCTTTGTTTGAACCTGCTCCCCCCCCCCAACACACACACACACACACACACACACACACACACACACACACACACACACACACACACACCCCTCAGGGCCCTGTAGAGGCAACAGCTCTTCTGGGCCGCCGCGCTCGCCGGCTGGCTCCCACCAGCCTACTGCTTAGCAACAGCCAATCGGCCAAGCCGGGCGACTTGTCGGCCAATTGCGTCGGAGAGACGGGCTAGTGCTCAGAATTTGAGTTGGCCGCATGGGTCTGGATATAGTTAGGTAAAGAAGGAGGAGGAGGAGGAGGAAGAGGAGGAGGAGGAGTGGAATATTTTTTTGGGAGGGGAGAGTTCATTTCCTTGTTGTTTTTTTTTATTCATTCTCACTTTGTTTCACTAGTCTGCTCTCTGTAACCAGGGAGATGTTGTGGGTTTTATTAATAGAAACTTTCCCCAGAATAACAGGTCAAGATGAAGATGATTGAACTCCCTCTGGGAACTTCTAATTGAGAGCTCAAAAAGACCGGTTCTTGAAGCTCAGACCGTGTGCTGCACTTGTGTTTTTTTTTTTT